>JBBJLR010000002.1:20286568-20298482 GCA_037577145.1 Brachypetersius gabonensis | reverse complement strand
TATAGATGGTATCCACGCATACTGTTTTCTGTATATCATAATGTCATTCAGTATTTCTGTGCTTACCTGTAATTACAGCAGGGCGGGGCTGTAATACAGATGTAATAATTGAACCTGAAGAGGAAGAGGATGATGATGATGATAATGATGAAGATGATGATGATGAAGAAGCTGGCAGGGATGATGTTGAGGAACTGGAGTGTGATGTTCTGCTAGCTTCACCCAAAGGCTGTACAGGTGGGACTGTTTTATTGACAACAGTTATTTTACTGCCACCACGTAGATGAGTCCTTATATCTAAGTCCTCTCCTTCATAGTCTTCTTCT
Source organism: Brachypetersius gabonensis (assembly GCA_037577145.1). Taxonomy (NCBI): domain Eukaryota; kingdom Metazoa; phylum Chordata; class Actinopteri; order Characiformes; family Alestidae; genus Brachypetersius; species Brachypetersius gabonensis. The sequence continues at coordinate 20,298,156 of JBBJLR010000002.1, read as the reverse complement.
ACTTTGATCTACACAACAAAAACAGCAGTTAACCGTGGTTAGACATTCTTTTAACTCAAAGGCTTTTCACAAGTATACTGTGAATATGATGTGGAAAAAAAACGTCTTTTGTGCTACATGTTTATTGATCATAAATCAGTGATCAGTTTTGGCTCATTTATTGATTCTTTTAAAAATACTTTAACATTCTGTACGAGAATTTAATTTAAAATTAACATTTTGGAGAGTTCATTTAGTTACGTTTTTGTCTGAGTAAGTAAGGCTGAGAAACCTGAGTACTGATAGGAGCAGGGTTGATTGGTAAAGTGAATGTGTCGCCTCTGCCTCTGCCATGGCTGTGAGTGGCATGGCGTGTCCTGTCCAGATGTTCCTGATGCGTACTTCCATAGCCATTGTTTCCATGTAAGACATCTGCATGGCTATCATAGCCATTATATCTTAACCCGTTATGTCCGTTAATGCCATTGGTAATGCGGTTGTAGATGAGCGCTCCATTCTCATCCTCACAAAACTGACTTACAAGCTTAGACTCCAAGGCTGCAAGATGAGACATGTGACATGTTAGTTTGTTAAATATAATCTACATATACATTTTAAGTATATTTGGACAATTAATATTAGGGGTCTGCCTGACTGAAACTTTTTTAAAAACGTTTTTTGGTGTCTATTAAAAGCTAAAAAGGTTTTGCTTGGCTAAAAAAATTCTTCTACAATGTCTCAGATACTACCATTTCATTAATCCTTTTAAAGTAATAAAAACACTGAACCATAGGTTTATTAATAAGCTGTTACTCACCAGGCAAGGTATTGAAGTCATCAATGAGATACATGTGCTCACTGTCTGGGTCAGAAGCAATGAGGTTAAGTTCCCTGAGGAACTCTGATTGTGTGGGGTCTGATGTGTTAACTATACCAATAGCATACATCTCAATATTAGCAGCATGAGCCTCACGGACTGCAATATCCAGCTTCACTGCCTCTCTTTTATCTGCCTGGCCATCAGTGATGACAATAGCCACTTTGCGGACGCCTGTACGGGCGCTATAAAAAGCCTCCTGCGTGGCCTTACGAATGGCGGTGCCAGTGTAGGTGCCCTCTCCCATGTAGGGCATCTTTCTGATGGCCTGCTTTACATCTTGTTTTGTCATGTAGCGTGCCAGATTGAACTCCAGGTGCACATCCAGGCTGTAGAGAACAAGACCAATCCTTGTGGCATTGCGGCCCACAGTGACACGGTCCACCAGTGCTGTGACAAAGTCCTTAATGATCTCAAAGTTTTCAGGGCCAACGCTCTCAGAGCTATCAATCACGAACACAAGCTCCATAGGCCTCTCTTTACATTTTATGCCACATCCTAAGAAAGGACCACAAAAATACATACATATCAGAACTGGGATTACATAAAGACGTATAAAGGATCTTTATTTCCATAAATGTTTTAAGTGTCCAAGGCTTACCACAAATCTCTTTGATCAGTTTAATTATGTCTTCTCTCTAGAAAGCAACAATTACACATTCAACCACACATTTTAATCAAAGATCATAATTGTAATATTACTAGGCAACTTTAGAAACTCACTGTGAGACCCATTTCCCCTTTTATTCCAGGCTTGCCCTATTGGAAATTTTAGAAATAGAAATGTTTAGCAAATCATGAACAGCAGTTAGTAGCTATTATGTGTATGGGCAGTACACATTTGACTCCTGGGCTAGTGTATATTTACACTTATTTAATTTGACTTACAGCTTGTCCAGGTTCTCCATGGTCACCCAAGTCACCCTTAACTCCCTTCATTCCTCTCTCACCCTGTAAGCCTCTATCACCCTATAAGAAATAGGAAGATATCTATTTCAGCCAGAAATCATATTTGCATCCACCATGTAAGTATCCTGCCATATCAAAAGGGAATGAAAAGCAGAAATAGATGCTTCACCTTAGGCCCTGAAAGTCCTTCCCCTGGAGGTCCTCTTGGTCCAGTGACACCCGAAGGCCCATGGTCTCCCTAAAGTGTTCACATGACAAATTAACATTTCAAAGGAATTCTTAGTTTTTCAGTCAGTTCCTGTGTGCAGCACATCATCAATATTGTGGTTAAGTTGACCCGTACCTAGTAAAACAACAGAAAACCCTGAGGACAAAAAAATTACTGTCCACTGTAACCAACAATATGCTGAAGAGTGTGATTAGGTTGAAACATTCAATATTCCTTTAATCCCTGATTGATGATGAATAATATTTCTAAAGTCATCTATCTTTAAGAGGCCAGGGTGGGTACAGTCAGTGCTGTAAGTAATTAACTTACTTTGGGCCCTTGGATACCCTCTCCTGGGGGGCCAGGTGGTCCTGGTTGTCCTGGTCTTCCAATGTTTCCCTTAAGCAGCAAGAGAACAGGATTAATAAGAGAAAAGCAACTTGTCTTCCTAAACTGCCATGGCGACCAAGAGACAATGTCCACACATTTTGTCACAGCTAGAACTCACTGTGATTTGGACATTTGGACTGGGGAGAATATAAAGGCAGATCTCTTTAAAGCCGATGTCCTGGGAGCTTAAGAAGGACTGGTAATCCAAGCCACAAGTGTGATCTTAATAAAGCCATGTCACTGCAGCACCACAGTCCTCTTTGCATTCTGCAACACTAAACTGTTCCAAAGAAACACACTTGTTGTGTATATGTCAAATATACTAGCATATATTTTGGATCTAAGTCATGCCTTAACGGAATGATTCAGTATGTTTATCTGGTGCATCTGGAGGATACGACTTGATTAACATGAACAATTGCATTTCCTTGTACCTAGAAAATATTGTCGACTCAAAATATCCTTAAGCTGCAAACTGGGTTCTGTTTATGAGTGTACCTGTTATGACTTAACAGGTTCTATGTTGTTTATGATGAATGGCTACATTATAGATTTGATGAACTGCTTCAAGGTATTTGCCCTTTTCAGAAAGAACTAAATAACTTTTCCTAAAGGTGTATGATATGTGAGTAAAACGTGATCTTGTACTTACTGGTGGGCCCTGTATTCCTTCGCCTGGTGGACCTGGCAAACCTGACAAACCTCGGAAACCAATGTCACCCTGTGCAATTACATTATACACCATTTCAGAGAAACACAACACAGAGTGGGCACTTCATTAAAAGCACGCAAAGAAGTCTGAGACATCTGTATGCTATCTGTAGCCATACCTTTGGTCCAGGGAAGCCAATGCCTTCAGGACCAGGCTCTCCTGGCAGACCTGGAAGACCTGGTGGACCCTACAAAGGATAATCAACATGGCTTCTGTGATATAAATGAAACATATTTACATTGTATATTGTAGGAACAAAAAATCAGTGATCTAATGTGTTTTTGTATAAATCCACCCACCGCTGGTCCAGGAAATCCTTCTCCTTTTGGCCCAAATGGTCCAGGGGGGCCTGAACTGCCACGGTCACCCTAGTCAAAAAACATTAATACTGTCATGCATTATACATTTAAATGCATCTTTAAAGCAGTAATTTTTGATCCAATCACTATCTGATTCATCTGTCTTCATATGTTAGTTTAAACTGAAATTAGAGATTACAAATGTAAAAGTATTCCTTTAAATAGTGTTTATGCTTCTTTATTTTATTCTTCTAATGCTTCTTTATTTTATTCTTCTAATGCTTCTTTATTTTATTCTTTGTTTCTTCTAAATATTAAATGTAATATGTACCTTAGGACCTGGCAGGCCATAGCCAGTTTCTCCAATCGGTCCAGAAGGACCAGCAGGACCCATATCACCCTGAAGGCACAGAGAAATTTAGTCATCATTCTTTAACGGCTGCAGAGCTGGCTGTGATCAACTATAATGTATTGTGTTGAACTCTGAAACACTCAGCATTGGCAATTGGCCATCTGTGCTATGATGACTTGCCGGAGCCTGTGGTATGAGACATTGTTGTAGCATTTTGCATTTGTTACCTTTGGTCCTGCGATAGCACGCCCAGGAAGCCCTGGCATGCCCAGTCGCCCTGGTGTTCCAGGCTCTCCCTGAAAAAACAACACTTCAAGTTTAAATGCAACACACCCTTCTACAGAATTTAGAAACACACACTCTTTGCCAAGCATTATAAATGACTTGTAGTAACTTCAAAGCTATTGCAGGTTTACAGTATTGTTTGTCATGCTTTCTGGAGGAAAAAGATTAAACATCTATTTTGGCAACACAGCGAAGCTGAGTTAAAAAAAAAGCAATGACAGGCATCTTTGACTGACACATTTCACATAAAGGACCTCACCTTGGCTCCTGAAGGGCCAGAAATGCCAGGTGGGCCTGGCAATCCTCTGATACCCCGCTGGCCTTGGTCTCCCTGTCAAAATAAAAAATCTCAAAACATTTTATCTGAACTATATGCTCAGGCCTTTTTTCTGCGTAACTGTTGTATTTATGCGGGGGTGTAAAGGGTGGTATGACACTGGAACCATTTAAAGTCACACACAAGGCACAAGGAAGTTTTTTCAATGACTCACCTTTTCTCCTTGTATGCCAATTCCTGCTGCTCCTTCAGGCCCCCTTAGACCTGGTGCACCAGGCTCACCCTGATAAAAAAAAAACAAAGATGGATGAAGGGCATGCATTTCTTGACGATGCAGAGGCTAAAATTTATACTTTATACTGTAATAATTTTATACTGTTATAATGAAGTTTTTAACTTTTTTCAAGGTACATGTGGTACCTTTTGACCTGGAGCGCCATCCTCCCCAGGAAGCCCCGGTAAACCTGCCAAACCTGCAGAACCAGGCTCACCCTAAGGAGAGTACAATACGTTTGTCTGGTGTTGTTCAAATGTATTTAGTATGAATCAGGTCAACATCCTTATTGTTTTTTCATGCTTAAATATATAGATGTGATACCTTTGGTCCAGGCTCTCCAATCCCTCTATCTCCTTGACCACCAGTCTCTCCTGGTAATCCTTGGTCACCCTAAAAACAGAAAAAAACACCTTTAGAAAATGGAAAAAAGCTTCTTCATTCCTTTGGAATCCCATGAATATCACTATTTACAAGCATTTCCAGTTCATTGTGGATTAGATTTTTTCCACAAAATAGCTTGTGGGTGTATTGGCACCAACTAACCTTTGGTCCAGGGAGGCCCTCTCCTGGTGGTCCTCTGATTCCTGGAGGCCCCCTTGGACCCTCCACACCCTGTTTATGAATTAAATTGTAAATTTGTGTTAAAAACATTCTAGACTATTTGCCTAAAGTATTGCTTATTACACTGTGTTGTGGTTTCTGGAGTAAAAATAACTGTATTGTCATATTAAAACCATTTTAATTCTAAAAAAATGTATTTTAGTACATTTTTCTAAACAAATGTATTTCCAGTATGAAGAACTAGTGCAGATATGAAGTGTTGTCTTGTTACCTTCTCTCCTTGGATACCAATCCCAGTCAGCCCAATTGGACCTGGGGGACCATGAGGCCCAATTTCACCCTAAACACCCCAAATCAGACAAAATAGTTGTACTCAGTTGTAAGACACAAACAGTTGTAGGTTTCAGCATGCATTGTGAAATCTGATGGATTCCCAGCAGCGCCTCCTAGAGGTGGTGCAATAACCTGGTGGCTAAAGGTGCACTTGGAAATCACACCAAGAGGTTTGGGCAGAAAGTGTACTCCAGTATAGCTACCACCTTCTCTGTCACTGCCATAAGTCAGAGTCAGTCTTGTGATGTTTTCTTCATGATTTAGAAATTTCCACATTAGTATATGCATTTCTACTGATAAAAATTACAATTCTGTCTAAATTAAACTTTTCCCACAGTGTCTTGAGACCTTCTCTCATCCCATCTGCCATTTGCCTCACTGCCCCACCTCCCAGCATGGCTTCTGCAGGCTGTGGCAGCCTCAAAGACACACCGACACATCTTTTATGTACTTCATTAGGCCTTTTGTCTAGCAGACATGGTGTGTTTGTGCGAGAGCCATTCATTAGATGATATATTTATAGCCCACCTTTTCTCCTTTGATTCCAGCGCCTGGCTGCCCCCTAGGACCCCTCGGCCCCTCCGGACCCCGGTCACCCTGTACAACAAAAGAGATGTCACTGGCCCTGTCATCCTTGATTCACAACATCAATGGTATTGTCCTCCCTCTCTTCCTCTGTCTGTTCCATTACAGGGCAGGCACACAACTGTTTCATCCTGTGTTATAAACGGTGGGCAAAAGAAACTTTACAGAAAAACATGAACTTGCCGGTCGTCCAATTTCTCCAGTTTCCTTGCTGATTGTAGAAAAATATTTTCCAGACTTTGTTCAGTGATAAATTGTTTACTGTAGATAGATAAGAAGTCATTACTAGCAAGGGCTTTGCCATTCCATTGCTACCCCTGACCTCTTCACTGGGCGTATTGCACCCTAGATTCCCAAAATGATCCATGATAGTTTTGTGACAGATCTTTTGTGTTGCAACTAAATAGAATGTGCAGTTTCAGTTTCTTTTCAGATTTCAATGTAATAAAAGAAAGAAAGAAACAAACAAAACATTAAATATGCCATAACATTTCTGTAAATTTTTTTCAACAGTAATTGTATAATGTAATGTGCTGATGTCTGTTTTTTACTTCATCAACAAAACATATAAAAAGGTGACCAAGACTTTCCTTACATAGTTATCAAAGATAATACATTCCCATATACTTGTTATTATTCCACTGGATAAATATACTTATCCATTGCAGATAAAACATCTCATAGGTGGCTCAAAATGCTCCTAAAACTCAACTAGATGCTGCATATTCTTCTTCTATTTTGCATTTTTTCACCTAAAGCTGGTAGAATGCAATTTTAGTGTTTGCTGTAGAATGCCTGCATGAAACTGGTTGCTATACAACCTATCGAAACATGTGTGTTTCTTCTAAGAGTTATGTACCAGCATGTACACCTCAGTTAATGTCATTGTACAGAAGCTTTAACTGACGGCCCTGAGTTATCACACAGGCAATACACAAGGGATTACAGATCCTTCTCAGGAAGTGCTGGAATAATTACTATTCTTTAAAAATGTTTGGTAGTCTTCTTCGCCTCACATTCCCTCTAGCTATTACAAATCTTCTTTTCAAAGGAGGTATATTGCAGCTGAGAGGAATGAAGATAATGAGCTTGTGCTGTTATTTTTTAAAAAAAGGTCATGCTTACCTTAGGTCCAGGAAGCCCTTCTCCATGTGGTCCTTTTTCTCCTTGAACACCTTGTGGACCTTGGGGTCCCTGTTTAAATTATTAAAAGGAAAGAATGCACCGGTGAGCTCAGCAACACCAAAAGACCCGGAAGGCCACGGAAAACAACTGTCACGGATGACTGAAGAATTCTCCTTCACAACAGTTGACCAGATCAAGAACACTCTCCAGGAGGTGTGTCAAAGTCAACCATCAAGAGAAGATTTCAGAGTGAATACAGAGGGTTCACCACAAGATTGGCGAGCCTCAAAAACAGGAAGGCCAGAGCTTGCCAAACATTTACAAAGCCTTTACAGTTCTCTTCTGGAACAGATGAGAAAAAGGTCAACTTGTGCCACAGTGATAGGAAGAGAAGAGTATGGAGATGGAAAGGAACTGCTCATGATCCAAATCATACCACCTCATCAGTGAAGCATGGTGGTGGTAGTGTCATGGTGTGGCCATGTATGGCTGCCAATGGAACTGGTTCCCTTATATTTATTAATTATGTGACTGCTGACAAAAGCAGCAGGATGTATTCTGAAGTGTTTCAGGCAATATTGTCTACTTATATTCAGTCAAATGCTTCAGAATTCATTGGAGGGTGCTTCACAGTGCAGATGAACAATGACTCTTCATACTTTGAAAGCAACCAGAGTTTTTTAAGGCAAAGAAGTGTAAAGCAGGAACTTGTTCTTGGGGCAGTTGCAGTAAAGGCCTGACAGAGCATCACCAAGGATGTAACCCAGCATCTGGTGAAGTCTATGCATTCCATACTTCAGGCTGTAATTGACTGCAAAGAATTTGCAACCAAGTATTAAAAAGTGAAAGATTGATTTATGATTGTTAATTCGTCCCGTTCCTTTTGGTCCCTTAAAAAGTGGGAGGCACATATACAAGCTTTTGTAATTCATACACCATGCACCTTTGTACGTGAATCCCTCAAATTAAATCTGAAAGTCTGCAGTTAAAGTTGTTTGTTTCATTCCACATCCATTGTGGTTGTGCACAGAGCCAAAAAAATTAGAATTGTGTAGATGTCCCAATATTTATGGAACTGACTGTACAATTGGGACATAGCAATAATTTTATTGATAAATTGGCCTGACTCCCATTTGGTGCAATGAGAAGAATGGGCTGTGATTGTATACTCACAGGTGGGCCTGGTTCTCCAATTCCATGTGGACCAGGAGGACCTGATCTGCCCTGATATCCCATGTCACCCTGTAGAGAAAAGTACACAATAATGTCATACAGTCATAATGTTTGTATGACTTCAGTATATACAGTTTTATGTATGATACTATTTTATTATAACAGATGATGGTAAACCTGTGTAACTTGCATGGAAAATTCTGTAATGGGGGAAAAAGTCTCTTCAGCAGTCATATGGTACACTAAAGAACCATCACACGGGTCAGTTTGTGGAACAGGTTTGTTCTAACAGAATGTTGGGTAAGTGTTGATGATGATGTTTGTGGGTATTTGAGATGATGATGGTTGTGAGGGAAACAGTGGACAGTGCATGAGTATAATACTAACTTTTGGCCCGGGAAGTCCAATTCCAGTTTCGCCCTGAAGGCCAGGAGGCCCAGGTGGACCACGCTCACCCTAAAACAACAAACAAACAAACAAATAAACAAACAAAAGAGTTTTACAGTCATGTTGTAGCTTTGCTTATTTGTTCACAGTGGTTCAGTGTTTGTGAACACTGAGATAATTCTTTGCGTTTCATTGTTTTAATTTAAACCTGTCTTGCGTGAGAACAAAACCAAACAGCCATATTTAAACATTACAGATGTCCTTCAGGGAACAAGAAAAAACTCCCCTCCTTAGTGTAGGGGTCTTAAAGATATAGAATTACTTAAATGCATGCTTACTACTACAACCTACTACTGTCTGACCGCATTTAGTCCTGCAGATCTGAACAAGTTAGAGCTCATCTTCTGCCACACGCTATGCCTTCCAGCTAATTCAAACATGAAAACAAAGGAAAAAGACGCACTCACACACTCATAGAAACTGACTGACCTTTCAATAAAGATGGAATATTAAAATAATAGGTTTGTCAAAACTCCAAAAAATCTTTCTTAAACGTGGCCTCTCACTATTTTGGATCAGTCTCTGTTCTGTCTTTTCTGTCATTTTTCTATCTATGAGTCTGTCCACATGCATTCCTATATCTCACCTTTTACCTCATAGGATAAGTTTAAAATTGACTCTCAAGAATGCATGTGTCTTTAACCTGATGGGAACATTGCACCAAAACAGCTCTGCACATTTACTCTAATAGTCACTTGTCTCCTATACTCTCTTATACAGTTGCACCTCCCTCTGGCATTTGAGATCAGAGATGAGCAGAGAACAGCACATGCTTTGTCTTGTTTCAGTGCATTGTTCCAGTTTCAGCTTGTTTAGTGTAGTGGTGGAAATATTTGAGGATAAACAGCGATCTTTAGATCATAAAAACACTTGCATAAGTAGGGCAGCTTCACAAATGTCGCATTTGGCTACTGTATATCTTACACATATCACTTTGATCATAGTAACTACATGTCAGAACATGGAGTGCAGGCATTTAGGTTTTTTTGTGACGAACACATTACTGGTATTATTAGGTGTCATGGGGTGTCATTTTGTAAGGCTGTTAAAGAGGCAGCATTTTAAAAAAATGGTAGATGTAGGCAGACGGGTGTAAAAATCCCTGTTGGGCATGTCTGCATGGCCTCAGTTAAATCATCCAGAAAACCAGGCTGCTAAAAACGTTCTTCTTCAAAGAAGCCTACAAGAAGCATGTAAAAATAGTGATTGTAGGGCTTCCTCTGCCCTCTATGAACATTTCCCAGGTGTGCGTGTTAACATAAAATCTTTGGCCTGCAGGGGACTGCTGGTTGATTGGAAGATACACACCTTATTGCCCTGTGGGCCCTCTTGTCCAATGTCACCTTGTGGTCCTGGCAAACCCTACATGGGAAACACAAGCAGATATGCCTTGGAGGTATAGGTCTATAGCTCAGACACATATGCTGCATCATGAAGATATAAAGCTATAAACTAAACACCACACAGGACTGCATGCACTGATGAGGCCTTATCTTTTGATAAATGTTCCACAATATCTGTCACATCTCATATACATGGTCAGCATTTATATTATTTTAATGTGGGTTCTCCCAAATGTATGACTCTTTGTTCTCACCCACCTGTAAACCTCTGGTGCCTCTTGTGCCAACAGGACCCTCGGGACCCTGCAAGGAAATCATTTTATAACAGTTTAACAATACCAGTAGTGAGCAACTGAACATAGTGAGATTTTTTAAGCTTAAAATCTTGTTAAATGTAAAAATGAAAAGCTATATTCATACACACCCTGTCACCCTTGATTCCTGGAGTGCCACATTCCCCTCTGTCTCCCTAGACAGACAAGAGATACACTACCAGTCAAATCTTCTCATTCAGTGTTTTTTCTTTATTTTTTTATTACTTTCTACATTTTAGATTAATATGGGAAACAAACAAAATGATGAAGGAATTCATGGAATTGTTCAGTAAACAAAAAAACAGTTAAACAAACCTGAATATGTTTTGTAATAAGGTAATGATGGACTGGTGTTTCTTTTTACTTAGTTCTTGCCATAATGGTTTTTGCCATAATGTGGAATAGAACCTTAGTCAAATAGGATTACTGTGTACCAACCCCGACCATCACAACTGATGGTAACAAACACATTAAGAAGGCAAGAAATTCCACTAATGAACTCTTGACGAAGAGTCAAGCTGTTAATTAAATACCAGTCCAGATCGATTCCTCATGAATCTAATTGAAAAAATGCTCAGAGTGCGTAAAGCTGTCATCAAAGCAATAGGGGATGTTTTCAGTATTAATCTACAATGTAGCCAATTATAAAAACAAAAGAAATCGTTTAATGAGAGGAAAACCTTTTAACTGGTACTGTAGTTAAACTGATATGTATCAACATAAAACTATGGTCATCATGAAAATATGTCACATACCTTTTCTCCTTTGTAGCCAGGTTTGCCCTTCAAGTAAAACAGGAGAATTATAAGACATTTTTATGAGATTGTTGGGTTACAAAACACGCTGTATTAATGCCTGTGGCAGCCCAGGCGGGTTCTGGTTACTCACCTCTGTTCCTTCACGACCAGGAAGTCCACTCAACCCGCCCTCACCCTGAGACAAACCAGATAAGAAATGATGATCTATTCATATATTATAGGCAAATAAACAGCTTTATGAAATATTGTATACTAGTTTATTAATATACAGTGTTGGGCACGTACCTTTAAAAAAGTAATTAGTTACAGTTACTAGTTACTTCTCACAAAAAGTAACTGAGTTACATCATTATAAAAGTAACTAATTACCAGGCAAAGTAACTA
>JBBJLR010000002.1:20270034-20283452 GCA_037577145.1 Brachypetersius gabonensis | reverse complement strand
GTTTACAGACACACCAATCATCATCACTGGTTGTGTCCCGCCCCGAACACACACACACACACACACACACACACACATACACGTTATTCCCATCACTGTTAATATACACTAAATTAGTGTAGTATAGATTTTTCTAGACAAGGGATGGGACACTGGATAGGATTAATCTGACCACAATTTTTGTACATCAAGAAGTTAATTTTCCTCTTTGTTCATGTAAAATGCAGATGCATACATACACATATATTTCCAAATATGACAGGGACTCGAAAGATGGAAGAGGGGTGCTAACCTTTTGACCTTTAGCACCAGGGGCCCCGTCTTCACCTGGGCGACCTTTCTTTCCCTAATGAGACAAAATGAGAAATGAGGTAGTAGAAGACAGCACTGATATAACATGAAGGGTGAACAGCAGTAAAGTCCATAGGCTGACTGGAACAAGCACAGTATGCCAGTGAAGAGGAACCTAAGAATTTAGAGGCATAAATAACAGCAGGAAAGTGAAATTAAAACAAAAAAAGAGAACAAAAGCAGGCAGGTGTGTCTCTATGCGTTTATACATTGCATATAAATGGTTAAAACTTTTACTAAAAAATGTCCTGACTTTGTGAAGTGCTTTTAATAAATGTAAATATAATAATATAAATAATATAAATATAAATTATAGAAATAATTCAAAGTGACTAAAAAAAGCTTACACTGAAATTCTTTTCTCTAGTCAAGTTACTTTTTGAAAGTTTTGTTCCCACATGTTGTGTGCGTATGTGTGACTCTGTATCTTAATATTATGTAAAAGCAAACCTGTTTATGAGTGTGTATGTCTATGTGTGTGCACAGAGACCAGTAATGTGCATGAAAATAAAACCTAGGTTCGAATCGACTGGCCAGTAAGCGGCACCTGGTTCGCAGTTGTTGTGTCTTTGAGCAGACAGCCGTTCTGCACCCGTTCAACTAATGAGAACAATTACCAAGGTAAGAATGTGTGGAATCTCTGTGAGGTGAAAGCACCTGGGAAAGGATGAGGAGGCTGCCTGGCAGACTGCTACTAACTGAACATGATCCACCCTGTGATCTGAGGAGGAATAGCGCTCTGCTCTCGCTTCGAGTGTTGCTGTGGATCAACCAGCGTGTAGCTGAGAGCTTAGTTTAAGTCTTTGCTTCTTTCTGCTACTGTGGTCAGAGAATAATGAGTGGGGGATGAGCTGACTGGTGCTATTTATGATGGGAACAAAAGCCTGTTTTATAGGGGAAGGGGATGTTTAATAGGAGCTCATCCAGCACCCCCTTTAGGGGGCTCAGTTTGTTAAGAATACTGCTCACAAAACCTTTTAAACTGTATATTAGTGCTGTTGGGACAAAACATTATTTCCAAAGCATCAACTTTAGAGGAGAAAGAAAAGCGTTCACTAGGAGAAGTAAATATAAATAAGATTTAATTCATACTGGACCATTTTTAACATAGATATAGTGAATAATGTCAGTGTGTTTGCCTAAACAAATTTCTACTAACGAAAGCCCAGTATTATTTGTATTTATCATCAAATGCCTAATTTGGCTCAATCAAAAATAAATACTTCACACATCTATTCAAGTGTTGGAGGCATCGAGGAGAAATCTAGAACCAAACGTGTTCTAACCACCTCACAAAAAATCAGATAGTTTTTAGACAAAAGAAATCACATCATTCTTGTTTCTTTGGCTTTATTTTAATGTTAAATTGATTTTTTTTCTGGCAGGACAATAATTACTGCTGAGATATAGATACATATATATCAGGCCTGGAGGCAGTGCTGAGAGATTATAATAAAAACTGCAATTATCTTCACTCTCACCAGCAAAGCTGTAATTTGAAATGTCAAATTCTTGCCTTCATTCTTTTCTGAAACAGCCCCCTCTTAGCCAGGAGGAAAAAGGAACCCTAGTGGTCTGCAGAATATTTGTATATTTAAGTGTTTAGAAAAGCTCTATCTTACCGCTGGGCCACTGAGTCCTTTCTCACCCTTCTCACATGTACATTTCTGAGCCACAGGACACTTTAAAAGAGAAGAGCATTTTCAAGTGAAACATGCATATATTTTATAAATGTAGTAGTTTAATAAAAACTGGTCGAATAACATTTCAAATTCTAAAGTAAGCTTTAAATATGAACTACGTACCCCTTCTTCAGCCAGTTCAGCCTGTATGGACACAAAGAAAGAAAATTAGAATGGGGAAAATGTTCAGATGTAAACATTTTACATCACTTTCATAAACAGATTTTAGAACATTTCCAGATTAATTCAAAGTACAGGCATACATTGTCTTAATGACTTCAACAGTTTCCTGCTATTGTTCTTAGTTTTTTGTACTTGTATCAACATCTTGTATGTAAGACCACCTTCTCTGCACACATTACACAGACAACAAGAGTGAATCTGCATTGAAAAAACTGGTACCCATGTTCACATTTTATACATATTTCTATTTAAAAGCCTTCACAAAATTATAATCTCTTCAGAAATCCCTTTCTATCCTGTGTGAACTATAGTGATGTTTTTTGTTCACAGCATGCTAAGCTCTGATTTATCTAGTTATCACTGTAGGCCTGTATACACCTATACACTTGCTGGTGTTTCTGATGGAATAAAGTCAAATATTGAAATGATACAAGTGTGATCATCCATTGCAAACAAATGACAAATGAAAATAAAATACAGTAACACTAGCATTAACAGAGTAGTTTGCGTCTAGAGGAATGTCAGACTAAACCCAGCAGGATGTGTTTACACACATAAGAGACCAAGTGCGGAAAGACTGAGTATGAGCTTTGAAAATACCAAAGAAATGAAAATGTCTGGGGATTTGTTTACATAAACATCAGGATCTCTGTTCTGCACCTCTGAATATTAAAGTTACATGAGAAAGCAGCTGTCATTTAAGGTGTTTTTTCCCCCCTGTACAACTCAATCAAAGCAACGTAATACAAGTGTAAGTTTAGCCAACAGTATCTTGTAGCCAGTCATATCTTAGAGACACTTTATAACAACCGTGAATTTTATTGCTAATTGACTATCATGCCCCCTTCCCTGCTAGAAGTACAGGGCAAATCTTCTCTAACGGGTTCTCCTGCCATGACAGAGAGCTTCTAAAAGTGGGAGAACAGTTTCATACTTACAAACCCAGATAGGATCTTCTCTGAGATGTTGATGTCTTGCAGGTTATGGAGGAATCGGTTGGAGGGCATGTTGGCCAGCCGCCTCAGCTGGGCTATGTTGGCAGGTTCATTGGCAGCATGTGTGATACCAATGGTGAAGAACTTCACTCCCTGGTTCCTGGCATCAGCTAAAGCTGAGAAGATGTCAGGGTTTCTTGGATGGGAGACCCCATCAGTAAACAGTAGTGCAACCTTAATACTGTTTGTGTTTGACTCCTCCAAAAAGATTTTGGTTATGTTAGTGATGGCATAGGTGGTGTAGGTGCCGTGACCAATGTAGGCCATGGGAGTGATGCTGTTCTTGAAGTTCTCTGAGCCTTTCCATTGCTTCAAAGTTTGCTCTATAGCGACATGACTGCTGTACTGGAGGACAGCAACTCTCCAGCTCAATTTGCGCCCTGTCTTCAGACGGATGCTCGGGAGGCCATTTACAATGTCCAAAATGAACTGCTTCTCCTGCTGGTGGTGGCCCTTGGCACTCTCAGAGCTGTCGACAAGGAAAGCCAACTCCAGACCACAGTCTTCATCCAAGATGGCTGTTGAAAAGGAAGTAAGTCAGAATCACTGAACTGATTTAGACTGAATCTGAATAAAAAAAATAAATTCACATGAATAAAATATACTATCAAACTAACCCAAATCTATTTGCTAAAGTCCCAAAGAAAAACTGAAGAACTGTGCTGATGAAATGTGTTGTTTCACTTCATTGCTGTTGCTGTTTTAGAGGTCATTTAATTCCATGTAATTTTGAAACATTTCTGCAGCTCCGTCCATCATGAACTCGTAATTCAGTGTAATAACAGCTAATATTTTCAAATGTTTTAAACAATTCATAATAACATTTATAAGACGTTCTATTACATTTCTGGATTCAGTGTTTCTGGATCATTCAGAGATTCCGCCGAAGGGCATAACATATATAAAAACTCCCTTAACAGACCTTAACACACAACACTTGTCAAATCACTGTGCGGATCTGAATGCCATATATCAAACTGATGATGTAAGCAATGTGTCAGTGAGTAAAAGTGCCTCAGAATACTGATCCCCAGACAGAAAGGAATTGGGCTCACATTATTCATACTTCATATTCAAAATCACATCACATGTTTCAGGCATTTTTCACACCATCTTGTCTCTCACCTTGTCCATCATATTTCTCCAGGTTTGCGGAGTTTGCGTTGAGCCTGGTTCTCTTCACCCGACTCCTTTCATCATAGAAATCCTGAGCACACACACTCAGCAAACCTGTCAGCAGGAGCAGCCAGCTCACCTGCGCACACATGGCTGATCCTGCAAAATAAGAAAGGGTGAGATATCTTTAAACAAATTACTAATATATGAATATTGGTATTGCCACACATAAAAACTTACAAAATGATATATGAGTTGCAGTATATACAAATAATCACATATATTTTGTAGTATATACAAAAGTAATGTGCTCATTTGACACTGTGCAGTTTCGTATTGTGACATTCTGTGTAACTTTAAACACACTATTTGCAAACATCTGTGACTTCTTAATAAAAAGACACCACAGAGGAACCTTCTTATTATCTAGAGACCTCTGATTAATGGTTCTGTAAGGACTCAATTTAATGTGTGATGAATTTTAAAATACCTCTAAATTATAAAAAAAATTCTAAATCAATTGAAGCTTTTCCTTGGAATCCCTTTCTTAGCCAAGAGCCACTTAGGAACTTTTAAAAAATAAACCCTCAAATTTCTACGTACTTCTTATTGTCACCTAATGTATTTCTATGCATATTCTATGGATATTGTATGCAAGGCAGCGTTCCAAAAGAAGAATGTAAAGCAGCTTAAAATCATGAATTGGAAAAACATCTTTCAGCACTAAAATATCTGAAATCATCTCCTATACAGCATTTTAAACTTTCATTTACAGAAGTGTTGCCAAAATGTGCAACATGCACTAAATCTACTCAGTCACTCTTGGTGAGAGTTACCTGTCAAGAAGTGCTCTGCGTCCCCAATGTGTCCCACGTCTCTGTGTGAATGTATCAGAGAGAGAGAAGCAGGTGCTGGCCTGGTTCTAGTCAGCTCCGTGTGTGTGCTGCCGGGGTGGGCATATTGAAGCTGGATCTGTGAATGGGGATCTGCTCCTTTCTCCCCCTCTTTTAAAGAGAGGAGGGACCTCCAACACTCCCGCTCATCTTCATGGCTTTGGAGGGGGGGAGGTGAGGACAAGTGGGAAAAGTGTATTTTACTGCAGCTTCGTGCTCTGCAATGGGCAAAGTTTATTCAAAGTTCGAGCCCTGTGTGGAATTTACAGGCATATTTATTGCTCTATGTAAATGTAATATATCACATCAATGGAGTTTGCAATCCTGCGTACTTCCTTTTGGCAGTGAAGATGATGAAATAGGGTGTAGAAAGTATATACACTTCTGAATGATAGTAAATTCAATGGATCACTTTGCTTAGTGTGGGTAATCACTGTGTTCACTGGGTCAACCAAACGTTTAGCTCTGTATTAAGTGGACCAAGTGGAGGAGGGGCGATCTGTCTCCAGTGTCATGAACTTTCTCTAGCATACCATAGGATGCCGGAGTGGTTGTCATGAAATTGAGTGCCATTATACAGCTTTTTTTGTGACAGAGCAGCTCTCTCTCAATACTGTGTGATTATTGGGACCTATTTCCTTGCTAATATTTATAGCATACACTACTTCTGTTACCCCTAAAAGAATTCTGCAGTTGAATCTTAGCTTAGTAAAAAATCTTAGTAAAAATCTGTTTTTCACCTCTCTAACTGGACAAATGACAGAACTATAGCTCACTCTGACTGATCTGTGAATTGTAATAACACCACTGGAAAGGTTTATTATGTTATGAAGTGTTGTAATTTGTTCTGGTAGTTAATGGCAGTGCGTGCTAATGTACACGGCCATAATCTTTTAGAGGGTAAAAATTCTCAAATAGGTTTTACATTATATAGAAGCTCTTTAGTCTTTGACCTCTCTGAGGCAAAGGCTTTGTGCATCGTAAAGTAGTGATTCTCATTTCTGGTTCTGGAGAGCTAATGCCTAACACAGTTTGTTTTATATGCTCAAACATATCCATTAAGCATGTCAATTAACCAATTAATTGAGGAAGGGAAATTATTGTGTTTGTGCAGGGAAATTATAACGAAATTAAGCTGGTCACCAGCCAACCAGGACTAGAGTTGAACACCTTTTTTCTAGGTCTTTTATTCAGTAACTACATGGACTGCAGTGGAACCTGGAACAATGTTTGTGAGGAGTTACTTACTTAAAAAAGATACTTCACACTCTTATTTTTAAAAATAAAAAGGCTCATGGAAATGTTCATTACGTAAGTTGTCATGCTTCTATGGCATTGCCCCAAAGGGTTCTTTTAGCAGCAGTTCACAAGTGTGTATAAAAGCTTACTACATGAATGTTGATTTAGGTGTTATTGGCACACGTCACCCACAGACATGCCTATATAAATAACTATGACAGATCCCTGGATGCAGGCATCCTGAGTGTCATTATCTCTTAAACACTGCATAGTGATGACCTTTAAATGCATGGAGAGAATTTAAATGTGTGTGCCCTGTGACCTGAGTGCAGTTATGATACAAGTGGCTACATGTGCAGGTCGAACAGTGGTTGAGGGAGACCACTACGCTCCAGCTGTGCTGCAGTGGGCCGCGCCATACACCCCAATCCCTGCAGGCTACAGGCACACAAAAGAAAGCTGACAGTTTGGAATGCTCACCCATGTTCAGAACCTGCTTTCTCTGTGCCACATTGTAGAGATGCAGCAGTGGTGATACTTTGTGAAAGTAATAATGAAGGCATCTCAACCAACGAGGTCCTACAGTGAACTTCAGAAACGAAGACACTGGAAAGCCAGAAGCTGGAAACTTGAAGTTAGATGTGTGCATAAAATTCCAGTCAGTTCATTTCTGACATTTAATTTGCATGCTTTTGGCAATTATTGTTATAATGTGAAATGGATGGGGCATTATTTGGTTACCTTTAACTCAGTGAATTATCTTCAAAGTCTATGTCAGAGATATGATGTTGAGTGTAGAGTGTGTCTATATGTGTCTGTGATAAACCTGAAGAATCTTATAGACAAGACCCAGCCCCTAAATATCATGCATTTCCCTCTGAAGTCAAGTACAGACATGAACACTCTCCACGTTCCAGCGCTCACACATTACCACGATCCTCACAATGTCTGGGTTTCCTGCTCTAAACATTTTTGTATGTCTCTTTTCTGTTGATATGAACATTGGTGTCTCAGTTAACCATATCCTGACTATGCCATAGAAGTGAAAGCATTTTTTTTAGTATTTACTTAAACACACCTATGTGAGAAACAGCTAGAGCAGAAATATAAATACAGCTAAATTCATCTGGAACCTATCAGTATAGGGAATTAAGATTTTTAGGCTCTGCTGTTCTGTTATAGGGACCCATTTTATCTAAAATAAAAAGTAAAGCTGTGTAAGCAACAGCAAAGCAGCAGAAGCTGGTGCTGACATAATACAATTCATTATGACAAAAAACATAATAAAAAAGAGATAACTAAGACACATACTTGAGCAGAGGCATATTTTATAGAAGTAACTAGCTGCACGTAATGATTAAATGTATCTAGTGACTGTCCACCTCGGGGTGTTACATTGTAGACTACATAGTAAAACAAGTTTTGAATTCTTGAGCAGTCTTTAAATCTTACACAGAACAGCAGTTTCACTGTGATTTGTGTCCAAAGACAAGGTCATGCTGGCACTGACCTCTATCATACTGTATGCTCAAAGACAGACAGACTGAGATAAGCTGTCTGACTGCAGACTGATAAATCATGTGACTGTGATTAATAGGTATGTGTCATAGCAGCTCAGAAATGAAATGTCTACCAACAGATCGCAATATACTATGTATTTCAAAGCAGCCAGGAATGCAAAGCAAACAAACAACACATTTGAATGTTTTAATTTTGTACAGTTTACACTGAAACACGCAACAGTCTGATCCGTTAACTGTGTCAGACCAAATGCTTTAGGTGGATGTGATGACACAAATCTTTCATAGCATATTTCTTCACCGTTTCAGGAAACTTAAACCATTTCAGTAATACCAAAGTAAGGCAGAAAGGGCCATCAGGACCATTCTTAGCATTTCTGAGTAACAGATGGTCATAGAGGTCAGGTGGAGTTGATGGCAGTGAAATTTAGAGGCTTAAGAGTGACCAGTGAGAGGTCAAACAAGTAAAGGGCGAGTTGAAAAGTCAACCACACAACAGAGGCAAACTTGCCTCAACTTGACGCGATACACCAAAGTGTGATAACTGCTAGACCACTAGCACTTAAAACAGCACAGGATTCCACACCTTACCATTGACCCTATAACACTTCTGAAATACAGATACAAAGAAGAGAGTACATAGACGGCATAAGAAAAGCACAGGACATGGACACTCTGACATCACACAAAAGCACATGTATTTATTATAAATGTTTCATGTTTAATTTTAAAAGTAGAAATGTAAATGAAACATATTATCGTTGATATTGTTAATAAAAACCCTCAACTAGCATTTTCACCATTTCAGTGGGATGAACACCATGTCTGGCCTCAATACAACACTAAATGTTCTAAATGCTATTCTTCTAAATTTGAATTAAGGCAAAATATCAGTTCTAGTCCTTTTTAGACATTAGTGCTGACACTGCTGACCACAAACACAGCTTGTTCACATGACGATTATGGTTCCTCCAATGAGGAAAAACACTGTTTCAGTAGCTATACACATATTTTCAATGGTTATATGATATCTCTACATCACCTCAAACAAAATCACCTCAAAAACAAAGGCAAATTTTACAGGTTTATGATTACATGAAATCTTGAAAATTATACATTTACAGCAGGTTAGATTATTTTAATGGCCTTCCCAAAATCCAAGACTGCTGCAGCTCATTCAGAATACTGCTGCAAGAATATGAACCAAGACACTGGTTCCTGGTCACCTACAGATTTCAAAATACTACTGCTTGCCTACAAATCACTTAATAAACTAAATACACAACATGGCCAAAGGTATGTGGACACCTCTACAGATAATGGGCTCATTATTGAGTTCAGGTGGTTTAGCTCCGCCCAAATGTGTAGCACATAGCCATAAAATCTCCATAGACAAACACTGGCAGTAACATGAGTTAATATAAAGAGCACAATGTCATTTAACTTCCATAATTAAATGACATTGTAGTGTCACACATACTACTATGGTTTAAACACTATATCACACTACACACTACATATTTTCCATAATATGAGCCGTTTAATGTTCATGTTTTTTTAATTAGAAGTTCACTAAAGCCATGTGAAAGTGATGCCTGTGTGTCCACATACTTCTGGTCAGTAGTGTAGTTGTTAAAAAATCCAGGCTTTTACCATAACTAACACAAAATCTATACATATAAATGAATCTATAAATATATAGGATGTAAAAAGATTTAAAATAAATGTGTGTATAAATGTGTGCAGTCATAGCAACATTGCACAGATGATAAGATAGGGAGTTGTTTTTTATTCATTCATTTTCCGATTTAATGGTTTAGTATGGATTGGAAGCTTTTGGAAATAATGAATAATGAAAAAAGTATTTTCATCACATTTGTAAATTGGCTGTGGTTGTAGTAAAGTGTATGTCAAGATGGCTACTGACTGAACAAACTGACCCCGAACCAGCTGTGCGTAAACAACAGTATCCAGAAGGTGAGCTTACTCATATGTTTCTAAGGAAGTAGGCGGCCTTTAAGAGGCTCTCTGGCAGGTTGCTGATTGTCCAGCTGTCCCATAATAAAACAAACACGCAGACAAAATTACCACCATAGAGCTGACGGAGAGATATTCTCTGTCATTTGAGGTAGCGCCTGCATATTAGACTGGAAATGACCATGAAATTGCTGAGCTGGGCAACAGCCTTTTAACAACTTAATGTTCCAAATGTGAAAAAGCACTATAATTTTCTGTTTGCACACGTTCATTTGTTTCCACTAAACACGCCATAATACACTGACACTGACAGACACAACCAATATGAATGTTTTTTTTCCAGAAAACGTTCACTTATTCAATTTCAGTAGAACAATGACTATTAAATTATATAAAGACATTGTATTTTCTTTGTCGCTATCTTCATAATCAAAAGAAGATTCATGAATGAATAAGACAACTGAGCATGTGTGATTTCACATGTGTAGTTTAAAAGTTCATTTCTAACTCAAACAATACCTTACCTGTTGAGCATGGTGGCCTTTCCTAATGTGATTATTTGTCTCAGGTTTAATCTGTGTCTAGTCTTTGATCTGAAATTAATGATCTTTCTGAATGTACAGCTTTTAAATGCTTTTGAAAGATTTATTTTAAACCTAAATTAAACTGTTACACAGTCACTTGCCCTCTAGTGGAGGATGGCAGACAGTGCTTCCATAATAGCCACTGTAATACTTTACAAGCATCTCCCTATAGCCACATTCCTACCTCACACACTTTCAAGAAACAGCTGCTTTATTTCACATTTTGAGCATTTTGAACAGTTCCACATAGTTTTTATGACTTGTTGTAATCATCCTTCCCTTTCATGATGTGTTTTGCACTTATAGAATCTATGGTAAACTATGTGGACAAAAGTGTTGGGACACAACTGTTTTTCAGTGAAGTGTAACCTTATTGCTTTAGCAGACCAAGACATTTTGGACAACACCATGCTTCCAACTTGGACACAGTTTGGGGAAGAACCTTTTCTATTCCAGCATGACTCTACCCCAGTGCACAAAGCAAGGTTCATAAAGACATGGTTGAATGAATTTGGTGTGGAAGAACATGACTGGCTGCACAGAGCCCTGACCTCAAACCCATCCAACACCTTTGGGATGAACTGGAACAGAGATTGCGAGCCAGGCCTTCTCCTCCAACAACAGTGCCTAGCCATATAAATGCTCTTCAGAATTAATAGGCACAAATTGCTCAGGGTACTTCGGAGGTGGTCCCCCCCCCCCCCCAAAAAAAAAGCCTTTAAGAAGAGTGGAAGCTGTTATATCTGCAAAGGGTGCATCAACTCCATATTAAAGTCTGTGTATTTAAATGCAATGTCAACAAAGAACCAGCTGCTGTAATGGTCAAGCGTCCCAATACTTTTGTCTATATAGTTTATGTCTAACATACCATACTTCATGGATATTTTTCATACGTCTCAGAAGAAACAGCTGTAACTGCTTGGACAAATGATGTTCAATACTAATTTCTTGTTTATCTTTTTATCTTCTAAACTTGTCAAGGATCATTTGAAGTATGTACCTTACATCACATCATTTTAATGACAGAAATTAAAATAATCTTCTTACAGTGGCATGGATGGCATGAGTGGATGGAGAACTCAGATGGTCATGAGGCGAAGTCTGGCATTTAACTCCCTTTCATTTGCCAGCAAGTCACTGCTGTGCTTTTTATATGCCTCAAATGCCTAAAAATGTAACATGACACACATTTACAACAGAGAACACATCATTCTAAATGTGCTACATGGACAGAACTATTCAGGCTTGTTTTTTCCTCCTTTTGTTCAACAGGCTAAGGGTTTTTTTGCCCTCATAAAATTAACAGACCTTCTTGAGACCCCTGCATGTCTCCTGGGATTTGTTCAGAGCATGCTGAAGCTCCTTCACCCTTAACTCTCCATTCACAACAGCAGCTTCTCTCTCAAACCTGAAAAAGACAAGAAATCAGAACACTTTGGTCTTCCATTTTGGTCAAAAGTTGTTGATAGGAGAGCTGGTAGGACAGATGGTGCTGAATCATGTTGACTGTTTTGCATTTGGTGCCATAATGAAGTGATCTGGCTTAATGACTGGCGTGTACAAAACTTTTGTAATACCAAAGTAATGTTCATTAGGCAAGTTAGTACTGCTGTGTTGGAAATTCTTACCTGTTTTCTGCATCTTGCCTAGCATTTTCTGCCTCCTGCTTTTTCCTTTCTAACTCTTGGATTTCCTCTTGTTTATCCTGTAAAGGCAGAGGAGCCACATTCCCCAATATAACATGCCGTTACCATTCATGTTACATACTACAATGAAATTGTACATATTTATAAACATTTATTCCCACTCATTTACATTTATATAATATTTAAACAGTGTATGTAGCCTTTATTTTGTTAGTTACGCTGCTTCTAGTTTAGTTCCCACCAGTAGGACTAATAAAGGCTTATCTTATCTTAATTAATTCTGGTCTACTATAGTGTTAAGTGTAGGACTCACCTGTATAATTTTCCCTCTTTGCATGGACAGTTCCAGTAACTCATTCTTCTCTTTCAAAAGAGCTTCAAGCTTTTCATGGTTTTCTGTTTCTTTCATCATGCCTCTTTCATGACTTTGCTTGAGCTTCAGATCCATCTCTGGTACAGAGGAAAAATAAGATGTTAAGGTGATGAAAAACAGTGGTACATAGCTGACCTAAAGTTGACCATACCTGCACACATTTCTACAGCGCTCTGTAGCTGTTTCTGAGTGTTGTGCAACTCGTCTTGCAATGAGGCTTCTTTAATCTGATGGAGATTCATCAGCTCCTTTATCTTCATCTGGAAACCTGTTGTTTTATCCCTGTTAAGATAAGGAAAAGTGTGGAAAAGGCAGCTTTCTGCTCAAAACGATATTTTCAACAATAATTGACTGATGCTTACTGATATTCTTTTTCTAAACGTCTGTGTTGTTCAGCGAGGTCTCTTAGCTCCTGGGTCAGTTTCAGAATGGTGTTTTCTTTCTCCTCTAGCTCTTTATTAAACAGTTTTTCATTCTCTTCTTGGAGTCTCTGGTTCTCCTTCACCAGCTCAGCGTTCTGCCGTTTGTACTCATCTTTGAAGTTGATCAGCTCTCTGTGGTTGGCTGCGAGGTCCATGAACCTCTGCTCCAGCTGTTCAGATCTCTGCTGCTCGTTCTCCAGCTCCATCTGCACTTCGGCTCGCAGCTTCTCCAGCTCCTCATTGATCCGTTCTAGAGCCTGACAGCGAAGCAGCATCTCATCTGCTCGCTGCTTCAGTATGCAGATGAGGCTGGACTGCTCGTCGATTCTGGACCGCAGCATTTCGGCCTCACTCCTCTCCTCCTGGGAAAGCCCTCTCAGTTTCTCCAGAGCTTGGTGGACATCATCCATGTCCTTTTTATACATACAGTTTATACA
>JBBJLR010000002.1:20238831-20269934 GCA_037577145.1 Brachypetersius gabonensis | reverse complement strand
ATATATTATTGTTCATTTGTAATGGTAAACACACCACAGCACACAGTGTGATCAATGTGATTTTTTTCTCTACAGTGCCCAGAGACCTCTATAGTGCCACTTGCAGCCTGGGAATCGAACCCATAACCTTCTGATTGCATATATACACCCTTTTTATATTGTAAGGTCACTGTACTATATATTCATCACTATATTATATAGCATTATATAAAATGTTCCCCCGCTGGTAGAATAAGCCGCCTAAAAGCAGCAGAAGTATCTCTAAGTTCAAAAACCTCCTGAAGACACATCTGTTCAGAGCAGCTCCTCTCCTAATGCATCTTCCTGCACTACTCTTACATAAAGATTTTAGCACTTCATATTCTCCTGTTTCTCATACTGAAACTTGAGTCTTACCTTGCACTGTAAGTAACTTCAGATGAAATTAAATCATATTGAACACACACAGTATCGAAAATCGAGTTTGATCTTGATCTCAGAATCAGTATCGAACCATATCGAAGACAGAAGTATCAGTGCACGCTCATAAGACCCTTCTTTGTTATGGGTCAAAAAAATGCAGTCATCCTTATTCATGATACTATGGTTTTAGCTGTTGAAATTCGAGAGTTTGCAAAATATACATAGGCCTATATAGGACACACCTCAGAGGAATGTGAGTGGAATTGAGAGAGAGTGAGATGTCTTTGTTGCAGACTGTGAAAGGCTACGCATGGATAAAACAGCACCATGCAGCTGCGATTGCAGGGTTTTTTTTGGGGTGTTTTTTCTCATCGAAACAGTCTTCTGTCCTGCAAAAGGGCTTTGCAGCCCACGGTCTGGACCGTAAACACTGGATTTATTGTTTATTGTTTATCGATAGAAACAGAAAAATCAGCCTGTTTAACGCCACTGTACCTGTTTGGTGTCTATTATCATCGTCTTGAGGTCTTTAGGGGTTCTTTGAGGAGATGTCATGCTTTCTGATTTTTCTGGCTGCTCCGAAGACACGGTTAGACGGTGAAAATACGAGATCTTTGTTTGAAAATCACAGTCTGGTTGCTTCTGTTCCTGTGCTGAGCTCCAAAGTTTCTCTGGTTGCTATGGGTTACAGAGGTTCTCCTTTCTCAGAGCTCTAAATCAGAGCTGCTCCTGCTGAGCTTCAGACACTGTGGCTGTCATTTACATCAGATATTTACATTGTAAAACAGAAAACGAAATGACTGCTCTACAAACAGCTGTCTACTCGAAAAAAACACGCGAAAGCCGCCCTGTTTCTCCACTGCTGGTCTTCCTCAAAGCGTTATCAGGAATCAGGTTTCTCCAATATGAGACACTAGATGGCGCTGTTGCGCTTCTTCAAAGAAAGCCATAAGCTTGCTTCACTCAAGGATTATTCAATTCTTTAGAATAAAAGTAAATTCAGACATTGCTTTGAAATTGACTATGATTGAAATGCTTATTATTATTAAGCTGTAATAATGTAATAAAGCTGTAAACTTTCTGTAGAGCATTTATGAATTCAGGTACTGATGTTGGACGAGAAGGCTTGGCTCTCTGTGGGCCAGTCAAGTTCTTCCACACCGAAACTCATCCAACCATGATGTCTTGGAAGAATTAACATTACTTTTCACTGGAAGAAAGGGCCCTAGCCCAAACCCTGAAAAACTGGTATGTCCCAATACTTTTGTTCATATTGTTCACTAATTTTCACTATTGGAACTAATGTTCCAGAATCTTTCCTCTACATTTGATTTTACACTTCTGCATGACTTCTCATCCACCCACATTGTTTCCATTTTCTTGGTCCTGACTCAGCTCATGAAGAACTAATAATCTGAGTCTGGTGTGTTAAAGAAGGACAAGGATTGGGAACCTCTGCACTGGCCTGTTTGCCACTGCTGCTTGGTGACATGTGAACGTTCAGAGTCCAGGCAGATTACAGGCCTCAGTCGAATAGTACCCTTGAAATTGCTTTCTTCACACAATATACTTTCAATATGTTTTTGAATGAGAAACTGCTACCTCATATAAATGTTCCCTGAAATGAATATATCATGTATAAGGCATATTTTGGTACTGAGTCTTTTCATTTATGAAACACTGTTTACACATCTGTATGTCTAAAGGTTTGTAAACAGCTGCTAAAAATGCCACATTCAGTTTGTCCCCTTTTTGCTGTAGTAACAGCCTATACTACTGTGGTGTCACTTTATAGTAGATGTTGGTGCAAAGATTTGGTTGCATTCAGTGGCAAGAGCATGTGCAAGACAAAGTGCTGAAGTTGATGATTGAATGTGTATGACAGTCAATACTCCAGCTCATCCCAGAGGTGCTGGATGGGGGGCCATCACTCCAGAAAACACAAATCCATTGCTCCACAGCCCAACACTGATGTGGCTTTAAACCCTTCTAAGTAATCCTTGGCACTGAGCATGGCAAACTTAGGCACATGTGTGACTACTCCAGAGCAGCACACTGGCAATGCTTTTCTATGAAGCTTATACAAGCTGAGTACTGAGTATTGAAAGCCTGTATCACTGAGTTAATTTAAGTATCTGAATGAACTCATTAGAAGCAGTGAAAACATTTGCACGGAGTAGCATGCATGCTCTTTCCGGGTGGAAGAGACTTACTGATTAGGTTTTTCATGGCTACGACTGTCACACCCTGTTCCACTGACAGCATTCAAAACACGATAATTAATGCCATATATACTGTACCTATGAAACACAATTGTTCTTTGAAACTACTTCATTCCAATGTTCAACGCTGAAGGCTTTATTCCCCTCTAGCTAACATTAGGGATGAAGACCTTAAGCTCATGAAGGCCTGTGTCAGCAATGGGTGCACCTTAAACTATCTGAAAAGATAATGCATTATACAATAATAATTCTTTTAGACATAGAATGTATTTGAAGTGACATATTTAGCTTATAAAGAATGTTTTCTGAAGTAACGTTCTTAGTTGTCACACCGTGCAACTTAGACAACTCTAGATTAGCATGTGCACATACATTCAAACAAGCAAACTGAATTTACTGTTTATAATATTTTATCAGACTATTTTTCCTCAAAGAAGATCAGAACATTTTATTAATATGTGTTGCTAATGGTCAAATTAGCTTCAGTTAAAAAATAAAATATATACACAGCCCTGCCTAAACCACATATATGTAATGCAGTAACTAAATTACTGAGAATGGCAACATAAATGTTTTCAGTTGATGTACCCGTCATATGATGCAATTAAACAATTTAAGTCATTTAATTAAAACATGACACAAGTGACTGCTATGTATTTTTGGCTTAACATAAGAAAACAAAATGTACTAATTATTTAACCAGCATTTAATTCTGTTCTTCGCTGCAAACACTCAACTGATATCAGAAAAATGATAAGTAACAAAAAACAACCAAAACCCCCATTTCAGGACACCCAGCTGGTTTCGTTTGTTTGTGTGAGGCTAATCAGAAGATACAGCTGATAAATGACACCACCAAACACCACTGTGGTTAATATCAGTTAAATACGTCCAAATCCCTGAGCATGATGACAAAATGTGATGACCTAAAACTGACTTTCCTTAACAATAACCTATTAAAAATGTAGGAAAATAAACATTAATTACCAGAAACCAACAAAACTAAAGCTCGAAAGGTAATTGTTTTTATGAAACCGATAAACACACTCAGTATTTATACTTTAGTTTAACTTTATTTTAATTTAATTTAACTGTTCTATAGGTCCTAATGACCTTGGATCCCTATGCAAACCAGGGAGTGATTTCATTTTGTCCACTGTGGGCTTAGTCTGTTGAGGGGGAGAAGAGGTTGGGGGCATTTGGTGACTGTTTTTTTTTTCTCTTTTCACAGCTGCACATAGCACCTCATTTTCTCATCAAAACACTGACACCTGCTTTGACACTATGTAAGTTAGTGTAATGGCTTAAAGAAAATATTTTCTCCAGTCATGCCTTCCAAATAAATTAGTTTTTTTTAACCATTGTCCTATTTATGACGATCAGAACATTGTTGTCTTATTTCAGTAACGTTTCCTCTAAACATCTCCCTGCCAATGACTGACTAAAGAAGTTTACCCTTAGGGTCACCTCATATTTATACGCCACATAAGAAAGTGACATTCAAATAGGGAATGTGCTTTGTTTATTAAATAGCTGTGACATGTGTCGTCTTTTTTCTTTTCTTAACTAAATTTACTTAAGCTACATTTTTTTAATTACATGATACATAAATACTTATATATATATAATTATGTACACATATAGATAGATAGATACAATCAACAGAGAGAAGGGGAGAGTGGTCAGTGATCTGTGGATGCCACTTCAGGATTTGATCCCAGGAGCCAAACGTGTGTGTGTGTGTGTGTGTGTGTGTGTGTGTGTGGGTGGGGGGGGGGGTGGTGTGTGTGTGTGTGGGGTGTGAATGTGAGAGTGTGTCTAAGCTTTTAGTAAACGCCCTTTTTCATGAGGCCGGACACAGAGAGAGGGAGAGGCGAGTGGTGAGAGCATCTCAGACCCAGCAGCTCCATCTGGCCGCTACAGCAGGGGCTGCACACCGCACCAACATGCAGCCAGCACTGCTCGGCACTCTCGTGGTTCTTCTAACTTTTTGTTCTCTGCACTGTAATAGTCAAGGTAAGTCCAAAGTTCCTCCCACACATGTATATGTCCTATAGTTTAATGCCCTTATACCGAAGCCTGCGTTAACAATAGATGCTCACAGTCAGGACTCCCTTGTATACTTATCTTAATTGCATTAGATTAAAGGCAAGTGCGGTACAAAAGGAAGACGAACCTGTAATTAGAACATCTAAAAATAATCAGAGTTTATCTGTTCCTGTAGACAGATTGTAGAATTTAACATTTTAACTATATATACACTTGCCATACAACTTGCTGCAACTTCGTCGACGTTTTTCCAAGCACAACAGAGCTTTACAAAAATTGTGTGATTGCGCAGTTATCTTAATAGAAATGCTAAAAACAGATTAAATGGGCTTTTTTTAAAATTTCTTCTCTTACCAACCAAGCAGCACCGTTACCGTGGGAAATAGAGGTAGACCACATTTCTCACTTTTGCTTAAGAGTTGTACATTTGAAAAAACAAAAAAGCAGCGTTGCATTTTGTGTTTTGTCCTGTTTTGTAACGTTACAGATCAGAATTACTCCTTAATCTGGCGCACAAAAGCCTCCCTGCTTTAGACAAACCTGAAGTTCTCCCGGGCCGCTGTCCAATCCCACTTTTTTTGTACATAGGGCGCGTGGAGGGTGCATGCTCGCGATTTAACTAACACGTTTCGCTGGCGCTTATAACTCAGCAGAACGTATTTGTGTTCTGCATGGAACCTCTAGCACAATTGTAAAATAAAGCAGACAGACTTGTTCACATCAACAACTTGCTTCGAGCAGGCTCATGCACTTCCTAGGCGTCCAACTTAGGAAACAAGTGTATTTATTGGAACGTGATCCCTCGATAACTCTTTTTTGCCTGAGCTTTACCGTTGCTAGGCAACCGAAGCGAGCATGTGACTGGGAGACAATCTCTAGACCCTGAGCCACTGGTACACAGCTAATTCAAAGTGTTTTGGGGGCTTTTGGTAGTTGTAAACTTAGTTTTAACGTCTAGTGAACACAGACTGTGGGAATAACTGGTTGTTTTGTGTGTGTCGCTTCTAGTTTGACAACCTTGAACGTGTCTTCTGCTGCAAAATGCAGTTAGAGCCTGGCAAGTCTTTCGGATTGTAATCTGCTTTCTTTTTTGCTCAACCCTTAGTATGTAAGCTCCTTAGTGTGAATCAAGCCACTAATTACACTGCAGCTGCCGTTCAGAAAGACCATTACTGCCCCTTGGAACTGAGGGACAGGGAAAGGGGGTGCACTGCAGTCACTACTGGACCAAAACAAGGTTTCTCTTAAAGACCTAGAAGTATTTTTTGAATGTGCTGACACGATAACCAGGCAGACGTTGTCAACACGCCTCATTATTATTATTACTGAGCCAAATATTTGATGCTGAAATTTAGGCATATTTTCATTGACCCCTAATTTGTCATGGGCCAATCAAAAGTTCTCAACATGCTGCACCTTCTTCATTTATTTCTTTTTCGTTGTCTTCTTCTTATTATTATTATTTTATTTTTTTATTGAGCCTAATATCTCAATATTTTTGATGCTGAACTTTAGACATATTTTACCTTGCTCCAAATACCCAATAGACCAAACAATAAAAAGTTATCAACAGGCCTTATTATTATTATAAATGAGCCTAATGTTATATTAGACAAATTTGATCTTGGCCCTAATTTAACATGGGCCAAATAGTCAAAAGAACAGGTCTAGTTATTACTTATTACTACTTATTAGCCCAATATTATTTTTTGTTGCAGAACTTTAGGTATATTTTGTTTGTCCCCTTATTTAACATGTGCCGGTCAAAAGATGTCAACAGGTTGTATTATTATTATTATTATTATTATTATTATTATTATTATTATTATTATAATTATTATTATTATTACTGATCCTAATGTCATATTTTGATGCTGCTAAGTAGATGCTTTTTACTTGTTTGTTAGCAGATATAAAAGACACATAAGCTTACAGATCTGTAGCAGTCTTTGAAAAATCTAGTCTCCCCTCCTTTTACCAACAGAGCAGGCTGGCGATGATGTCCTTGAAAGTAAATCAATTTGTAGCCCCCACACAAACTGTTTTGGATTACTGCTGTCTCATTCATGCCAGAGAGTTCACAGGGTGTTGCCATTGGAGTGAATGTGAATCCATATTGCTGTGTTTTGCCTGAAACTTTAAAATTTGTGGCAGTGGTCATGGTTGATCTCCTCAGAAATGCGAGCCAGGAATGAGTTATTTTAATCCAGCTTTATTCAGCATGTGTTTGAGAGGAAATGACCAAAAGGCCCTTGATGGAGGAGGACAGGTTACTTTCTCTAATCCACTGAGCCCTGCTTCCGCTTGGTCCCTCAGGGGTTCAGCTTCAGACTTACTTTCTGCCAGGGGTCAAAGGCCTCAGGAGAAGCAATGGAGCACTGGTTTGATCATTGATATTAATGAGTTATCTGTCACATTTTGAAACTGATCGTGCATGCTTTTGAGACTGGGTTGGTGTTTTTAAGGTGCCTGAGTTGGCACAAATATCAGGGGTGACTGTTGATAATTGACTTATTATTGGAAATACTAGTTGTTGCTTAATGGTCGCTGTCAAGGATGGTTGAACCTTTGTGGCAAATTTGATGATGGAAGCATTTTACTACTGAGTTAGACTTTTATTCTTTCAAAGAAACGTTGAATGTGTAAGCTGTTAACAGCCCAGCTAATATTGTTAGTTATTTGCTATTTGTGCTTGTAAGCTTGTAAGCGACTAATCAGATTCTTCTGCCCCATTGAAAACTCATAGACCTCCAATTTTCGGACTATTTGTAAGTAGTGAATAGACATTGGTGGTCACTGATCTGCTGTCCTGACTGACCCTGACCTGCTACTTGATTTCTACAATGTAACACAGGGCCATCCTACCAGCCCTAAGGACTTAGAGCCGTATGATATATAAGGATTTATTGAAATAGCACATGATCTGATGTGCGTATTCAATCTACAAAGCATGTATGATACAAGCGCAAAGTATTGCTTGTCCTTTTCACTTGTTTTTTCAAGTGATGCTAAATATTGCAATTCATATGGTCAGTCATTACATAAGGACAGAGCTAAACAGCCGTAAGTGACATCTGTTTTTCAAATACTGAGGAAAAAAAACTTAAAATCCCATTTCCTTGTGTTGCACGTGCTGCTAAAGCCTCACACATGCAGACCTTTTCCGGTGTAAATCCTCGAGCACCAGCGCAGCTGTGTTAGAAATATGAACAGAAGTTAACACAGTTGGCACTGGTAAAGACTTCTAATCCTCCTGACTGTAAACAGCTCACTTAACAACTCCCATTCGGACAAATTTCTTTACTGTTCTTCTGTGCCGTGTAATGCAATATGTTTCAGGGCACAGCTTATTCACAAGCTCATTCATACGTCCTGTTGAGCTGTAAATTTGGTTCAAATGTTATGTAGTCTAATTACAAAGACTTGGAAAAAAAAAGGAATGTGAAAGTTCAGTTGCTTTGATGTGTTTCTCTCTTATTTATTGGCATATTTTAATAGATCGTCTTATTTAATAACAATTTATACATTTCTTAAAACATGCCAAAGTGTATCTTAAAAACTTCACAAAAAGGTGGTTACTGGGACATGTTTTTTCTTTCCTATTAATTGCGTCCGATAAACTTTCACTAACATTTCTAGAGAAAGTCAACAGAGTGTGACTTAATAGACGGCCTCACTTCAGGTTTGCCTCCTCTCTACTTTCCACCCATGCCAAACCCCTTCAGGGTACCACTGAGTCTTTTCTCTGCTTTCAGTGTAGCTGCAAGAGCCAAAGTCAGTTGTTAAGCAATTGACTGCATTCTGCCACGTCCATTTCCATATGAAACAGTCAGCAGCCCTCTGCTCTGACAGCAAGGCTGGCCCTGACGCTCTGTACTGCCAGTCTTCCCCCAACACATTCACCCAGACTGCCGGGACGCACCAAAACAAGGCGGCATTGATGAAAGAGGCAGCACCTCTCCCATGGCCCCCAAAAGGCTAGAATGATATGTTGTGGGGGGATAGTGGCTGGCAAGTGCCATTTTGAATTTTTTTTTTTTTTTTTTTGGAAGACAGGAGTGTAGAAGGATGGAGGAGGATGGGCCAAGGGGGCCTCTTCTTTTTGCGCAGGAAGCTCTACTGTATTCCTCCATTCTGTTATCCATCTCCATAGGCTCCTTTGGCGTGCTGACACTTTCAGTTATAGGGCTGCAGCCCAGCCAGCCGGCCCATTGTGCCATTGTGATTTCACAGTGGGGTCTAAGCCTTTGGGAGGCTTCATTCTAATGAAAATTCCTCCACTGCTACCCTTTGTGGGCTGGTGGTGGGGCGTCCCCCTTATCTTTCCCCTCAGATAGTTTTGGGGATTCTCGCCTGCTGTGGGTTTAAGTTGGCTAATTAGAAAAGACATGGTCCGAAAAAGGAAGAGGGGGGAGAGCCGAAAAAAAAAAAGAAAACACTAAACCAAACAAAACAGCCCAAGCAAAGACATTAATGAAGGGAAAAAAACCCACATGCCCCTTTAGCAGGACAAAAAATCATTTGCATAATACAAGCCACTCTCCACACAATGGCCAATGAGACAATCACATTGGTGTTCTGTCATTGTTGTCATTCATGCAGTCTCGAGTTCTATTTTTAATTCCTAAATTAAGATGTCCAAATAAAATCCCTCTGGAGCCTCAGGATATTTTGAGGATGACTGTTCGTGAAGGGTTAATTTTCCCAAGGAAGGAACAGCTCGACACAGGATAGTGCTGTTCAGAAAGCCCACTTCACTTTGCCTGTCACCTTTCCCAGAACTGATACTGTCAGGAAACACTGGCTTTATTTTGAAAGCCCCAACAGATATGTTTCTCTCTTGGCAAAGGTTGGTTGAAGCTGTTAACTTAATGTATAACATGCTTAGGTTAGACATAAGCTTGCTGTCTCTGAAGGAGCTCAGCAAAACCGGCCAGTTCAGCTTTTCTTTTTGGTATTTTAAATGATTGACTGTAGTCAGTAATACATCCAAGTTCCTTCAATCAAGAATCAAACAGGTTTTCTCCATTACATTAGTCCACCGTCTACAAGCAAAACTGAAAATGTTTCACAAAAGTTCCTCATTCTGTCTCCCACTGTGTGAAACTGTTGGCAAAATGTTTAAATCCAGTTGTGCGACTTGTGTCAGAGTGTGTGTCCTGCTCCCCCACCACTGTATGTGCCAACTGTCTACCTGTGCATTACAGACGCTGCCGAAACCTCCGGGATCACGTCCTCCTAACAAAGACTGCCTTTGAGCAGGTGGAGGAACAATTTTATCATTAGTAAACTGAGCAGGAAAAAGGCTGGCTTCCCAATTGACTGCTGAAGGAGTTAAATTGGAAGTCCATTTGGCTGGCACGCTTTAAAAGTGCTGGGTTTGGTGTGGCCTTGTTAATGTGAGTCGGGACCTCTCGATATGAGAAGGCCGTAGCCATGCTTTTAGTGCAGTAGCCCAGGCACTGACCCCACAGCCTGCTGGCGGAGGATAAGGTCTATCTTTAAAGACACAATGAAGATTGCAGAAGAAGATAACGGATGTTTTTGAGCTGTGGTTAATTTTTTTAATATTTAATTTAATGGAATGGATATTTTATATATATATTATGTATAATTGTAATATAAAATTAAATAGTATGATCCAAATCTTTTTCTTCTGTTTTAATAATCTTATTATGGCCGTGATTTCTAATAATGTTTGTGAGAGAGCTGTCCATTGCAGTGCCTAAACTAAGCTTATAAATGAATCTGTCCGTAGTCAGAAAGAGAGACTGTCCACAGTTAGTAAGGTATAAATGTAATCTTTCGTATTAAAATTTGTGCTTGCACTTCTAGACATGGAAGGGTGTAGAGACAATAAGGATACTGTCTCCCCACAGACACAAGATTAAGATGCTTTTATAAGCCTTTAAGTTATTAATGAATTCTGAATTCTGAATGTTTAGGGCTTCTTTGATAACGGCATCTGTTTATTAAGTTAATTTCTATTACTCAAAGTATCTGTCGTGTGTTTGACCAGAGACAGAGAGAGTGTGTTTAAAGGTAGCCAGTGATAAGACATTCATTCACCCACCAACCCCAGCCCTTTAGCCACCTCCCTCCACCTTGCATCTCCCATCGGCTTTTGGAATTTGGGTGTAAGGGCTGCGGTACCACCCGGTACCACTATTTATCCCAATTACATTTCTGACAAGGAACAGCATGCACCATTAATCAGGGTGTAAGTGAGAGACAATCAGAATCGTGCATTCCGTTTTTTCTGAGGCGGCCCTGTCGGAGGGCTCCCCAGCTGAACTATGCTGCCCCAGTCGATATCTCGCCGAGCACGGCGGGGAAGGTACAGGGGTGGTACCTTATCTCCCAAGATGCCACTCACATGCAGAGATCAAAAGGAAGGATTGTGAAGAGAGAAGCGAGGGTTGTGTAAGTGTCTGCCGGTCGACTGGCACGCTCTGCTCTGCCGCCTGTCAATGCTCTTAACTGTGTGCTTCATCAATAGCAGCCTTCACCTCCACATACACTTAAAGAGCATTTCTGTGTTTTCATAAGAGGAGTGAAGAGTGCTGTCCATGTTCTGAATGTATGATAACGGGGAGGGAAAGATGTTTAGTGTTTGCTGACATAGGTTTGCTTTAATGCAATGCATTCCTTAGGAGTACTTTACGAATTCTTAATCGACTCATTTGCATTTAACTTCGTGTTTTTTCATAGTGACCCAGTTTTTAGCTTATGTACATAGGAAGTGAAATTTTCTGCTCAGAGTAGCTTACTTCAAGGTAATACCTTAAGGCTGATGAAGCTCTGCTTTTGTGCAAATGCGTGCATTTCAAATGTAATGCCAAACCATCATTTGTGTTTTGCATTCTTTTGTCTTTTGATAGTGAGCCTTAACTGCTTTTCAGCTTTTGTAAAGTGTAGTGAAAGTTTCTGCTTTGGGTATTCTCTTAAATGTTTGACTAATTATTATAATTGTGAGGAAAATTTGGTGGGAAAAGTATGGCCCACTGTTTCACAAGCAGTTTCTAGGAAATGCCCTTGTTTCTGGCTGTGCAGGTTCAGGGTGTGAGTCGGGCCAGTTCCGCTGTGGGACAGGCAGGTGTATCCCGGCAGGCTGGCGCTGTGACGGCACTGCAGACTGCACAGATGACTCAGATGAGAGCGGCTGCCGTGAGTAACACTCTTTCACACACACTTACTCACTCAGTCCTGATATCAAAAACAGTGATTCATGTAAATACTGATGTAATGAATATGTCTGGATCATGTTTAAAGCTGATAAGAGAAGAAATGACATACAGTGGTTAATGTTTTATTATCTACACTAGAATTGTTCACAAGACAGAAAGTGCGCCAAATAGGCTAGTGTGTGTGAATTCAAGAACTTCATAGGCTGTTTGTGTGAAAAGTTGTCCTACTTTTTCAAAACAATGCAGCTCATTATAAAAATACTATCAAACAATTCTCAAATGTGTAATTAGAATGCTACATTGGCTAAAAAATAGCTGACTCATTTATGACAAACGTGGTTGAGCCAGGACATTTTAGGTGATTCAAGTGTTCACATTTAGTTTATCACTGAAGGAGAACATGCACAAAAGTAGACAAAAGTATGGGTACAAGATGGTTGCTACTGTTGTTTTTGATCTATTAAATGTAATTTTGTCCATTTTTAGATCAGTATTACTCAGTTGTACTCCAGTGGATGCACTCACTTTATTTCTTAGGTAGTTTCTGACACTGTATGACGTCTGAGAACTTTTGCCCCTTGTACAACTCATGAAGGGTTTGGACCACAGGCAATAGCAGAACAGCAGTACTGAGGGCTCTTGACAGACATAGAATGTCAGAAACCACGTAAGACATTTGAGATTGCTACAGCTAGGGGCATGTGTGTAATGCAGTTTGCAGGTGATAATCTAATGCCTGTAGGCTTCCATTACTTGTTAGCTAGTATAACTTCATGGCCCCAGTGCAAAACCTAGAAGCAAATTTTGGACACTATATATGTCTTGGCTGTTCTACTACATTTGGGGTAAGAGGAAATTTGATTCTTGGCCAGACCTTGGCGCTTTAGACTCCTGAAGTAAAATCACTGTGTGAAGTTTATTCCTGCTCTTATGAGTTTGTTAATTAAGCTTCTGCACTTTGTTCTCTCAGCCCAAGCGACCTGTGAGCCGGGTCAGTTCCAGTGTCTGAGTGATGGAGAGTGCATTCCAAACCCCTGGCTGTGTGATGATGAGGAAGACTGTGAAGATGGCTCTGATGAGAGACAGAACTGCCGTATGTTCCTTCTTCTTATTCCTCTCTCTCTTTCTTATTCTTTTACCTCCCCTACATCATGAATTGGCCCATTTTCTCTGTTTCATTCTTCCGTACTTTTATGCAGCCTGTCCAGTCCAGGTGTAGCCTTGATCATCAGTAATGTAAAAGCATGTAATTTTCCTCACGTAGGTGAAACATGATAGGCCCAGTGTGTGGGCTACAGGTTGAGTGTCTTAAGACCACCCAGCACATATATTAAAAATGTCTCCCTTGATGTCTCTGCAGCTGGCAGAACTTGCTCCAGCACACAGTTCAGCTGCACTAATGGGGCCTGCATCCCGGGGGAGTACAGGTGTGACCATCTGTCTGACTGTTCAGATGGGGCGGATGAGAGAAACTGCCGTAAGTTAGCCATCAGAGTGTGTGTGTATGCGTGCATTGTTGGGGGTGGATGCACCCCTCCACCCCAGGCTGCTGTGGCATTTTAATCAATTTGTAAGATTAAGAGGCTCGTTGACTGACAGAAATGGCCACAATATGCTTCTTGTTGTCAGAAGTTGATTGCAGATTCCTTGGTGGATTAGCGCGAAATGTCGTTCAGCTGCTGTTCCATTATTGAGCCAAATTCTGAGCACGTTATATATTTGTGCAGCCACTTACATTATATTTTAGTGGTATAGCAGTTCTCTTTTTATTACTGAAAGCACCTTTTAATACCTTTGAAAAATATCTGTTCACTGTGCTCCATATGTAGCAGTATCATATTACAGAATCATTATACCTACTTGAAAGAGTGAGTGATGGCTGGACTCTCTTTCTCTCTCAGACTACCCAGAGTGCTCGGAGCTGAGGTGTGCTAACGGGGCGTGCTATAACAGGAGCCAACACTGTGACCAGGTGCTCAACTGCCGAGACGGCTCTGATGAGGCCAACTGCAGTGAGTGTCTGTCTCTGGCAAGGAGTACACAGTACCCCTACACTACACAACAGACTGTGGAGCAAAGCTCCAGCTTAGTCCCTGATATCATGAAACGTATACTGAAAGAAAGTAATACCATAAAAAGTATCATTTCCCCCAAATCTACTTCAGTATAGTCACTAGTAAATGTAAGTGGAAAAAGAGAGTTGTATCATTTTTATTCAGGGTGCTATAGCCAAAGTGTAGTCGGATGTAGTCTGTGCTATAGTGTTAATAAAGTGCATTACACATATATTACTGAAGATTACAGAATGCCAAGACAGCATGCAATTTTGAAAAAATTTCTATAACGCACTGCTTTTTGCTTTGTTCTGCGCAGCACAGCGATGCAGCGGTGGCCGGTTCCAGTGCAGCAATGGAGAGTGTATTCCACGAGGGTATGTCTGTGACCATGACGATGACTGTGGAGACAGAAGTGATGAACAGAATTGCAGTACGTACATCACAGTTTCCCTTGCTAATATTAAACAAATTTCAGTTTCAATTCTGTTTGGCGTATTCAGTCCCAAGGTTTAGTAAGTGGGCCCATGCTATCCTTTAATAACTGTTTAATGTACATGTTATTTTCATATAAGAATCTTATATTGTATTTATCTTATATTGTATTTATCTTATCTTATTTTATAAAAAGTAGTGGGACGCCTGACCCCACGAAAGCCAGCTGAATTTCATATATTCTGGCTCTTATTTGATGCTTTTCTACCCCACAGCTTACCCTACTTGTAGAGGCACTTATTTCACTTGCCCCAGTGGTCGCTGTATACACCAGGTCTGGTTATGTGATGGAGAGGACGACTGTGGAGACAATGCTGATGAAAGAGGCTGTGGTGGGTGATTCCTCTGTCATAAGGAATGCTATTTTATTAGTAATTACTGTAGATTACTTATTATTAGTAACACAGTAACTGAGGAATATCATATCTAAGTGATTCATTCTATTTTACTTAGGCCAAAAGTAAATAGAATTGATGAAGCATTTGACAGTGTGAGAAATCTTATGTTAACCTACAGCTCCTCAGCTGTGGACTTTTCTGGCGGTTGTGTACAGAGACGGCTCTCGTAAGCCATTCATCTCCACTCTGTGGCTGCTGATCTTTTAGACTCTTCAGCACTCTTTAAATCTTCTTCAGGTTGCTTTGAATGGCCTGTGCTTTGTGAGACCTCATTTGGAGCACCCACTGTTCCCATGTGACCCTCTAAGAGTGGTTACTTCCCATGATTTAAAACAACACTGTTTTGCCAGATAATATAGGCTGCTTCTGATCCCATAGCAGATAAGGCTGCTTTATATTATGTAAACCTCATACATTGTTTCTGTTATCTTTTTTAATTGACTTTACAGCGCATGGGTTACAAAGTCTTCGGTGAAAAATAACTGTCACGTGTATTTTACATGTGAATACATAGTTTCTTTGTGTTTCCTCTTGGTATAAATCACCCTAGGAAATTGGTCTGATAGGTTTTGTGGTATTACATCCTTAGATAATGTCCAGCGTGAGTGTTACCCCGGTGAATGGCCATGTCCCTCATCTGGTGTTTGTATTCCGATGGAGCATCTCTGTGATGAAACACCTCATTGTCCTGATGGGGAAGATGAGACCAACTCGACGACTGGACGCAACTGCAGTCAGTATTGTTTCATAACACAGATCCTATAGCCCACTCCTATTATACCATCTTAATTAACAACACGGTTTTAATCATTATAGGTAATAT
Source organism: Brachypetersius gabonensis (assembly GCA_037577145.1). Taxonomy (NCBI): domain Eukaryota; kingdom Metazoa; phylum Chordata; class Actinopteri; order Characiformes; family Alestidae; genus Brachypetersius; species Brachypetersius gabonensis. The sequence goes on along the minus strand of JBBJLR010000002.1, from coordinate 20,254,304 downwards.
TTCATGTTTACCCGTTGAGCTCTAAAGTCTGCATGTCCACGTTTTTATTCTTACTTCTCAAAACCACATAGCTAGATACAATTTCACAGTTGTTACTGAATAATCCATTGTGATTCGTCTGTAATTAGCCTTGTTTAATAACGGAACAGTGGTTAAGGGGTTGATGTAGACAATTATCCAGCCTGATGACATAAAATGAAATGTATTTTGCCTTTTTTCCAGGTATCTGGCGCTGTGCATCTTTAAGCTGTGAACATCGCTGTCAAATGTCTCCTGAAGGTGGTACCTGCTTCTGTCCACCTGGATATGTGGTCAACAGCAACAATAGCCGCTCTTGTATTGGTAATATCACCTGTCACAAGGATTATAAGACCTATTATTATTATGCAAGTTGCTGATTTCTAACATTTTAATACTACCATTGACATTATAGCACACATGTTAACTGAAAACAGAATTCAGTCAGTCCTAAACCGACATGATCAGTGTGTCCTGTGTCTTTTTCATGCTGTTTCTATGATGCAGACTATGATGAGTGCCAGTTGTGGGGTGTGTGTGATCAGCTGTGTGAGGATCGGATAGGTACCCATCGATGCAGCTGTCAGGAGGGATATGTGTTGGAGCAGCACAGATACTGCAGAGCTAACACATCCTGTGAGTTACTACATATATGAAAGCTGAAGCTATAGAGAGCATGCATTGTTTGCATTCAAATGATAGTTTTTAAAGCATAATCTTAAAGTTGTGAAAGCAGAAATAAATGGATGAAAGTAGAGAATTTTTGGAAGTCCATGACTTCATGCTTATATAAAATTGCACTCGTTTTCTGATACTAGATAAGTTACATTATCTAAAAGTGTTCCATTTTTTGTCCTCTATTTAATCTTTAAGTTAGGAGAGGATACATTCAAGGTCATTTAGAGGCTACTCAAATATACACTATATTTCCGAAAGTATTCGCTCACCTGCCTTTACACGCATATAAGCTGAAGTTACATCCCATTCTTAATCCATAGGGTTTAATATGATGTCGGCCCACCCTTTGCAGCTTTAACATCTTCGGCTCGTCTGGGCAAACTCTCCACAAGGTTTAGGAGTGTGTTTATGGGAAGCACATTTGTGAGGTCAGGCACTGATGTTGGACGAGAAGTTCTGGCTCGCAGTCTCCACTCTAATTCATCCCAAAGGTGTTCTGTCGGGTTGAGTCAAGTTCTTCCACACCAAACTTGCTCATCCATGTGTTTACGGATCGTGCTTTGTGCACTTTTGCACAGTCTTGTTGGAACAGGAAGGGACCATACCCAAACTGTTTCCACAAAGCATGAAATTATCCAAAATCTCTTGGTATGCTTAAGCATACAGAGTTCCTTTCACTGGAACTAAGGGGCCATGCACAGATCCTGAAAAACAACCCATAATCCCCTCTCCACCAAACTTCACGCCGTCAGACAAGTACCGTACTCCTGGCAACCGCCAAACTCCGATTCATCCATCAGATTTCCAGATGGAGAAGTGTGATTCATCTCTACTGAGAACGTGCCTCCACTGCTCTAGAGTCCAGTGGTGTTTGATTAAAACCACTGCACCCTACACTTTGCATTGCACATGGTGATGTATGGTTTGGATGCTGTTGCTCGGCCATGGAAACCCATTCTCTGTATGCTGTTCTTGAGCTAATCTGAAGGCCACATAAAGTTTGGAGGTCTGTAGCAAATGGCTCTGCAGAAAGTCGGCGTCCTTTGCGCACTATCTGCCTCAGCAGCCGCTGACCACGCTCTGTCAGTTTACGTGGCACCACTTCGTGGCTGAGTTGCTGTCATTCCCAATTTGTTATAATATCACTGACAATTGACTGTGGAATATTTAGTGGCGAGGAAATTTCATGACTGGACTTGTTGCACAGGTGGAATCCTATCACGGTCCCACGCTGGAATTCACTGAGCTCCTGAGAGCGACCCATTCTTTCACAAATGTTTGTAGAAGCGTCTAAGTGTGTAAGTTATACACCTGTGGCCATGGAAGTGATTGGAACACCTGAATTTAATTATTTCAATGGGTGAGTGAATACTTTTGGCAATACAGAGCAGTTTGTAGGCTTTTTGATTATGTATGTTGTAGGTTTTTGCTTTTTAAGTGTAGCATTTTTATGTGAAAAGCCAGCTCTCCTCCAGAATCTTTTTTTTCTGGGTGCATTGTATCCAGCTGTTTTTCTCAGTCCATCTTTCTCTTGTGTAAATGATATAGTATCTGCTGACTAAGAGCTCTCCACGTGCCATACTGAGTACATTCTGAACTTTGTATTTACTGATGCTAGTACAATGTTCCTTTTGTACCATGTGGATACTGACGTTGCTAAGCATTAATCACAGTGGTTTCAGCACACGGTAAAGGTTTTTGGTATTTGCTGTAAACAAGCTTTAAATTCACATTTAAATGGTTGTATCTAGTCGTAGCTACGCCTGAGTTGCTAGAGTATGTGCAGTGGGTTTTAGAGAGTGGTATGAAGTGGATACCAAAGAAAAGACCCAAATAAACAACACTGGCAAGAGCCCTGCCTCCATTGAATCGTTGCTAGTTTGGCATCAGGCCCAATCATGTCTGATACATCTGTTCACACAGTCTGACTTTGGGGATGTGCGGATGACATGAGCTTTTTAAAAACAATCCTCTCTGAAAAATGTGGAAGAGGGATACAGTGACTTTATTCATTTTTATTCTGTTTAACTTGCCAATTGGTATTATTTTTTCATTGCTTCAAAAGCAGCTATAGTTTCAGAATAGCATCTATGCCATGACTCAACTTTTTTTCTGTAAACTTTCAAATTTATCTTTCTAATGTTAACAGATGTCCTAAACATTCATTTGTTAAGTCTTTCAAGCTCACTACAAATCTATCTAAGAGAGTTTCTGTCTGATTTAAATACCTTCATTTTGTTCAGCATCTCAAGTGTCTTCTACTCAGTCACTCCTTTGGCAGGTTCCAGGAAATTTAGAACTTGATCTGGCTCCACTGCCAACCATCAAGTTTCAAATTATTTGTGTCTCTAGTGGAGATACACTAGATTATGTGGTCCTATTATCAGGTTTTAGCTGAAAGAAATGTTCCAAAATTGCCTTTTTTCCAGTTTTCCAAATTGTATTCTCACCTTGCTGCTTACCTTGGATTGCTGCTTATGTTGTCAATTATCATAAAACTGGAATTGTTTTCTATCTGTAATGGCACACGATAAAGACACAATTCTGTAGAAACCCACTGACAGCATTTCTTCTGAAATCAAGACATTTGTTAGGTCAGGTATTGATGTTGGATGTTTAGTTCTGGCTCACAAAAGTCACTCCTATTTACCCCAATGGAACCGTCTGGAGCTCCATCAGTCCCACTGCTCCACATCCCAATTGTGGTGAATATAGGATTATATGTGGCTACTACTTTTCTGTGGATAATTTAAATGCCTGTGTCATGCATGGGTGCATATTAAAGCAGCAAAATTGACTCATTAGAACAACACAGAAAGTTTACAATAGGGATAACCTTGTGAAATGATGTCCCTGCAGCTGGAGTGGCATCCTTGCTCTTTTCAAATGGAAGAGACGTGCTGATTGGAGATATTCATGGCCAAAACTTTCGTACCCTGATTCACACTGAAAGCAGGGGAGTTGCAGTAGGAGTGGATTTCCACTACCAACTACAGAGGGTATTCTGGACAGACACTATTCAAAACAAGGTAATTAAAGTCTTTGTATGAACTTAAGTGTTTTAATGTTTCTTAAACCTATTCAGTTGTCTGATTGATGAACCTGTTGCTCATGGTTTCAGTGTCTATGGACCACTCTATGGACTTTTTGGCATCTTGCGGTTTAATGAGTAATATTTAACTTTGAGGTGCCAGCCTTGATGGACTGAGTATGATTGAGGTTACATTTGTTTTACTAACAATGCTCTTCATTTTTTTGGGGGACATGTACTAATTGTACTGTTTCTCCACACATGCACACACCACTGCACCAGACAGACTCGTCTCTGATCTCACCTTCGCACCATCAGTCTCCGATGTTTGGCAAAATTCCCGTGCAAAACCAGTCCATTAAAACGCATGTGTGCCAGTGTAATTTCTGCCTTACTTTACCCCTCCCTACTGGAACAAAGCAGTTTTAGAAAAAGCACCCTGGTGACTCCCCTTCCGTGAGGATCAACAGGCCCGATGTTTGTCGATGTGCTCAAGTTGTGAAGGAAGTTGGCATCCTGACAACGGAAAGAGAATTCTTTGACTGATGCCTGTAGATACTGCTAATACTGTAATGACGGGGGAGCTGCTTGGCTCCTGTATGGCTACGGTCCCAGTGGCTGGATCTGATCTGCAGTGGAGTCCGTGTTTTTCTAATCTTGCTAAGTTTCTGATATGCTGGAAAACGCTTGCATATTTCTGTGCAATTTTATGTAAGCTGAGAACGTCCAACGTGACCATGCAGTATTTGTTTTCTCTGCATCCAGCCTTTTTTATGCATTCCTTGGCCAACTCAAAGGGCTTTGTTCAAGCTCTTGGCTGCTCTTTGGTTTTAACCCCAGCCATAGAGCTGAAAAGCAGGGACATACCAAGAGCTGGGGGTCTGCGATTAGTACCGCAACTCGAAGGAATGCCAGCAGCCTCCAAGCAGGGGGTCTGTGAGCGAGCCAAAGCAGCAGACTTCTTCTACAGCTTATGTTTCCGTTAAACGGGTCAACTGAGAATCCTACTCTCTAGGACGTCTGTGTTTGGTTTCCAAAGAGCAAGGCCTGCAAAGAGCAGTGGTGCTTTAGCTTGTGTTATAATGCCAAGTGGTCCACCCTGAGAAACCGGTGCCATCTTGAAATCAGTAGGGCAGTGGTTTCACAGTACTGCCCCTGTGGCACTGCCTAAATGCTACTGGACAGATAAGCTAACTGGATACACATGGAACCAGAAACCCAGTTGTGATTATTAAAAAGAGAGCATATCCTGTATATTTTGACATTGGTTGAAATTTCACATTTTTTCTTTTTCACTTACAATGTACAGTGCTCTCATGAATTATTCCCACCTTGCTAAAAATCATTGAAAAGAGAAAAATATATTTATTATCTGTATTTCAGAAAGATTAAGTCTGAGAATAAAGTACCTTTTAAAGTACCATTTAAAGTATTAAAATTATTTTTAACTGTACAGTATTATTTTAAAACTTTTGGGATCTCAAGAATCTTGAAGGGAATTTAAATAAAGTTTGATCCCGCACATATTTAACTTAAGTGTCTTTAAGCATCAATAAATTCCTGTTTCAAAAATTAAGTAACACAGGGCTCAAATCCTCCAGTCATACGTAACCATAGTAAAGATTCAAGAGGATTCTGTTGCATTAATGTGAAGATGTGGTGTCACCATGTCTTCATGTCCATCATAAGACGTCATCTCTATGCCAACAAACTGCTTGTTGTGCCAGAAATAAGCCTTTCCTATGTTTTCATCAAAATTGTGACATAAAGACAGTATTCAATAAACACAAAGGGGGATTTTTGTCAGCCTTCATCACACAAATTAAATAAGGGTGCCAAATAATTCTGGACTGCACTGTGTCAAGGCTTTGAACGCGTAAGTACTGAATAGCTTTTCTACTTTTAATAAGGAATCATTCTATTTGTTGCCCAGGTGTTTTCAGTGGACATGGATGGGTCACATTTACAAGTGATCCTTAATGTATCGGTTGACTACCCTATGAACCTGGCCGTGGACTGGGTGAACAATAAACTTTATGTGGTAGAGTCCAGTGTCAACCGAATTGACATGGTGGACTTTGACGGGAACAATCGTGTCACTCTCATCGCAGAGAACCTGGGAAACCCAAGGGGACTGGCCTTAGACCCAACTGTGGGGTGAGTAATTTAAATAAAGGACTACTGCAGCTCAGGTTGCTGAGGCAGTTTCTACACTATAGAGTTTTTTAAAGCATAGAAGCAGCATGATCAACTGCCAAAGCACATAGTCAAAATTGCTAAGGTTAGACAGAAGAGGTGGTAAGCTTCTGGTGTGTTTCATATGTTATGCTTCACCATCTCAAACAGGAGCAGGGTGAAAGAATATGTTGGTGGGAACAGACTTTACCTAATACCCAAATGTAATTAGCAAAAATGTAATAAGCAAGTGCTTCATCTTTCATTAATCCTTGTTGTTAGTTTTAATTATTTAGGACCAGCAGCTCCAAAGTTCTAATCTTGTAAAAGAAACCAAAAGCAAGTCTCAGATCAACTTAAATGGTATCTCCTGTCGGGGCGGAGAATCAGCAAACAGACAAAGTCTTCGCTCAAACAAAGATTTATTTCATCTGCAGATGGAAAGAGAGCTCCCCAGCGAGTCAAGGCAGTCTTAACTCGGGAAGTCCCTCTATGAAGATGACATTCTGAGCACAAGTATTTATACACAAAACTGCTAGGGCTTGTTATTAGTTCCAAGGATGGTCCGACAGGGCTCTGTTCCTAGGAACCCACAATAAAGTCCCTTATCACCCCAGAATGCATCAACTTGGTGCCACTTTGTCAGCTAGTTAGGATGGAAAAACACAGAGACCCTCATAATCATCCCTGAACCTTGCTCTAATACCATAAAGATAGGTTACTAATCGCCCCTCAGCCCATACAAACAAAGTCTCAGTGACCCATCAGACCATCTTGTCGCAAAATAACAAGTCTTAAGAAATTATGTTCTTCTGCCCTTTTGACTTAAGAACAGTTACAAAACCCGTCTTAATGACCATGTCAGCATAAACCCTTCAACCCATGTGAATCATAAAGAATCATGTGAGTTTAGTAATCATATTACTGGATATACTGATTTCCTCTTACACTATATGTGATTACAAAGGAATAAATGTAAAATTCTCAGACACTCCCATTGGCACCTCTTCTGTCGTCCTCTGTCTTCCCTAAGCAGAACAAAGTAATTACTTAGCTGGAGAGCTATATACTATACTACTGTAAAGGATTAGCTGGAAGTAATAAGAAAAGAGGTGATGCACTGAAACCCAATATGGAATCTGGGCCAGACAGATCCTGCAAAATTAGGAAGTGACAGTTAATGTACACAACTGCAATACTTTTGATGAAAGTGCTTGGGTGTTCATTTCAAACGCAGTATGCTTTTTTTCCTTGCAGGATTTACTGACTCCTTTAAAAATGAAAGCTAAAGTATAGGTAGTGTCCAGTGACTTGGATCTTGTCCTATAATTAGATTTTTCAGGAGAGATCTGTGTGCATTGTCTAGGCTTGACAAAAGGTTCTTTTTGTACTGTAATGTGATTGCATAGTTTAAAGATTAGATCTCAGAGCTCTTATATCTTGAAAGGGGGTAAGAAGACTATGTCCTTTATATTTTGCTGTAGGTACCTTTTCTTCACTGACTGGGAGAGTCTGAATGGTGAACCTGGTCTGGAGAGAGCCTACATGGATGGCACCAACCGCTATGGTATTATTAGATCTAAACTGGGCTGGCCTGCTGGGATCACCCTGGACATTGATACCAAGAGAGTGTACTGGGTGGACAGTCGCTATGACTACATAGAAACGGCCACTTATGATGGTCTACACAGGTATGCAAGCAAGTTACCTAGTGTAGTGAAAATATCTGGAGTAGTTAATGCCCCAGTCTCTGGGCATGTTTGTATTAGACCACATTTAGATAAGCCTTTATTTCACTCTATAACTCATTGAAAGATTCAGTGATGAACTTCTGTTTGTCCTGGAGTTGAGTAATTGAAGCTATTGTCTAATTGTTTTTTAGGAAAACAGTAATGCATGGAGGCTCAGTGATACCTCACCCATTTGGCATCAGTCTGTTTGAACACTCCGTCTATTACACTGATTGGACCAAGATGGCTGTCATGAAAGCGAACAAGTTCAATGACAGCAACCCACAAGTACTTTTTTCAACCGCTCAGACGCCACACGGTGTGGCTGTGATTCATGCCTTCAGGCAGCCCTACGGTAAGCCAGTTAGTACAATTTAATAATATATAATATTAATGCATTGTAACTAACTAAAGGACAAATGATTTTATTAGTTTGTGTGTGTGTATCTAACAATGATCTGTATCCACATTTTAGAAATGCCAGTGTACTTGATCGGCTTTGGATTGAGCAAGTATGCTACAGAAAGTATGTTGTGTGTGTTTTGTTGACAGTAAGTAACCCATGTGGGACGAACCGTGGAGGCTGTGAGCAAATCTGTGTGTTGAGTCACAGAACAGACAATGGTGGTCTAGGATACCGCTGCAGGTGCCGCATGGGTTATGACTTGCACGCTGATGGCAAGAGATGTGTGGGTAAGACAGTTAATAAATGAGAGCTATCTTTCAACTCTCTGTGTGTTGAAAGTGGAACTTTATTTCCATTTCACAATACATGTAATATTTTCTTGCTTAATAAGGTAAACAACAAACTTTTGCTTATATTGTGCATCAGTAATAAGTCATTTACAGTTACTTCCCATGTATTTTCTTTGGGATTCTCTTAGGTGAGGTGACTTAAGGCATTTCATTTTATTATACCTTGACCCGTGCCTTGTCTTGCAGCTGTGAGGCAGTTCCTGCTCTTTTCCAGTCCGCTGGCAGTTAGAGGAATCCCCTTTAACCTCTCCTCTCAGGAAGATGTCATCCTACCTGTCACTGGGACTCCATCATACTTTGTTGGAGTGGACTTTAGTGCAGAGGATAATTCTATCTTTTTCTCTGACACTGCTAAGGACATTATCTACAAACAGAAAGTGGATGGGACAGGTAAGATAGCTGGTAATTTTCTCTTTGTATGTGAAGTAATGATTGCTGAACACAGAGTGGATATGCATATTGAAATGGTTTTGGCTCATAGATCTTCCATTGTATTTCCAGAGATATTTTTGATTAACTTTTTTTTTTCCAGCTTTGCCACCTTTACCCAAGGTTGACAGTCATTGCTGGCTAATTTTAGTCATGAACACATCATTTTCATTTCTGTTTATTTCTCCAGTATTATTTTGCCTGCATTACCAAAGCTGCAGCATTAGATGCTGCAAAGCTGGAACACTGTTTTGGAGAGTCTACCGTTGTCAGGGAAAGTCAGTAAAGCCAGGCTAAAACAGACCATGTTCCAGTCAGGTAAACTTTGCTTTCCATGTCCTTTTTAATCTTGCCAGAGATAGAGATACTTGCAGCCAATCGGGTAGAAGGTGTGGAGGATCTGGCTTATGACTGGATTTCAAAGAATCTGTACTGGACTGATCCACGCTACAGGAGCATATCAGTCATGAAAGTGGAGGATAAGTCCAGAAGAGCTATTGTACGCAACCTGAACAACCCCAGATCAGTAGTTGTTCATCCAATGGTTGGGTGAGTTAAACCCTTAAATGGCCAGGCCCTGCCAGGTCCATATTTTTATTGTATACTTCTATAACCCATAAATAAATTAGTCGTTACTGTTAAACCTTAGAGTGAAATAAGCCAATGATTTTAAGGGGTAAAAATGTGTTAAGTTTAGCTGGCTGGTGTAAGTGGACACTCAGCTTGCTAGTATTATTTTATAAACAATACATTTATGTAATATGATATTCTACACTTCAAAGCAAAACATACAACCTCAGGTATCTACAAGAGAAAAGATAGGCTGTGATCTTGGGTGAGAAATCACAGCCATGTTCAAATGTCAACTGAAAACACAAATCAGTGAGCAGGTCCGAGCCAGGAACAACGCTCAGGGGGCCTTGCTTTCACCTTAGCTCTCTGTTTCCCTAAGACCATGAAAAAGCGTTAGCAATCTGGGCACTTGTATCCAGTCACACCTACCATAATGCAGGAGGTGCCCACCCATTCATAGATTGTTCCTACTTTGAACCCAGAGCAGATAAAGGGACTCTTTATGCACTGCTAGTGGGACATTTCCAATAGCTTCAAAGTCATAAGGCCTCTGGGCCCAAGAGGCTAGATTAGTGCTGCATGAAGGCTGGTATTGTAGTGCCTGCTAAGAACTTGGCTTAAGAAAGAAAACCCTACAAAGTTCTTGAATAAACTGTCGATACCTTTTTGTTTACAAATAAAAACCTTGCAGACAGTCTTGAAAAGCATCCCTGGTGGTAGATGGTTCTTAGGTGTGGGAGTTGTAAAAGGATGGAACAGCATGTGATTATGTTTTTATTCCTATATATGTTTATATTTGCCTGTATGTACGTGTGCTTGACAGTTTCCTTTTCTGGACCGACTGGTACCGTCCAGCAAAGATAATGAGATCCTGGTGCGATGGGTCACATGCTCAGTCAATTGTAAATACCACTCTTGGATGGCCTAATGGCCTAGCCATCGACTGGAGGTGAGCACATTCCAACACCTCTCATGATTTGCATAAATATACCATTTTAATGCATCATCCAGACATTGTGATAACACCAAATTGCAATAAATCGACTGGCAGTTCATTTATTAAAACAGCCTTTTATTAAGCCTTTATAAAAAAAAAAAGCCGAACATTTATTGTTTATTCATCTATTTAGACAACATCATAATTCTATTTATCATGACGTCATGTTAATGCTTCCTCTCCCCCTTGCCGTTTTCCACAGTTCCATGCGTTTGTATTGGGTGGATGCCTTCTTTGATAAGATCGAGCACAGTACTTTTGATGGCCAAAACAGATTGTCATTGGATCGGATCACTCAGATATCCCATCCATTCGGACTTACTATTTTTGAAGGTGGGTCAAAGTTTTCTTAATCATTTACACCCTTTTATGTAATAGTAGCACTTTGGGATTTTTACAGTTTTTATTGTTATTGTGGACATTTTTAATATCATAGCAATTGCCTGAGCAGAGTTTTAGAGAACCTACTCATAATTTCTGTCTCTATTATATTGTTCCCTAACCTGATTAATTCTGCTGATGGAAGACAACAGTCAAATATTCAGGTTTCTTTGATCTCAACTGGTAAAGAATCTGAGGTCAGAGATCATAGATTGTCACTGACCCAGCCTCTTTGATAAGTATATGTGTCTGTCGCAGGTTATGCATACTTCACTGACTGGCGTTTAGGGGGGATTGTCCGTGTTCGCAAAACGGACGGCGGAGAGATGGTGATTATCCGACGAGGGATCAGCCACATTATGCATGTCAAATCTTTCAACGCTGACTTGCAAACTGGTAAGAGGTGCTTTCGTCTGTCCACTCATCTTTGCCCATTCTTCTGTCTCTTTCTCTTAATCTTTCCCTCTTCCCTTTAATACATCCAAAGCTCAGTACATCCAGTCTTTTCCAAAATATCTTAAATTTAGTCCGAATTTCTGTTTCAGAAGTTGGTCGAAATGGATGTGCGTTCCAAAAGTACCCGTGTATAGTGAAAAACCTTGTTGTTTTGTTTTGGTTAAACAAATGCCTAAAATGCCTATTTTTATAAAGTAAACACTAAATATGCTCCCAGAACACTTAAATGTTAATCTCAGTTTAATGCATTGGCCTTAAAAAAAAAAAATTAATGGTAAACCCGTGTTCATATTTAAATTCCCTGCCGAGATATGCAACCGAGATATTATCTGTTCGGCTCATTGGAAAGGTCTCCTGGAGATCTACTGAGCTGTTGAAATTGAAGTGTCTGAGTGCTTTCCCTGCCGAGATATGCAACTCGGAAGGTCACGGGACAAAAGTATTGGGACACCACGGTGAGGTGAACGGGTACCCTTGTGTAAAAACATCCAGAAAAAATATATTTATTGCCACAAAAAAGCAAAAAAGGAGGAGGATATCTGCAGTTTCTGCGTTATTGTGGGGATTTCCTCGTAAAACTATGAGTTCGATATTCAATCTGTGTGTGAAAGAATCTGTGACTCCTGATCCACGTAAAACTGGGGGATTACTGTATATGTATACACATGCTAAACCACAATCCCCATTTTTATGTTTTCACTATTTTTTTCACTCTGCTAGGTTCTAACTTCTGTAATAGACCATCGAACCCTAATGGAGACTGCAGTCACTTTTGTTTCCCTGCACCTTATTCCCAGCGTGTGTGTGGCTGCCCATATGGAATGAAGCTGGCCCCCAATCAGCAGACATGCCTTGATGATCCATCCAATGAGCCCCCTACGCTGCAGTGCGGCTCCAACTCTTTCTCCTGCTCTAATGGAAGATGTGTTCCTCAGAGCTATCAGTGTGACGGTGTGGATGACTGTCATGACAACAGTGATGAGGCCCACTGTGGAGCCAACAGTAAGATATATTTACTCTTTATATTACAACTTTTCAGTAAAAACTAAGCTCAGGAGAATGCCTCTCTAGCATTAATTTACCTAACACCCACCTGGAGACATATTAAGAACCTTTGGGAATTTCTCCTTCAATTCATTAGAGAAATGCATTCATATTTGATATAGTATCAAATATGAATGCAAATGTGGAGAAATGTGTGTTAACATGTGGAGGTTTCTATCACTGTAGTAGTATACTTTATTTTTGCATGTACTCCAATTGTTTCTGAGTAAATTTGCACATGTTCAGAGAGGAATTTGGATTTCTAGAGACTTATTTAGCGGGACTGAATATATGACAGAAGTATGTGGAATCGTTCAATGCATTGATTTGCTGGCTCTAAAGGGTAGTTTGTGGCACAAAAAAATATATGAATTGAATTTTGACACAAAACATGTAAAAATATGGGATATAATCACATTATGTATACCTTGTTAAAGTTCAGATTTTCAGTACTTTTCTGTTTTGCTTTTTTTGCTTATGAGTTAACAATATCTCTTTCTCCTCTCATTCAGACAACACCTGCTCCTCCACAGCCTTCACCTGTGCCAATCAGCACTGTGTGCCCATGAACTGGCGCTGCGATGGCCACAATGACTGTTTTGATGGCAGTGATGAGAGAGAATGTCCTACTCAGACCCCTGGCACGTGCCAGGCTGACCAGTTCAGCTGTGCCAACCACCGCTGCATCCCACGCACTTGGCTCTGCGACACAGATAACGACTGCGGCGATGGCTCAGATGAAGCTAACTGCGGTAAGAAACTTCTGAGAATTCTGTGATGTCTAATGATTTTAATGACGTCTGTCTTCCTAAACTGCTTTGTTTTTATTTGGTAGATTCTTTAGGGACATGCCATCCAGGTCAGTTCCAGTGTCCTGACCACCGCTGTATTGACCCAGCCTATGTGTGTGATGGAGATAGAGACTGTGTAGACGGGGCAGACGAGCAGGGCTGTGGTAAGAGTCATTCTGCTGTTGAATGCTTTTACTTAACTCTTTCCAGTTTTCTGCCAAATTTGTACCATGTCATCTGTCAGCTAGAACTGTAAATGTGCCAGAGTGGTCTACTGTACATCTGTTGTCTCTGGCCAGACGTTGAATGCCACTCTGAAACAGCTTACATTAAAAATGTAACTTAACATTAATCAAAAACATAAGCATGTCTATACATATGCAGGTGTTACAATCCAGATTATGCACACACAACTGGGTATACAATCAGCAAATCATTCATGAATCAATTTAGTGCAGCTAACAGATTACTGGTGTTGAATTGTAAATTTTTTTTTTTCTTTCTTTCTGGTGTCTGTGAATGTTCTGCAGTTTACAACTGCACTGGTTATGAGTTTAAATGTGCTAATGGACATCAGTGTGTCAACTCCTACTACCGCTGTGATGGGGTTTTTGACTGCAATGATCGCTCTGATGAATCTGGATGTCGTGAGTGTCATTTTTTTTATTTCAGTCAAACAGGAGTTGGATGGATGTAAAACTGTAAAATACAGTAGTTTAGCCTAAGGAACAGTAAAGTAACTACCTTTAACTTACTCTAATATAACATTTGACCATTCAGCCACTAGACCACCAGGCATGTGCCACCATGAGAGCGAGTTCCAATGCCAGTCAGATGGCAGCTGTATACCGGCTGCATGGGAGTGTGATGGCCACCCTGACTGCACAGATGGTTCAGATGAGCATCACGCCTGCCCCCCTCGGACCTGCCCCACCTCGCTATTCCGCTGTGATAACGGCAACTGTGTGTTCACCAGCTGGCTATGTGATGGTGACAATGACTGTCGGGACGGCAGCGATGAACGCGACTGTCCTACACCCCCATTCCGCTGCCCCAGTTGGCAGTGGCAGTGCCCCGGCCACAGTGTGTGCGTCAATCTCAGCAGAGTGTGTGATAATACACCTGACTGCCCGAATGGAGCAGATGAGTCGCCACTTTGCAGTAAGTGATAACTTCTCTGTTCTCTGAACTTTGAGGAAAGATTGTCCCAAGACCAGCCTACCCAGTCCTGTGTATAGCATTTAGTTACAGATTAGGTGCAACAGTAGATCTTATGTGCAGCCTCATTTATTCTGGTCACTTTATTATTTATTAATTTCTTTATGTCCTACAGTTTTTATGAATAGTTTCAGGTGTTTTCATCACTTTAGCAGTTTAGCATTGCTTTAGCAGAGTTTTAGAAACACATTGTTTATCTATTTTATTAAATCTTAATATTTTAAGCGAGGACATTATTTTAAGAGTGGCTGTAAGGTTCTTTTCAATGGAATGTTCATTTGTATGTCTAGTGTTTTCTTCTTTTTGGTCAAATAATCAAGTCAAAATGAAGTTGAAATGAATGTTTGTTTTGTCATTCTGCTATTCTTGCCTGTGCTATGTATTATGTGTTATTGAATTAAGACTTCAATATGAGAAATCTCATGTTTCAAATCATGCATGTGCGGCTCTGATCTAGTAATTAACTTTAAAGTGATCTGTGATTTCCCTTTTCCATGCTCCCCTCACTGTTCTCAGATGAGCCTTTACCAGGTAGGCCATTTCCTCAATCATCCACAGTCCTCTGCATGTAGCACTGATTTACCCCAATGTCTGCCTTAACATGCTCACTAACTGTCCAATTCTAGACAGAATGTCATTAAATCTGCAATTGTTTGTAGAATAGAGTGAAAATGTGAGTAGTGCAGTGTCTAATATGTAGTATCAAATACTGTAGGATCTTAATGCTTGGTAGTTTACATAGCTGTATTGGAGAAACTAAAACATTACAGAAATGTCACAGCATAATGAGTGTCCCAGATCTACAGTAACTAAAGCTGACAATGCAGTGCATACTTTGAATACATTTTCTTTCTTTCCTTCAGACCAAGAGAGTTGTTCAGACAACAATGCAGGTTGCACCCATGGATGTATTCAGGGTCCATTTGGGGCTCAGTGCACGTGTCCAATGGGCTATCAGCTAAGCAATGACTCAAAGACGTGTGAAGATATAAACGAGTGTGATCCACCTGGACTGTGCAGCCAGCATTGTTTTAATGAGAGAGGCTCTTTCCGCTGCCACTGCCAGGAAGGATATACACTTGAGACAGATGGACGGACCTGCAAGGCCTCAGGTGTGTATATGTGCGTGTGTGTGTGTGTGTGTGTGTGTGTGTGTGTGTGTGTGTGTGTGTGTGTGTGTGTGTGTGTGTGTGTGT
>JBBJLR010000002.1:20207297-20230003 GCA_037577145.1 Brachypetersius gabonensis | reverse complement strand
GTGTGTGTGTGTGTGTGTGTGTGTGTGTGTGTGTGTGTGTGTGTGTGTGTGTGTGTGTGTGTGTGTGTGTTATAGGTCGAAATGTTCTGCATGTGGATGTGCACATGGCCTCTGGGTCCCTGTACTGGTGTGACTTCAGCAGCACTGTAGCTTCTCAGAACGGAATCCGTCGGATAAAACCAGATGGATCTGGGTTCCGCAACATCGTTACTTCTGGGATTGGACGCAATGGAATCCGAGGCATTGCTGTGGACTGGGCAGCAGGTGTGGGACTGTTTATTATTATTATTATTATTATTAATAATACCCAAATAAGTAACTCAAATAAATAATAAACACTGTTGGAGAATGGCCAGGATTACTTAGAAGTAAATTTAAATGTGAAAATCTTTGTGACAGTGTTTTATCCCCTTCTTGTGAGGTCAGCACTCAGCACTCAGACTTTTCAGGTATTAAAATAACCAAAGCATTTAACATCAGTTTGGAAAAGAAAACATTATGTAGACAACATTTTTTTCCTATCAAGAAAGCGCTTCAAAAGTAACAGCTAGAAAATTTTAATAAAAAGGTGTCCACTTTTAATGGGCAGTCTTCATCTTCACAGAAGATATGCTCTGTTCCTGTACATGCTAATGTGTATAT
This sequence comes from Brachypetersius gabonensis, assembly GCA_037577145.1. Taxonomy (NCBI): domain Eukaryota; kingdom Metazoa; phylum Chordata; class Actinopteri; order Characiformes; family Alestidae; genus Brachypetersius; species Brachypetersius gabonensis. Next base: position 20,229,361 of record JBBJLR010000002.1, on the reverse strand, counting down.
CTCAGATACAACTCATATGAAACTAAGCAATTCACCGGATTTGCACACAATCAAGACTACATATCAAGTGTCCATGAGGTGGTATTGTTGCATATTGTTAATATAGTATATAAATATAAACAATTTCACCAGTCTAATTACTGTTGTGATGGTAGTTAATCATATGATACATTTTGATATTAGTATAATTATTTTCTCTGTATTCCAGGGAACCTGTACTTCACCAATGCCTTCTTGACAGAGACATACATTGAAGTTGTTCGACTTAACACCACTTTCAGACGGGTACTACTGAAGACCCAGGTGGACATGCCTCGTCATATTGTTGTAGACCCCAAAAACAGATACCTCTTCTGGGCTGACTATGGCCAGAACCCCAAGATTGAGCGGGCCTTCCTTGATGGTACCAACCGTACTGTACTGGTCTCCTCAGGAATTATCACACCAAGGGGACTGGCTCTGGACCACAGGAATGGATACATCTACTGGGTGGACGACTCACTTGACATGATTGCCCGGGTCAGGCCAGAAGGAGGGGAGACAGAGATTGTGCGGTATGGGAGCCGTTACCCAACACCTTATGGCATCTCTGTGTTTGAGAATAACATCATCTGGGTGGACAGGAACTTAAAAAAGGTCTTTCAGGCCAGTAAAGAGCCAGGAAATACTGATCAGCCTATAGTTATCAGAGACAACATCAACATGCTGCGAGATGTAACCATCTTTGACCAGAGGATGCAGCCCAATTCAGCCCAGGAGCTCAATAACAACCCCTGCTTGGATTCCAACGGAGGCTGTGCACATTTATGCTTTGCCCTGCCAGGGACTCAGACCAAAAAGTGTGCCTGCTCCTTTGGGAACCTTGCTGTGGATGGCTTGAGCTGTGTAGTGTCCCGGGACGATTACCTCATATACACCACAGAAAGCACAGTTCGCTCTCTAAGACTGGACCCTGAAGACCACTCCCTGCCTTTCCCCGTGGTCAATGTGGCCCGGACCTCTGTTGCTCTGGATTATGATAGGTTGGACAACAGGATCTACTTCACTCAAAGTTCTGGTTTGGGACAGAGCAAAATCAGCTACATTAGCCTGTCCTCTCCCACCTCACCTCCTGCTGTGGTGGCTACAGGTACTGAAAAGCATTCCACCATGTTATTTATCTTCTTGCTTTTTTTCTACGTGGGTTTTTGGTGTAGGATTAGTAAAAGCATTATAAATAAACTTGATTAGTCAGATTATCAGAGAGATAAAAAATGCTTTAGTAATTTAATTTACTTCTTAAAAGCTAAATCATCAAATTATGATTCTTTTTTATTTTGGTCACATGGGCAGCATGTGTTATTGACAGTTAGGAAAAACACTGTTCTCTGTAAAATAAACATACATATATAGATATATTTCTAACAGACTTTTAAACAAATATTTAACAGTGAATGATTTAATCCTTGGTTTGTGAGTTTCAGAAATATTATATATTGCTGACACAATATGTCCAGGATTTGATTATACAGTAAAAATGATACAGTATTTCTCCTTTTTATATAGATCTAGGAGCCCCTGATGGAATTGCTTATGATTGGATCAACAAAAGGATCTATTACAGTGACTATATTAATCAGACCATCAGCTCAATGGCTGTGGATGGGTCTCAGAGGACTCTTATAGCTCATGTGCCCAGACCACGAGCCATCATGTTGGACCCATGCAGTGGGTATGTTTGTCCAACCTTCACCCATTAGCAGTCCTTCCCAGCTATTGAACATGATATATGTTGTCCATCATGTGTGTTTTGCACTGACTTTGTAGTTCTGGTTTTCTTGTGTCCTCTGTATATGATACAGGTACATGTATTGGACTGACTGGGGTACCAATGCTAAGATTGAGCGTGCAACTCTGGGTGGAAATTTCCGAACAGAGATCGTTAATACCAGTCTGGTGTGGCCGAATGGCCTAACTTTGGACTATGATGAACAGAGACTCTACTGGGCTGATGCTAGCCTGTAAGACTTTTAACTTTTCTGCCTATATTTTGGCAAATATAAAATATGTCTTTGCTTATTTTCAAGAATACTGTATTTTTATTTAGTGATAGCGTGCTAGTTTGAAATGTTTTCACTGTCATTTTCATTTCTGTGTAATCAGACAGAAGATTGAGCGTTGCTCTCTTACGGGGACTAACCGTGAGGTCATTGTGAGCACGGCCATCTACCCATTCGCCATGACTGTGTATGGACAGCAAATCTTCTGGACAGACTGGAACACACGCAGCATCTACAGAGCCAACAAGCATGATGGCTCAGATCAGAAGGTCATGCTCCAGAATCTTCCCTCCCGACCCATGGACATACATGTGCTGTCCAACAGCAAACAGCAGCAGTGTGGTAGCCCATGTCAGCAGTTCAATGGGGGCTGCAGCCATATATGTACTCCAGGTACAAAAGTTTTCTCTCTTGTTTATTGCACCTCAAACTAAGATAATTCCTTAATGCATACCTTGTTGCTGATCCTTGGCTTTATCTCTCTCATCAGCCTCCAAAATCAATTTTTTAGAAAACCGACACCTAAAATTTAAAGAATAACAAAAAATTACAAAATAACAAAAAAAATAACAATTTGTGTTAAAAATCTTAGTTGACATAGTGTTTGGTATCTGACTAATAAATGTAAAGTAGCACAAAGGACTTTAACTTGTGGGATTATCTCTGGGCATAGGTCCTCAGGGAGCAGAGTGTCAGTGTCCATCTGAGGGTCGCTGGTACCTGGCTGACAACAAATACTGCATTCCTGATAATGGCACACGCTGCCAGCCGGGCCAGTTCACCTGCATGAACGGCCACTGTATCCGCACACAGTGGAAATGTGACAATGACGATGACTGTGGAGATGGGAGTGATGAGCTGGAGAGAGTGTGTGGTAAGATGTGTTACTGATAGCACACTGTTGTTTCAGAGAAGCTAATCCCCAAAACCATCTTAACTAACTAGAATCTTACTACCATGATCACGATCATCATTAGAATTATCATTATCATTATAGTTCAGTTATTCATCTGAAGATTTTTTTTCAATAATTACTCTCTGTTATATGGTAACTGGTATGAAAGTAATGTGTTAGTTACTCTGAAGCAAGGGAAGAATAAATGTTTAGGTTCACGTATGGGTCCTTACAGTTTAGTGGGATTAATCCATAAACCTCCTCGAAGGTATTTCTGTGTACTCTCTGCACTCATAAAACTCATAAAAACACTCAGTTATACTCATCCCATAAAACTCTTAACTCTTCTTGCAGTGTTATCATTTAAAAAATAAATGTGTGAAACCATAGAAGAATTCATTTTGCCTAAAAGTCTTTTGGTTTACATGCTTTAGATGTGACTGCTGGCCTTTTCTGTCTTCTGCCTTTTTTTCATTATCCGGTTGCTAACTTGCTGCCACTTGCTGTTTTCTGATTTCTACAATTTAATCTTTCTCTCCAGGATCCAAGAGTGATTTCGCTTTTGGTGTGTATGATTATCCTTTTCTAATCATCTGCTGTAGAATAGCTGTAGACTAGTCTGTACTGAATAACCTTTCACTTCATATTACTAATCATCAAGGAAATGCACTGCTCTTTTGCATGCAGTCCCACAAGTGGCGGCATTTATTTCCTTATCAGGTAATTTTCAGGTCTTTGAGAACTCTCTTTTTTCATTTATTTGCAGTTCTAAGTTGGTCCAATGCTTTATTGAAAAGTCTAGAAGGTACAACCTTTTGTCTATTGCGAGGGCACATGGTACTCTAAACTGCAGGGCACTTTGTAGGAAGGTTTTTTGTTATTTTGCTTGTTGTCTTATAAAAAACATCCCTCTTCTCCTGGTTGTCATTGGCAGCCTTCCACACATGTGAGCCCACTGTATTCACCTGTGGAAACGGCAGGTGTGTGCCATATCACTACCGCTGCGATCACTACAACGACTGTGGAGACAACAGTGATGAGGCAGGGTGTGTGTTTCGCCCATGTGACCCAGACACAGAGTTCACCTGCAACAATGGTCGCTGCATCGCACGAGAGTACGTGTGCAATGGCATCAATAACTGTTATGACAACGGAACCTCAGATGAACAGAACTGTGGTATGTGTGAATCCATGCTTAAATATCCTTTAGGGCTGTCACTATTGATTATGTTAGTAACTGAGCAATATGACAATTATTTTGATTATTACTGAGACTTCTTTAAGCCGAACTGAACAATGATAAACCACACATAGCCTTTTAAAACTCTTCCATAAAATTAAACAGAACACAGTGTACTCGTATGTGTTTCTTATGTAGATGATGTACTATTGTCATACAAATTGCCATTCATTTGTTGTGATGGCCCTAATAAGATAAGAAAAGTATATAAGTATATAAGAAACAAACTCATTTATAAGTGACAGCTGGTGGTAAATGTTGAGAATTGCTGCGATAACTTTTGACAGTTTACAGTATCCTTCTACAACATAAAAGTCCTGATGCTGAACAGTTTCTTGCTTAGTGATTTGACTTGTTTTCGCTCCAAAGCTGAAAGGACCTGTCAGCCCGAGCATACTAAATGCCAGACGACCAACATCTGCATCCCGCGTTCTTACCTGTGTGATGGGGATAATGACTGTGGAGACATGAGTGATGAAAGCCCCACACACTGCGGTGAGTTTCCATACAGTTTTCATGTGGTAAGGAGTCGATAGTTTGCACCTTCCTCTTCCTCTTCTGGAAAATGGAATGTGTTTTTTGTCCTCTCGACTAGGGCTTTTGTGATCAAATTGGCCAATTTCCTGGACATAGATTAAGTCTTACCTTGGACTGAATTACACATTCAGTGTAATCCTTTATTAAATTTCCTTTTTAGCCCAGGATTAGATTTAATCAGAAAACCTGCCTGATAAGTTTAAGGAATTCATGGCTGAGTGAATTCATAGTAAATTAGGGGTGAACTGTTTTTTAAGGCTTGCTTTGTGAACAAAATCCTAGGCTGATCTGAAAAAAAAAAAAATACATGGTTTAAAATGTGTCACAGGCTTTCATATGAAGAAAATATTTTATGCAATTTAAATGAAATATGTAAACTTAAGGACAGAAATTGTATTGATTGCATATATTTTATTAATATATATTTTAATAATAACTCCCTTACACATTTAAATTATGTTCAGCTTTTTTCAGTGTACATCATGACAACAGCCTGAGCTTGTTTTATGTGTTCAGGCAGTTGTTTTCTATTAGAAAAATAAATTTGAAAAAAGCAGTACCAATTAAACAAGGGGTGTCATCAAAGGGCCGGTGAGGCTGCGTGTTTAGTTCGAAAACCCAGGAGCACACCCTCGCAGCCTCCCTGCCCACAGTTAAACACTTTCCACAGTTTAAGGGTGGAATGCTGTTTTGCAGTAGTAAAATGCCATAGTGTTTATTACTCATCAGTTTTGTTTTGCTAGGTGTACCATTATCTAGAGAGAGTCTGGGTGAATAATTTCACCTTGTCTGATTACGCTTACGTTTACATCATTTGATCCAGAGCGACGTACATGAGTCTTTTGGGTTGAGTGTGTGAGTGGAAACCTGAAACCTGTTGTGAAAGATGCTTATAAGTAAAAGCCCCTGTTGTTTCTCTTTCCTCAGCTACCTCTACATGTTCCCAGAATGAATTCCGTTGCTCGAATGGACGATGTATTCCTGCACACTGGTACTGTGATGAGGGCACTGACTGTGCAGATGGTTCAGATGAGCCTTCTACCTGCAGTGAGTTAAACACATTAACATTCATTCCACACATCCAGCAGACCTAATACAAGATCTATAGTAGACTTTGCATGTCTTTTGCCTGTGTTTTGACAGTCTCAAACATCTGTTATATCTGCCTAAATATTTCAACAAAGGAGAAAACACTGCTGATTATGAAGCACGTGAAATGACCAAATCTTCAGCGAGCGTTTAATTACAAGCCCCAGTAATTTTTCTGGTCTATTGTGTAGATGAAAGGCTTTACAGGAAGTTGCTCTGAGAAGACTTACCAGAACGAAGGGGCGTTAGTCATCAGTATTGTAGCACTAACACTGTACTTTTAAATTACAGTGTAGTCTTACACTTTTATTTTCTTCTACGCTGAACCCAATGTGAGAATCATGCAAGATCATGTGTGTTTGTAAATAGGAGATGAACTTTAAAGAAATCGCTGAGAGAAATATCAAGGCAGCATGAAGCTTTAAGGCTGTGAATAAAACTGTGAATAAAACGTGACTCATCCAACACAGCTTCCAGACTAATCGCGTTACAGAAAGTAGCATCAGGAGGCTTTTGAAGTGGTCTTTATTAATACAGCATGGTATGCTCATCATACAGCAGTCTGCTGGCTAGAGGGCAGAGGTGCCACCCACTGTGCTATAAATGCCAAAAACTAGAGGGAGAAGGGTCATGTGACATTTGTCATTTCTTTTAAACCATATCTCAACGGGTATCTAATTAATCATTTTCTTCCAGCATGTAAGATGAATATCATGCACACACCAGCCGTTTCTATGAAGGACACACACAAGCATTTATTAAATTATACAATTATTTATTTAATATTTGTTGATACTTGGTGTTTGTTCAGTAGAAATAACAATAGTAACAAATGTTTTTTTGTCTTTAGGTTACAGTTATAGGTAATGCTGCTGCCCTCCACCTAGCAGAATGCGGGTTGATAAATCTAAATTGATTGTGTAAAGGATGACTACAAAAGCAACTGCTGAGAAAACAGCAGTTTGTTTGCACCAATTTTACTTCATATTAAATTGAACATGTTACTATATAATATTTGACCAAAGTAGATTTGTTTGTACCACCAATGCTGTGAGTTATGAGCATTGGCTCACACAAAGTTGTGAGAGTGTGTGTGTGTGTGTGTGTGTGTGTGTGCGTGCGTGCGTGCGTGCGTGCGTGTGTGTGCGTGCGTGTGTGTGTGTGTGCGCGCATGTGCGCGCGTGTGTCCGTGCATGAGGCTAGTGGTCAGTCCAGCCTTCTATTGTCTCCCACATTCCTCCACAGTGGCACCCGCTTGCCTCCCATAAAACACACCCCTCCTCTTTTGTTCACTGATAATTATAGTGGTCCTCACTGGTGAAACGAAACACTAGATATATAAATGTAGCACCATGCTTATTCTTTTAAAGAATTTCACTTTCCAAGTTTTGCTGCTAGTATTTTTGTTGTGATTGTAATCAGGATGGGGACATAGTTGGTGAAAAATGCTATCTCCATTTCAGTCACTTTTGTATGAACAGTTAGGAGATGGCACTGTTTCTAGCTCCACTCCTCTTTGTTGATGCATGTCTTATTGTGGTGTTTTTTAACCCTGCAGCTACCCTGGTGCGGACCTGTAACTCAGAACAGTTCCGCTGCGATGATGGCAGGTGTATTGCATCCTCCTGGATCTGTGATGGAGACAACGACTGTGGTGACATGAGTGATGAAGACCAAAGGCACAACTGTGGTAAATGCTTGTTTTCTTGCTCTTTCTACTCTCTATGTCTAGCATTCTCTCTTTCTTGATTTCTTCCTTTTAACACTTTTAACTCTAAAGGTCTGTGTGTGGGCCCACACATCGGTTCCTCAATCTCATAGCCTTGGTGCATGACTTATCAATTAGTTTCAAAGTAATTATTCAAAGAATTATTCGTACCAGTTACCGGTTAGTTCTCCTTATTTTATCCCAACAAGCTTCTCTTATTCTTTCTTCTCTTATTTTATTCTTCTCTTCTCTTCTCTTCTCTTCTCTTCTCTTCTTCTCAAACAAGTAAATGCATAGTAGGGCCTGTCTGGCTCGTGGCTGTAGTCTGGACCCTCAGTGTAAGGAAGTTGCATTCCTGATTTCTCCTGCCTCACTCGCTGCTTTGTGGCCGTGTTTGCTGGCTGGCACTCTCTGGAACACTACTGCCATGTGGTCTCTGTCCAGTGTGTCTGCTCAATACAAACCACAGAGCAGAGGAACCAAAAGAATGGAACCAAAGTTCACTCATTTGGGACACGGCCAATTTTATTCACATAAAACCAAAGTGAAGCTACATTGTGTCATAGTTTAAAATGTGTGAACAAGTGGAGAAAAGTAATGCTATATAATATCAAGCTGTTAACCGTTGGCTGCATTGTGATACACTTTTGTGTACTCCAGAAATATTCACCTGCCCTTGTCTACTATTTGTAAGTTGTCTTGGGTTTATATACATGAGAATCTTATACTACAGAGAATCTGTGTTTATTTCACAAGTATGATTCAAAATCAAATTTGTTTTGTCTATACAGAGAGACCCATTTTATATGTAACGGTGTCTATTTGTTTCTTATGCCCAGCTAACCGGACTTGCTCTGCCTTGGAGTTCACCTGTGTGAATAACCGCCCTCCTCAGCGAAAGTGTATCCCCCAGGACTGGGTGTGTGATGGAGATGCCGACTGCTCAGATGCATATGATGAGCACCAGAACTGCACACGCAGATCGTGCTCTGCCAACGAGTTTACCTGCAGCAACGGTCTCTGTATTCGCAGCTCCTACAGGTCAGTTGAGCTTTAATTCATATTTATACAGGATTGAACAGGATGATGAACTAAAAATAAATAATAACAACTTACTGTTTATATAATGGAAGGCTTTTGTATGTGTCATGTACACGTATGAACATTGCAGTTTTGTAAATTTGTACCAAAAATATTCTACATCTGAATGTATTATTCTTTCAGTAGCTTAAGTACATTTTGATTACATAAAGGCTTCTACAGCTTCCAGTTGTTCAGATTATGTAGAACTTCATCAAGACTGGAAAACCATTTCAGGTGGCTCCTTGTTGGAGTTCTAAGAGAATGCCAAAATAATATGCCTAGAATATATATATCAATTTAATATTAATTTAATATTATTTTACTACTTTGGTCTCTTCAGTAAGATTCTAAGGTGCTGCCATTGATTTAGAAGAACTGTACTGCATCTGTTTTGTTAGGTGTGACAGACGAAATGACTGTGGGGACAGCAGTGATGAGCAGGGTTGCACATACCAGGCTTGTCAACAGCACCAGTTCACTTGTCAGAATGGTCGCTGTATCTCTCAAGACTTCATGTGCGATGGTGATAATGACTGTGGTGATGAGTCGGATGAGCTGGACCACCTGTGCCGGACTCCAGCTCCTACCTGCCCTCCTGACAACTATAGGTGTGAGAATGGAAACTGTGTGCCAGCCAGCCAGGTCTGTGACCACAGTGATGACTGCAATGACAACAGCGATGAGAAAGGCTGTGGTGAGCATTACAGTGTCACACTGCAGTTTAGATTAAGATTGATTTTGAAATTGTTCTAACACACCATGATTTATCAAATCAGCTAATTCCTGAACTGAAGTGGCCCCGTTAGAGCAGCAAAGCCCTCAAATGTAGTAGTGGCTCCAGGACCGGTGTTAGAAGCCACTGGCCTAATCTTAAGTCAGGGAATTAAAAGGATAATCCTTTTCTTTTGGCTAACTGGCCTGCACACTGTAGATTGATTCTTTTTCTGTAATGGATGTCCTCTTTGGCAAGTACATTAAGGATTAGAATTGTAATTCTCTGACCTCATATCAGTAGCTCCTTAGGAAATCCTGCATCATGAAACCTCACATTCCACCAGGAATCAATGTGATTATTTGTTCCTAATTGTTTTTTTAAGATACTGAATATACAGGGCATGACTGAAGAAACTTTGAAAAGTATATTGTTGCTCAAAAATTATACGATTGTAATTATTGATATTGCCTTTCAGAATCAATGTAGATTTTGCCAACCATGGATCATGCGTTATTGCTTTAATGCATTTTGAATTTCATGTTGCTGAAGCTGCCTAGTGACTGGTCTTTTGTTATTGGAATGGAATTGCTGTTAAATGAATGTTATCCCTTGCCTCTATCCTCAGGCATCAATGAATGCACTGACCCCTCGATGCACCACTGTGATCACGAGTGCACAGACACTCCAACTAGCTTCATCTGCACCTGCCGTCCTGGTTACCGCCTCATGTCTGACAACAGGACATGCGACGATGTGAATGAGTGTTGGGACACCCCTAGCGTGTGCAGTCAGGTCTGTGAGAACACAGTGGGCTCGTATGTGTGTAAGTGCGCCCCAGGTTTCCTGCGAGAGCCAGACGGTCGTAGCTGTCGGCAGAACAGCAACATCAGCCCCTACCTGATCTTCAGCAATCGCTACTACCTGCGCAACCTGTCCACTGATGGAGAGGCCTACTCACTCATCCTGCAGGGACTGACCAGCGTAGTGGCGCTAGACTTCGACCGTGTGGACAAGCGGCTGTACTGGATTGATGTGAGCCGCCGGGTCGTGGAGAGGATGTTCTTTAATGGGACAGGCAGAGAGGCAGTGGTGAACGGAGTCCTGCATGGTGAAGGTCTTGCTGTTGACTGGATAGGCCGGAAGCTCTACTGGGTAGACAGCTTTCTGGACTGCATAAAAGTCTCTGAGCTGGATGGACGCTTTGTTCGGAAATTGGCCGAGCACTGTGTGGATGCAAACAACACCTACTGCTTTGAGAATCCAAGAGCCACTGTGTTGCATCCAAAGTTTGGGTATGTTACTGATATTCATTCGTTTTGATATTGAAGTGCTTTTTTTATATTTCAGAATGATTGCATTCGATTTTATAACAATGCTGTGTCTTATTTTTAGATATGTATACTGGACGGACTGGGGAGACAAAGCTTTCATAGGCCGTGTTGGGATGGATGGCAACAACAAGTCTGCCGTCATCACCACTAAGATTGAGTGGCCAAATGGGTTAACCATTGACTACACCAATGACATGCTCTACTGGTCTGATGCTCATCTCAACTACATAGAGTAAGAGAAATGGTTGAATGGGCAGGCTTTATCTAATTTTATCAAGTATTTTTTGTTTCTCTACTCTTGAGTGAATTGTGGTACCAACATTTGACTTCAAAATATGATATATGATCATTTGGAATCAAGTGATGAGTATAAACTTACTTTATTTTTTCTGGTAGCAAATTACAAATGTATAGTGAAAAAGATTTATCTCTGCAAGATTGTTCATACAACAGTCAAAATCAAACCACAGTAATAATCTCTTTTACTTATAAACATCAGTGTAGTATTGATTGACTCTGTGTGTATCATAGAATGACCTGCTAGTTTCTGTGAACTATATATTAATGCAGAAATAATGTCAAACTATGCCACAGTTTTAGTATCACCTGTATTATCAGCTTATAAGGGTTAAGGAGTCCTGGTTCTTAGAAAGTACTTCATAAAGCCTGTCATCCAAATCCAATGTGTTTTTTTCCTCAGGTACTCAGACCTAGATGGCCATCACCGCCACACTGTGTATGATGGTGTGCTCCCTCATCCGTTTGCCATAACTGTGTTTGAGGACGCTGTGTACTGGACTGACTGGAACACCCGCACAGTGGAGAAAGGCAATAAGTACAATGGCTCCGGGCGCCAAGCTCTTGTCAACACCACCCACAGACCCTTTGACATCCACGTGTGTCACCCCTACCGCCAGCCCATAGGTAAATCCAGGACAGAGTAACTCAAGCGGGGTGTAATCACAAGACCCCCTACTTGCTTGCATCCTCTTGGAGCTATTATACCTATTATCTCTGATCATTATCTCTCCTGTTAAACTTCTACTTAAAGCATTTTAGAGTGTGTGCCAATATTTACACAGAAGGAGACAATGCAGTGAGTGTTTTCTCTTCTCCCTCATTTAGCAAGAGAGGAAAGACAATCCCTTTTATCAATACTCTATTTTGCCAAGGCAGATCGCTTGAAGTCTTTAGATATGCTCTTCTTTTTAAGAGGGGGTGTATCTCTGTTGTAGGAGACAGACAAACCCCTGGTTCTCTGCACTCATAAAAATTAAGGTGCCAAATTGTTTTTTTGGAGGGATGCCACTGAAGAACCACTTTTGCTTCGTTAAAAAGAACATTTTGATAGATGAGAGGTGCATATGCACAAACGTCTTAAACTTAAGGAACCTAATGTAAAGTTTTTTCCTAAAAATTTTACATTATGTGGAGATTCTTGAAACGTTAAATAGCTTCTTCAAACTGACACATCTCATTTACAGAAATGGTTCTTCAAAGAACCAACTGTTCTTTCGCCAAAATGTTCTTTAGCTATGCTTCCTTTTGAATACTATTTTTTTTTTTTACCTTTACCTCGGCAGTAAGTTGTTGTGGTGTTGTAACAGTTTTATTTCTCTATACACAGTAACCAATCCATGTGGACTAAACAATGGAGGCTGCTCTCACCTATGTCTGCTGAAAGCTGGTGGGCACGGCTACACCTGTGAATGTCCTGATCACTTCCTAACTGTGCAGATCGGGGGAGTGGCCCGCTGTTTACCAATGTGTTCTAGCACCCAGTACAGATGTGCTGATAATGAACGGTGAGCACCATGCTTTGGTCTGGCCTTGATTTCCTCTGTGAAATTTAAATATTGAATATTAATGTTTGACATGCTTGGGAATTAATTCATTACATAATTTCCATCCGTTTCTCATGACATGTAGTTGTATCCCTATCTGGTGGAAATGTGATGGTCAGCATGACTGCAGGGATGGCTCTGATGAGCCCTCCACATGCCCCCTTCGCAACTGCAGGCTTGGCCAGTTCCAGTGTAATGATGGGAATTGCACTAGCCCACATTTCCTGTGTAACTCTAACCAGGACTGTCCTGATGGGTCAGATGAGGACACTGTGCTTTGTGGTATGAGAGAACTTGATTTTTCCATCTTGGTTAAGAGTAATGGATTCTTTAGCGCCTGTTTTATACTGTTTTTACTGTATTCTAAAAACTGTATGAAATCTGTACTGCATCTGAAATTTAGCACGTTTAGAATATAGGAGAAAATTAGATAACAGCAAAGGGAAAATTATATTACAGTGTAAAATACTAATGCATCTGTACATTGAGAATAAATTATAGGGATTTCTTATGGCAAAATTTAGCTTCTATACTTTTCTAAGCTTTAAAAATCACTTTAATTGCTTCTAGTCCAAAGACTACACACATGTACACCAATCAGCCTTAACCTTTGAAATCACCTGGCTAATATTGTCTAGGCCCCCCTCTGGCTGCTTACCAGTCCACAAGACCTCTGAAGGGCTGCTGTGATATCTGGCACCAAGACATGAACAGCAGATATTTTAAGTCATGTAAGCTGAGAGGTGGGGCCTCCACAGATTAGACTAGTTGTCCAGCAAATCCCATAAATACTCAAGGTATTGGAGGCCAAGTCAACACTCTATGTCATGTTCCTCACACCATTCCTGAACAATTTTTGCAGTGTTGCAACGCTCATTATCCAGATGAAACAGGCTATTGCTGTTAGGGAATAATGTTGCTATGAACTCAGTCTGCAACAATTTTGAAGTAGGTGCTATATGTCAAAATAGCATCCATATGAATACCAGGACCCAAGATTTTCCAGCAGAACAAGACCCTGTCACTGGTTCACTCTTTGTCCTGAACCACTTTTAATAGATAGTAACTCCATAAGACCTGCTGTTTTCTAGATGCCCCCACCCAGTCATCTAGCCAGCACAGTTTGGGCCTCAGATCCTTACACTTGCCCATTTTTCTTGCTCATCAACTTTAATAACTGACTTCACTTCAATCAAAATCAGAAAACTGTATTGATCCCAGAGAAAATTGCTTAATTGTGGAATACCTGCTGCCCAATGTATTCCAACTTTTAACAGGCATTGTAATGAGGGAATCCGTGCCATTCACTTGTCAGTGGTTCTTATATAATGGCTGAAAGGTGCATAGATTCTTGCTGATTTCAAATGTTCTTCATCCACTCTCAGCCACCCACCAGTGTGAGGCACACCAGTGGCAGTGCAGTAATAAGCGGTGTATCCCAGAGGCTTGGCAGTGTGATGGAGAGAATGACTGTGGGGATGGCTCAGATGAAGAACCCTCACACTGCTCCAGCAGGACCTGCCGTCCTGGGCAGTTCAAGTGCGATAATGGCCGCTGCATCCCGCAGAGCTGGAAATGTGATGTGGATGACGACTGTGGAGACAACTCTGACGAGCCCATCGACGAGTGCAGTGAGTGAAATGTGTGAATTTATTGCGTTTGGCCTCTGCGAAAGGGTTCAAACTTACCATCCTTTTTTTTTTAATAACATACTTACATGGTGGTTACGTAGTGATCTACTTAAGACTTTATAGTAGTAAGTAGTAATAAACCTTATAGTTAATAGTCAAAGTATTCTGGAGTTTAAAGCTTGTTTTATTAGATGCTTTTCCAAAAAAAAGAATTTTAACTCCAAGCTACAAAGGCAGTATTTCAATGAAAATGCATTTACGAAGATGTCCCAGATGTTGCTCTGTATGTGAATTTCTGTGTTGCTGATTAACCTTTTTAGTGGGTCCAGCATACCGATGTGACAACCACACTGAGTTTGACTGTGTGACCAACTACCGTTGTGTTCCTCTGTGGGCTGTGTGCAATGGACACAATGACTGCAGGGATAACAGTGATGAACAGAACTGTGGTAAGTAGAACACACAGCACCCAGCAACCACACACACAGACATTATTTACATAAGCACTTTATGAAATCCATACCTATTACACACACACTTCACAATTATTTCACATTTGTGGTATGAATGCTTATTATGAAGATACTTAACCTGATATTGGTTCACCTGAACCTACCTGTGTTTCAGTCAAAGCATTAAATTCCTTATATGAGTTCTTCTTTTTGGCTGAATTCTCATAGAATATAGATGAGAGATGTGCAGATGCTGTTGTCTAGATGTTACAGCATAAGCTACAGGCAAACATAAAATAATGCATCTGAGCATCTGAACCTGCTCTATCAAAGATGTGTTTGGAGGTCCATGGGTGTGGGAGAGTTATTGTACACGTTTATATGAAATTGTCCTAGTACATTTAAGGTACATTCGGTACCTAGTACATTCGGAGGGCTGACCTAGAGATAGGTCAGCCCTCCGAATGCAACTAGCAGAGAAAAACGCGTGTAGATATTATATCCTTACCTTAAGTGGCTTTCATTTGTTTAGATTACACTGATTTAACACCAATATATGGCCAAGAAAGGTGGAAAAGTAATTTCATGGAAAGCAACTGTTGACCCGGATTATATCAAAGTGATATTATTTGTGTAAGTGGTGATGAAGTGATGAGGAGATAGTCATCCCGTCACACTCTTGGAGTACATTAGCAGGAGAGGAGCCGAGGCCGGCTCTGATGAACGAGCCCACTCTGACCTCTCCCCTTAACCTTTCTGCTAGCCTCAGACTACAGCACAGATTTACGAGCTGTGTGTTTGTGCGATTCTCTAGGATGGTATACGCTTATGCCTGTGTCTGGTACCACTGTAGCTCAATTTTTTTTCTATACAACAGCATGATTTGCATGTAGGTATTGTTTTGGTCATGTGCTTCACATGTTTAAATGAGTTTATGTGCATATTAGAATGCATGAGTATAGGTATGGGCACTGAATGTGTCAGTTTAAGCCAGCTGTCAGTACAGGCTGAGCTCTGCATCCTGTGGTCTGACCCTCACACACTCACACTTACAGACACGCACACACACACAGACCCAGTCCTCCCATGTCTTATCAGCTCCCCCCTCTCCATTAGTGCCATCCTGCACAGAGAGGAGAGATCTCCCTAATCTGAGTGTAAGAATGCACCACTTGGGCTAGGTGGGGCATTTCTGTGGTCTGTAGTGTGTGTATGTTTTTGTGTTTATGAGTTTGTGTATGTGACAGTGTTTTCTCTTCTCTTCTCTTCTCTTCATTTCTCTTCTCTTCCCTACCCTTTCCTTCCCTTCTCTTCATATTCTTTTCATTTTCTCTGTCTGCTTTGACTCACTGTTCATTGTCAGTTTTGGGCAGGGGATGCACTCCCTTTACCACTTTCATCCTGACTGAAATTAAATCCTGACTTGTCTCTCTCTTCAAAAGCCAATGCTGCAGTAATCATTATGTCTTTATTAAACATCATCCCACTAGATGATAAAGAATGTCTTGTTTATCAGGCCTGTGTGCAGACTGAAATAGTAAAATTAGCTCTTAACAAAACTTTACAAACGAGAGATATGGCTGTTTCCACACCAATTATTCATTTAATGCAACTAATTGTATAAAATAGATTATTATATTGCAACACAAACTTTCTCCGTATATTGTTGGGGAAAAAACCCCAAAAATTGTGTTTCCAAACTGGGACCTTTACAGAAGAAGAAAAAACATTATTATAAATATATAATCTTTCATCGTTTTTATTGGTCCACCCTTTCATGACATTTTGACGCATTTGAAAGGACATCCATTGTTTTGAAATTGTGAAAAAAAGTTAAATAACAAAAATGGAGACACAATGTTTTGTTCCAACATCGACGATATGTTTACAGTTTAAATTCTTTTTTTTACATTTATTTTTAACATATTTTTAGTCCATATGTGAATGTTTCAGATTTGTTATGTGCTCAATGCATGCTTGTGTGTACGCCTTGAAGCACTATAGGATCCAAAATAAAATGATGACTGGGTGTGTGTGCATATGTCTGTGTGAGTGAGTGTGTTAAAACATGACCTTTGTGTTTTGTTTGTAGAGGAACTGACCTGCGACCCCTCGGGAGATTTCCGCTGTGATAACCATCAGTGCATCCCTCTGCGGTGGAAATGTGATGGAGACAATGACTGTGGTGATGGATCAGATGAACACAGCTGCAGTGAGTACCATGCACAGACTGCAGGTGTCTGGCCTTTACTGGAACAGATGGTACTGGATACTCAGTTGGTCATCCATACTCTGCATCAAATACCTTCATAGCAGCATTTATGAGATTTGTCATGTTTTATAGAATCTTGATGACACTCATCCTAATGAGAAACTGTAGAACACAGTTTTGATATAATACCCACAGAGTAGGTAGTGTTATTACATTACATTTTTTGTATATGCTTGTTTAAAGTTTCCTAGAAACATTACAGCAAAAAGCACATGAAATTCACATGTCAGTTTTTAGTACCTGACGTTATTTATCCACTTACACATGAAACAAATTATCATGTGCAAATAGTGTTCACATGCTATTTCATGTCACAAATGGACACATTATTCATCTCTGTTTACCTATGAACATGGGGATTTTAGACATCTTGAATGAGAGAATTGTGTGACTTTTTTGTAAGAGAGCTGTCGGTCTAGATCTGTTACAACAGTTATGATAAAAGGTTCCAGAATCTCTATGCTGTTATGTGAAACACAGTGTCTCCAAGCTGCTTAAACAATTCAGTTGATGATTGGTGATACAACATGCTGTAATTGGTTAATATCACTTTCACTGATGGCCCATGCTGCAAAAACAAGAGAATATAGAGGGAAATGTCTTATAAATGGTATGTGAAATTGTACTTAATATCTTTGGTGTGATGCTTAACTTAGTTAACCAGTTGAAACGACTGAAGCATATGAACTTTCTGCGTAGCTTACCAGTTTAACACGCTTCACATGTATGTATTTTGACTATGCATTTAAAGAAGTGATCAAATGCTGTGAGTACAAATTATTTTGATTCAATGTTTTATTCACTGTATTGCACCCAATCTAACTAAACAGGAATAACGATGCTCAGGTTATAATGAAACATGCTGTTTGTTAGTGTTAGTACTAATGCTCCAAAAAGCATATTGTGACATATTTTATCACAATAACGATGACTATTGGCATATTGTCCAGCCTCATTACGCTGAAAAGTAATTAGTAAAACTTGCAACAGTTGCTAGAAAAAGGCTCATTTGTGGACTGAAAACAGGATAGGCGAGTATCAGTGGACTGGAAGGTATTTCCATCAAAAAAGCCTCTAATGATACACTGACATATGTGCCTTAGGTGCAGGACGATGTGTGACAGGACCTGTATTCACTGCCCAGGAATCACCAAGGCCTTATTTTGTGTGGCCATTCATTTACAGAATGAACTGGAAAAAGAAAATTTGTGAAAAGATTTAAAACCTCTGTCTTCAGCTCTGTGTGTGAATATGTCAGCAAAACACTTTCCTCTGTGAGAATAAGAGGAATGAGGAGTGAAGGGAGGTTTGATACAGACACTGTAAGTGGAAATGCGTAGTAGAGGAAGACGGGGAGAGATAGGGAACACGAGTTCTAATGCCTCTGCTTTCTGAGCTGTAGTGGGATGTGAACTGGCGCAGTGATGAGGGCTGAGGTTGGGATAAAACTATGATGGGTGCCTGTACTAAATCACTGAATGGTACATTGAAAGAGGCTGATTTTTTCACCACTTGTCTTTCCTCCCCACATAAGAGCTGCTGTGTTGCACAAATTCACTCCCTCTAATGAATTCGACTATGAACTCACCTCCGAAAAATGGCCCTCAGAACAGAGGGGCTCTCTGCAACTTTAGTGAGCTGTGAAAAACAACCTTTGTCTCATCAGATAACCCTGTAATCCTGTAACCAAGGAAAGCACAAGTTGTTTGCATCTCTTATCAGCGTCAGGGATTAGTGTTTATATAGATTGAATGCAACAGGTCTTGATGGTTTGATGATTTGCCATCACTCTGTATGTAAAAGTAAAATTCCTTGTAACTATAAAACACAGATTGACTGTCTTGGACATATCAGTATGAAATCAGACTATAAGATCTTATGATTTAAGCTTGTAGCAAGAATGAATCCTGATTCAATGTTATAATCATTATAAAAATAAGGTATTGTGAAATATGGACTGACTTTTAAGAGAGAAATAAGACATTCAGAGTGTTTAACAAACACCTGATTATGAAAGGAGAGAGAGAAAGAAATAAAGCACTGACCATGCACTAAAACTGAAACCGTTACACTCCATCTGCCACTAATGAGTAGTTTTCAGTTTACTTCAAGAGAATGAAAAGGATGTGTGTGGCAGTATTTGCATGTGTGTGTGTGTGTGAGTGTGCGCATGTGTGTGTGTGATTGACACTCTCTTGTGTGTCGGCAGGCCCTCGAGCATGCACAGAGAGCGAGTATCGCTGTGACAACCTGCACTGCATTCCTGACCGCTGGGTGTGTGACCATGACAACGACTGTGAGGATAACTCGGATGAAAGGGACTGTGGTGAGCCGAATCTCTTTGTCTGAGCCTCGAGCATTTCCAGTGGGGGGCACCGCAGCCTCTTCTCAAATTGTTCAGCTGTTCCAATGTTTAGAACCATCTTTTGTGTGTTTTTGAATGGTTCTACATGCCATATAATTAATTACTAAATTATTACTGATGTATGGATTGTATTGAGCCATGCATGGACACTTCTGAATGGTTGTTTTAGAGCTGATTGTGTTGTGCTGTGTAAAAAGTGTTGCTAATGCATTAAGCCTGAGGGAGGGGATGACATGAAACAGACTCATTTTGGGCAGTATATTATACAAATAATGATATTGTATATTCCAGTCATATTCTTTGGGATTT
This sequence comes from Brachypetersius gabonensis, assembly GCA_037577145.1. Taxonomy (NCBI): domain Eukaryota; kingdom Metazoa; phylum Chordata; class Actinopteri; order Characiformes; family Alestidae; genus Brachypetersius; species Brachypetersius gabonensis. The sequence continues at coordinate 20,209,851 of JBBJLR010000002.1, read as the reverse complement.
ATATTGAAATACCACAAAGATTGTTTGTATTAGCAGTATTCAGACATTTGAACAACTAAATTACATTTTGTTTTAAGTGAACACATCCTCTACATGGAACATGGCATTTTTGCTAATTTTAATGCAGCGTTTCTATTTATTTGCACAGTTCAACGTAAAAGAATATAATGGAAATATAAATAAAATTAATATACAGTTTGCACAGGCCACATTGTGGTCAGTTTCCCAGATAGGGATTAATCCTAGTCTTGGACTACCTTCTCCTTTTCAAAGGAAAATATCTATTCACAGCCCTACGTAGTGCAGGACTAGGTTTAATCCCTATGTTTTGTTTTTCTCCCCAGTAGCCTTTGTTAATTCAACAAATACACAGTACATGTACACAGTACAAACTTGTGCATACATCTGTACCATAGTTTCCTAATCATATCCTTTTTCTTTAATAATAAGTCTATCCAGAGCATTGCCAGGAGAATGCTAAGTGCTCAGCTTGGCCACAGTATTGCAGACTTCCTGGCAGATAAAGCTGCTGCCAACCTTCCATCCCAATGAGAACTTTGTGTAGTTACATCCTCTTGGACACAAGGCAAACTCTAAGAGAGTGCGGTGCACACTGTGCTTTTATCACGGTGTTTGATGTACTGGCAATAGAGTGTATAAAGTGTAATGCTCCTTTCCATAACTGTGTTGAAGAGTTGCGGACCTGCCACCCTGGGTATTTCCAGTGTGATAGTGGCCACTGTGTCGCTGAACGCTTCAAATGTGATGGCAATGCAGACTGCTTGGACTTCACTGATGAGATGTCATGTCGTGAGTTTTCCCTTCTTTCCTTCTTATTTAGCCACACAACCCATTTGACTGCATATCCCATTGAAAACAGTTAATTCTGATGTGAATCAAGTGGTATACGCTCTGTATTCCCAATCCAGTTTTTCAAATTTGAATCAAATAATCAAACATTAGTCTGTGTGTGTGTGTGTTGTCATCATCCATGTCCTTTGCAGCAACCCGGTACCCGAACGGCACATACTGTCCTCCCTTCCTCTTCGAGTGTAAGAACCACGTGTGTGTTCAGCAGCACTGGAGATGTGATGGAGATAATGACTGTGGAGATGGATCAGACGAGGAGCTACATCTTTGCTGTAATAGGACATTTCTGATTTTAGCAAACATCAGTGTGTCTAAATAAATGAATGGTTTTTATTCCAGGATTTGAATTAAAAAAAAAATAGCATATTTATATATGCTATTAAATATAAAAAAGAATAGCAATGCCTTGTAATGTATTTTTTTAAATTCTCTAATAGAGGTGGTAATAATAATATAGCTCTGATATTTCTTGTTTATGTAAAGGCCACTCCTTTACACATCACGTTTCATGAAAAAAAGGCCTGAAAGTGGTCTGCAGTGTGTTTTGGAGTTAATGTGACTTCTTAACAAAGCCCTATATGTAGACTCACGCTTTAATTACTCGACATTACTTGCGTAGTAGTTTCATAGTAGTTAGTAAATGAATAATATGCCTACATTTTAAGAGGTTTAACAATAAAAAGTAAGTGAAACACTTGCCTTGTCGTTTCAGTGGATATCTCATGTGAAGCTCCATTCCGGTTCCGTTGTGACAACAACCGCTGCATCTACAGCCATGAGCTCTGCAACTCCGTAGACGACTGCGGGGACGGAACGGATGAAAAGGAGGAGCATTGTGAGTGAGGTCAAACTAATGTGCAAAATAACTTTAACAAAATAACTTTAATTTCTCAATGGTCATGATTAGGTTTTAGGTAATGATCTAATGGTATAATTGTTCTTGATAAGATTGCAGTATCGCCTACATAAACACCACTGGTTTTTTGAGAAAACAATTCTAAACAATACAGTGAAAAACGTCTGTTAATGTAACAAAAAAAAAAACCCTCATATTCAATGTTTGATTTTCAAAATCCCTAAATGTTCACACAGTGTAAACAGGAGCTGACATTTTCAAAAGATGGGACAAATGATGACTTTTTATCTTAGGGGTGATGATATACAGTGGTGTGTGAAAATATATTAAGTAGGTCCATAAATAGGATATGATGAAGCACTTACACGTATGTTTAATTTCCTTATCTTATTTGTGGGCTGTTAGGGCTCCATAAATTTGCTCCTCCCCTCAATGCTTCCTAAAAGCCTCTGTACAGTAGAAATCTCTTTGATGAGTTACCATGATTCTCTTTTCGCCTTTCAGGTGTGACCCCCACTCATGGTCCTTGCTCTCCTGATGAGTATAAATGTGGGAATGGTCATTGCGTTCCACTTCAGTATGCCTGCGATGATTACGATGACTGCGGAGACCAGACTGATGAACTGGGCTGCAGTAAGTAAACATAAACAAACTGGCTTACAAACACACAACACAATGAAATTCACTCAGCATGTCCTGTTTATGCCGACAAGCAAGCATCTCAGTGAACAGTATTTTATGTGTCATGACATGGGTGGTGGTGGCCTAGTGGTAGGATACTTGCCTCCGGACCAAAAGGTCACAGGTTCGAATCCTACCTCCAGCACA
>JBBJLR010000002.1:20162411-20200670 GCA_037577145.1 Brachypetersius gabonensis | reverse complement strand
GTGTGTGTGTGTGTGTGTGTGTGTGTGTGTGTGTGTGTGTGTGTGTGTGTGTGTGTGTGTGTGTGTGAGTGTGTGTGATCTGAATGGTGCACTTAATTCTGAGCAGTTTACAGATCTTTTTCTGTTCTTCTCACTGTCATTGCAATACAGTGAGGAGAGAGAAGTTTTCAGAATTCTCCTAAACAAAAGTAACCATCCTGAATTTGTTTGCCGCTCAGTGTTAGTATGTCAGTAATTTTTGCAGAAGGTATACCTTGACTTTCCTATAATGACTATAATGACCTGTATTAACTCACTACTTACTGTCAGCTCAGTTAGCTGTTCGCACCTCTAGTTAGCCATACTCAATTACAATGCATTAAAAGACATAGTGTAGTGTGTCAAGGTTTTTAAACACTTGCATCCACTTTGAGATTTTGCTCATATAAGCTATACGAGCTTTTCTCAGGTCCCCTGAGCATTCATTGAACCAGTTGCATTCATGGATAATGTTTAGTGTTTGGTTTCAGATGCAGGATGAGCAGTCTGCAGGTAACATGGAAGGCAGTTCCTCCAGCCAGCCATCTCCCTTCGTCCCGCCTCCCAAACCCACAAAGCGGGAGAAACCCAGCATGTACTCCCCTACAGAGGACACCTTCCGAGACACAGCCAACCTGGTTAAAGAGGACAGTGACATTTAACTGTCCCTTTCCTCTCTAATTCTCTTTCACACACAAGGGGAAAACAAAGACAAACTATCCCTCTTTGCACAGAATCTATTTTTATATGCCTGTGTACAAAAAAGAAGCTTAAGACTATTTTGAAAAGAGACTAGATGTTTGTATAACCCACAGAAAAAAGTCTACTGAGACTATGCCTTCTGCTGTTTCTTATGCCAATTCATGTTTTATGATTTTTTTTATTGTGATGTACTATATGTATATCTTTGCACTGATGCTGCTGATGGTAAATGTTATGAATATGTTGTACATTTGTAAATTTCAAAAGATTTTGTTGGTAATATCCTTTGGTAATAGATTATTTTGAGATAGATTATTCTTTTTCTTAGTTACTTAAACACGGCGACAGGCAAACATGGTGACATGCAAGTAAAACACACTGAGCTGTAACTGGTTGCCATTACTTCACCATCTTTTTTGCATATTAATTTACATTAAGATTTGCCACTGGAACAAACAATGTGCATCTCATCATGCATATTTATATACCTCATCAGTGGACTGACCAACACAATGATGGCGGATTACTGTTTAGTCCACTGTTCACAATCAGTTCCTCAGCAGTATATATTCTTCATATTAAAAACATGTCAATATGAAATAATGCTATCATTTTTGAATTTATGGACTGCTGAAGACTACTGTAATTTTCGAGTGTACTTATTTGCAGGTATGCTTTTGGATTAAATCGCTATGACTCATAGTGTTTCACTGCCCCAAGAAGAATTACACTTATGAAGCCTCCTTAATCAATACATCTTAAAATCAACTATTCATCATTCGTTAGAGTAGGCAAGTACTGAAATTTGAGGGTAGCATTCCTGTAGCATTTGAACCGGAATCCTATCATTTAAGAGAAAGGGACTGATAACAGAATATGCTGTTTTTAACAGAAAATGAATATAAAAACAGACTTGTGTCTTTCATCTGTGCCCGGGAGGGTGGAGGAGCAGGTTTTCCAATGAAGACAATGATACCAATATAATGTTGGCCTATGGTTAGAATGTTCAGTGATACTTGAAATTGTGTTTATTGTGTACTGAATTCAACTGTTAGGTTACAATTTTCAATCTTTATTGAACTGAAAGGTTTCACTGGACTGGGTATAGTACATGTAAAGTATGTATTCATATTTACTCTTGGTTCTGGCCAATAATTTTCACTGTTAGCTAACCTAATGAAGTATATGAGGAGAACATTCTATGTTTTTGAACGATTTTGTATATTATTGAAAAGAAAATGAACAAACTTCATCGATAGAAAAGAACTGGAAAAGAAATTTGACAAAAGCTGCTGAGGAAAAAAAAAATCAAATAAATGTCTTGTTTTATAACATGTTTTGCCTATGCCATTTTCTCTAAAATATATTTTCGGTTTGGGATTTTAAAATTAGATGTCATAAAATATAATACGAGGCTACTGGAAACCGTGAATTACTGTACATGTTGCATGACCTGGAATGCTGGTGAATGGGTTAAATGCAGAGAAAGAATTTAACACTCTTCACACTGTGTGCTGTGCTGTGGTGTGTTCATGCATGACTATAACCGGCCAATTTACTTTCTTTTAGGTGTGCGTTTGTCAGATAATAAAACCTGTTCTGTGACGTCTTTATATTTGTTCATTTCAAACTCAAGCTAAGATGGTTTAGGAATCTGGAAGATACCTATAGAAGAAAAAAAACAATCCGAGCCATGGCGATCACTTGTTTAAGCTGTGATTTAAGAAACATGAGATAATGGGATCATGAAGTCTTTAGTTTTATGTCTAAATGTCAAATATCCAAAAAATGACATGAGCCCCTGACCTAGCTTTCTAGCTCACAATTTAAGTCATGATCTCAGAAGGTTGTGGGATCAAACCTGAGTCTTCAACTTTATGTCTTGCATGTCACACTTCATCTGAAAGTCATATATCTTAATTTACTTAAACAACCTGTCAAGCCCAGTATCTCACTGGCTTTAGTCAAGATTGGAAGGTTGTAGGATCTAATCACTGTCTTACTTTTAATGTCTTGTATGTCACACGTGATCTGAAAGTCAAGCATCTGCCCCAGCGCATCTGCCCCAGCTCTATAGTGCACTGGTTTAAAGTCTAGAATGTCGTGGGATCACATTTGAGGTGTCTACTTTATATCTTGAATGTCACATTCATCTGAAAGTAAAATATCACATTGGTTAGGTTGCAGTGATCTTAAGAACTGAAGGTAGTAGGATCTAATCTGGCTTTCATGTCTTTTATGTCACATATAATCTGCAAGTGAAATGTCCAAAATAACATGCCATGACAGCTGTGAAATCCTGTGGCTCAGTGGTAAGAGCACTACTGCCAAGAACAGGCGGTTGCAGGCTCTAATCAGAGCCTTTAGCTTTATTTCTTGAACATCAGACCCCATCTGAAAGTCAAAATTCCAAAAAAAAGGCACACTAGCTGTGCGATTCTGTGGCTCAGTGGTAAGAATGATACCTCCAAGACTGGGAGGTCATGGGTTCAAATTCTGGGGAAGGGTCTCAACAAACACCAATACCTAAGAAAAGTGGGGACACATGCGCCTGCATAATTTGGAAACAAAAAACAAAAAACCATGAGATCTGTCTTAAGTGATCCTGGTTTAAACCAGAGTAAGGGGAACAATATCAACAGTAAGTGCCTCATAATCAGAAGAATCTTTTTTGATTCTGAAGGAAATTGCTAATGGACTGTTGGTATAAATCATGGGAGCAGTGAAAACACCTCAGTGTGCAAAGCTGGAGACCACCTGGACTAGGGTTGAGACAATTAGGCTTCTTTGTAGGACACTACTACTTCTGTCCAAACACTTTTAACAAAATAAGAACAGAAGAATCCGTTTTAATTACAGCTTTGACTATTGTTTTAATAATATATATTAGGGCTGAGAATATGTTAGCACATTATTATTGCGTTAATGCATTATTTTCTTGATGCTGACGATTTTTTATTGTGTATAAATGTAGGTTTTTTAAATATTTTGGAAGTTAGTTGCTCATGGGGGCGTGCAGCACACAGCTCGGCGTCTCTGCTGTTTTTTGAGGGGGTTAAGCTGTCACGATCGGAGCAAGAACTGACTGGACCTTGGCCACAACTGTTGCGTGGTGGAAGAGCCCAAGCGTGAAGACACGAAAGCCACGCGGTTTATTCTAAGAACGCTCCTTAACGGAGTAGGAACTCGCACCAAGGAGTCCGCATTCTCTCACACACACACAGGTAAATAGAGAGAGAAGCTCAGGAGAGCCAGGTTACTTACGGTACCGGAGTTGAACGGGTAGATCAACACTTGTGGCATGAAGATGGACTTCAATGTCTGTGTAGTGTGTGTTTACCTGTCTCCTCTATTTATGGTCACCGTGAGTCATTTCCGGTTCCCGATGACGTCACGTAACCTGATGTGCGTGACAGTACCCCACCCTCCAGGCCCGGCACCAGACTGGCCAGGCTGAGAGGATACCTGGCGACGGTAGTCCCTGATGAGCGCAGGGTCCAGGATGAACCGACCGGGAACCCAGGACCGCTCCTCCAGACCATAGCCCTCCCAGTCGACCAGGTACTGGGTGCCACGGCCATGGCATCGCGAGTCCAGGATCTGCTGGACAGGGCAGATGGGACTACCGGCGATGATCCGAGGCGGAGGAGGATCCGGGCCTGGGGAGACAGAGGAGAGAAGTGTACTGGTTTAAGCTGCGAGGCATGGAAAACTGGGTGTACCTTGAGTGAGGCAGGCAGCAGGAGCCGGAAGGTGACGTCGACCGCCGGTTCCTGATGGGTGAAGACCGGAGGTTGGAACCCGTGACACACCTCGAAGGGGCTCAGTCCGGTAGCGGAGGACAGATGAAGGTTGTGGGATAATTCCGCCCAGATGAGGTAGTCGGCCCAGGAGCGCTGGTAATCAGAGATGAAGTATTGCAGGAAGCGCTCCAGCTGTTGATTGGTCTGCTCCGTCTGACCGTTCGTCTGAGGACGGTATCCAGACGAAAGGTTGGTGGTCGAACCGATCAGACGGCAGAAGGCCGTCCAGAACTTGGCCATGAACTGGGGCCCTCTGTCCAAGACGACGTCTGTTGGGAACCCATGTAGTCGGACTACGTGTTCAAGCAGGATTTTGGCGGTGTCCAGAGAAGTGGGGAGTTTGGTGAGGGCCACCAGGTGAACTGCCTTGGATAACCGGTCGACTATGGTACAAATGGTGTTCTTCCCTCTGGACTCTGGCAAGCCTGTCGTGAAGTCCAGGGCGATGTGTGACCAGGGGCGCTTGGGGACAGGCAAGGGCTGGAGTGGTTCCTCTGCGGGCGAGTTGGTAGTCTTGGCCCGGGCGCAGACCGCAGATGCCCGGACATCCTTCCTCATGCCTGGCCACCAAAAGGCGTGCTGAAGGAAGATGATGGTGAGGGTGGTGCCCGGGTGGCCGGCCAGCGCGGAGTCGTGAGCCCAGTGTAGCAGTGGAGCTGTTCAAAGAACAGAGCCCATCTTGCTTGATGTGGGTTGAGCTGGTGGGCATTCTGGATGGTGATGAGATTCTGATGATCCGTCCAGACCGTAAATGGCTCACTGCCGCCCTGGAGCCAGTGATGCCATTCTTCTAGAGCCCACTTGATGGCAAGCAGCTCACGGTCCCCCACCCCATAACACTGCTGCGTGGGATCGAGTTTTCTAGAGAAAAAGCAACAGGGATGTTGCTTCTGGTCTGGACCTTGCTGCAAGAGGACGGCCCCTACGCCCATATCGGAGGCGTCCACCTCGACAATGAATGCGACTGATCAGGATGGATGAGGACTGGAGCAGTAGTGAAGAGGTGGCAGAGTTGATGAAATGCGGCGACGGCATCGGAAGTGAGATGGAAACGACCGGTCATGGGTCTGGTGAGGGCAGTAAGAGGCGCCACAACCGAACTGAAGCCCAGGATAAATCGCCGATAGAAATTGCCGAACCGCAAAAAGCGCTGAAGCTGCTTAAGCGAAGTGGGTAGAGGCCACGAACGCACAGCATCCAGCTTCTGGGAATCCATGGCCACGCCCTGGGAGGAGACGACATAACCAAGAAACGTGGTGGTGTGCTGGTGGAAGGCACATTTCTCCAACTTACAGAACAGTTGTTGGGCCAGCAACCTCTAACATTGCCTGGACATGCTGGGTGTGCTCCTCAATAGTTTTTGAGTAAATGATAATGTTGCTTAGGTAGGCGAAAGCCCACCTGCCCAGCATGTCCCGAAGGACGTCACTGATCAGCTGTTGGAAGGCAAAGGGGCTGTTACAGAGTCCAAAAGGCATCACCAGCGTCTCGTAGTGTCCGGTGGGGGTGATGAACGCCGTCTTCCACTCATCTCCCTTTCTGATGCGTACGAGATTGTAGGCGCTCCGGACGTCCAGCTTGCTGAAGATCCGTGCACCAGAGAGAGAGTCCAGGGCGGTGGTAATGAGAGGAAGCAGGTGCCGTTTTTTTACGGTGATCTTGTTCAGCCCCCGATAGTCGACGCAGGGACGGAGACCCCCGTCTTTTTTCTTAACGAAGAAGAACCCCACGACGGCGGGGGAAGTCGACGGCTGGATGGTCCCGTTGCGTAGACCCTCTGCGACGTAGTCCTCCATGGCCTTCTGTTCCCCCGCAGTTAGTGAGTAGAGACGGCCGCGGGGCGGTACCGAACCCGGCAGGAGGTTGATGGCCAGGTCGTAGGAGCGGTGAGGAGGCAAGCAAAGGGCCCGACGTTTGCTGAACACCCCTGCCAGGTCACGGTACGGGACGGGAAGGGTCTCCGTGTCGACATCGGGGGCCTCGGACTCCCCGGAACACGTCCCAGCCAGTGCCGCGAGGCAGACGTCTCTGCAGGTCAACCCCCACTGATGCGGTTCTGGGTCAACGAGATGATCGGGTCGTGCTGCAGCAGCCAGGGGTGACCGAGGATGATAGGTGGCGAGGAGAGGTCAGTTACTAAAAACTGGATCCGCTCTGTATGTCCATCTAAGGACATTGTGACTGGTGAAGTTTGGCAAAGAAGCGGGCTGTTGGAGAGGGGGTGACGGCAGTGATGTTAATCGGCTGGGATAACACCTCAGTTTCAAGTCCCAACTGGGTAGCATAAGCCTGATCGATGAAGTTACCTGCCACCCCCGAATCAACGAAGGCGGAGGTTCCGATCCGTTTGTGACCCAGATGGAGCTGTACCTGTACCACAAGCTGGAAAACGGTGAGTTGACAGGAGGTGGAGTCGGGGGAACCAAGTGAGAACCTCCCTGTCTTCACTTGGTTTTGTCGTTTCCCGGACGCAGAGGGCAGGAGGGGTGGTCATGTTCAGAGGAGGCGCAGTACGCCTGAGTCCCTCATGGAACCGTCTCTCCGTTGCGGACAGGGAAGTGCGTCCTATCTGCATGGGTTCACTCGGTCCTAAGAATGGGCCCTCAGCGGTGGGTGGTGGAGACCAGAAGGTGGAGCAGGAGGAGTCCGGGAGCGGGTCGCGGAGGGGCGCGCGAGCACCAGCCAAACGCAGGTCCACACGGAGGCAAAGCTGGATCATACTTTTCAGGGATTCGGGGAGCTCCCTGGCAGCCAACTCCCTTTTCATCCGGCCATGCAGACCTTCGTAGTATGTCGTCCAAAGGGCGACATCGCTCCAGGACGTTTGGACCGCCAGAGTGCGGAACTCCACGGTGTATAGGCTGACACTGCGGTCTCCCTGGTGAAGACGGTACAGCCGCGAGTCCACCACCACCTTGCTTTCTGGATGCTGGAAGGCGGTCTTAAGTTGGCGAGTGAACTCGGCGTAGTCATGGGCAGTAGGTGATTTGGCTTTCAAGACCACCGAGGCCCATTCGGCTGCCTGCCCGGAGAGGAGGGACGAAAGAAGTGCGATGCGGGCTCGATCGGAGGGATAACGGAGGGGCTGGAACTCGAAAACAAGGGAGAGATTGATTAAAAATTCATCACACTTTCCGTCCCTACCACTCCATTTGTCTGGGAGAGAGATTTTAGGCATGAGATGTGAAGGAGGAGGAGTGGGAGGAGTTGAAGCAGTGGGGAGGGGCTGCCGGTTCCACAGGCGGAGCTTGGAGAGCCTGCTGCAGCAAAGAGAGGACAGACTCCCCATGGAATTCTTGATTTCAGAAGAAAAATTTAAATTCTTATGATGGACAATTCAAATGCCCACAAGTCACCATACATTATATGAGCAAAAGTAATGGGTCGCCTGACCATTACACTATGTGCATTGAGACACACATACTTTCATATGGAGTTGGTTCACCTTTGCAGCTGCTATAATGCTCTGGACTCTGAGGGTAACATGTATCACAGAAACCTTTAATTTATAATGCACAGATTTGCATATATTTCCAAAGAATCAAATTATTCTTCAATGAAATCTTACCAGATAATGGAAACAAATGTTCAATTAAGAAGCAAACAAACACTTGTCTTTTCTTTCTCCACATTCCTCACCTACACCTACATCTACATTCCAAAACATATATGAGTTGAAATGTAGGTGATATATAACATGCAATTCAACTCGCTTTAGGCGATGGCAGGAGTACAGTGATGATGAAGTCAGTTACAAATGAAGGAAGGTACGACAGAGGTATCCAGAAGAGTTTTGCATCCCAGCCTGCTCCATAGCGTGTGCGTGGGTACTTTGCAGAGAGGGCATGCTGCATACATGAGGTCACTTTGGAAATGTCTTCACTGCACAAAATGCCCATAGAGAATGCCTGGGTCTTTAAATCTAGAAAAGACAGGATGTGAACGTTTATGAGGATATATAATTCGGCACAAAAACAGTGTCTTACATGCTTTCTTCAAAAATGTGTGTCTAAATAGACAGAATTAGAAATCTCTCTGATTTACAAAATTCATTCACATCTATAAGCACGTAATTTCCCCAAGAATTTTAGCAAAACAAACATATCTAAACCTGGAACTCAAGAAACCTAATTTACTGTTAACTTAAACAATTTCATTAACCTTAGAACATCCTCAAACTACTAACATTCCTCCAGGTAAGAGTCTCCGTATGACCTTCTCACGTCTGCCGAGAGATTGTCCCATCGTGTTTTCAGCTCTGCCTCGATAAGACCCAGGTCTGTTACTCGTGTTTTGAAGAATCCAGGCTCAATAATGCTCACTTTCATGCCAAAATGCTGCATGTCTCTCCTAATTACAAAAAAACCCAAAACAGATAGAGCATTCAAATAGACCACAAAGCTGTTAAAGGCCACAATTTGCAAAAAAAAACAATTGTAACTATTCATCTTCTCAAATGTATTTCTCCATAAATTCATTGTTGTGCCATCCTTATGCTTAAGTCTGGTATTGGATATTAAGATTGAACCATTTAAAAATAATTCAGCATGCTGTGTAGTGCAAGACCATTTTCATTCATCACTAGACTTGAAGGTAGACTTGTATAACAATAAAACCCAACAATAAGATTAAAACAATAAAACAACACATTGTAACATAAGATAATAAAATCATAAAACAATAATAACAAATCAGGTCATGAAATAAACTTTATCTTAAAAGGTATCTAAGAAGAAGGTTAAGAATATTAAAGCATCAAACAAACAACTATAACCCAAGAAACAATAAAAGTAGTTTCAATCAGAATAATTTCTGATAAAACAATCAGAAATAAAAACAATTAGACAGTAAAAGTTCAAAACCCTACAAGCATCAAATGAGACCGCTTCAGTGCATCTTGTATCTTATTCAAACGCTCAGTGTCTCGTTACTAAGAGCTACAAAACTCGAGTTCAGTCAAATTTAGGGAACTTGAATTGTAATAGAATAACTTGAGCAGGTTTGGCAGAGTCCATTGTTCACACTAAGACTGGAAGTGATTTATGGGGTGCATGTGACCAGAGAGAGACTTAAAGTAGCCAATGAGATTCCCCACACATCTGTAGAGAGGAACAGCTACCTCTGTCATATAGAACACTATTATGAGTCCTGTATGAGCCTCCAGGAATGATCAGCAGAGTACAGTGGTGCTCAAAGTCCAGGGCTTTAAGTGTACAACCCATCACCGTAATTAAGGAAATTTGCCACAATGGTCATTTTCTTGCTATGTGCGGGGAAATAAGCTTTGTTACTATAAACACGCTGTTTCTGTCTCAATGTAGTGGTAAGCTTGCTGCGATATACCAAATTAACTTTTCATCTAGACAGATGCCACAGTACTGGTCTTCAGTGAATACTGGATCCCTTTAGTATGCATAAAAACACTTACTAAAATCAATATGAACTGCTCTTAAAAACAGTATAAACATAGTTTTTAAACCCTTTAAAACTTTGGGTCTTTGGGTTTTAGGTGTAATGTAGGATGTAATGCAAGGTGTCAACTGACTGATATAAAATTCATTTAAAACCAGGGTAGGAGATGAAACTGTGCTATCCTTTTCTCTATAGCCAGACTGCCCAGAACAGAGTTTACTTATCTACTAATAACTCCTAAATGCATGCTAAACATTACAACTGCAATATTGGTCTGTAATTGTTTAGGTTAGCTGCTTTACCTCTTAAAAACACTTAAAATTCTGGCAACACAGAAACAAATCCCTGTTGGGAAATTAATCCTAACAATTTAGGCCTTTTAGTCCAAATGCTACAAAACTGCCTGTGCAGTTGTTTTAGAAAAAAACCCAACTTATTTATTTGTACACAATACCTCAATCCATCTGAAAATGCTTCCACACCCCATTTGGACAGACAGTAGCCTCCTCCAGTCAAGGAGATCCTGCCCAATATACTAGCAACATTCACAACCCTGCCCTTAGCCTTCTTCAGCAAGGGCAGAAACTGCAGGGTCACATCGATCAGCCCCATCAGATTAACATCCAGAACCTGCTTAAAGTCCTCCAGTTGCATCCACTCTGTGGGCCCAATAGGTACAGACCGTCCAGCATTATTCACCAAACCCCACAGACCTACGAGATAAAAACAAGATCTCCATTTAGCAACATAAAAAAGTTTTATGGAGTTCATACAAATCTGTAAGCCTGTAAAGTCCACAAAGTCTAGGCCTGCGAGGAACAAAAAATGCTAAAAAAAAAATAATTATAGCAGTTTTACAAAGAGCTTAACTAAAATCAATAGCCTGAAATACATGTGGCAATTAAAACCAATAAGCCAGAGGGATCTACACACTTATTTATGCTGCAGTATCAGTGTAATAGGGCTAGTATTTCTGTCAAGGTGATTTGGAGAACGAATATGAAATACTCTGGAAATCCGTATGAGGCATTAACATTGCTGGAGATCTAACTTGGTCTTTACATAAACCCTATAACAGCCTATAAAACTCTCTGAAATGCTCAAGTAGGTCTATGAGGCTTGTTCCCTACTTTAGACTCAGAAATGCAGATTTATGTGGTTGCTCTAAGGGTTGTACAGTAGAGCAAGACATAATTCTTTCCTGTGAGTTGTGGGTCCAGGGAAATAGGAAGAAATGTTATGGTTTCACTCCAATAGCTTAACCAGCAGTTGCACTGGAGACCAAAAATCAAACACCATATGGTACCAACACAATAAAGTTAATACTACTGAGGATTTACCTAAGGGTGCATGCACAATTAAATTTCCTGTCAGTATCCTTGATTACAGCCAATATTTATTTTGTTTATTTATAACAGTATCATGTTTATCTTTAAGCAATATAGGATTTTAACTCCATGTTTTGTATTTAAAAGGAATCAGAAGTCAAGGTGTTGCTAAGAGCATCAGAATATATATAAAAAGTAGAACAGGCTCATAAAGCTTGTTCTCCGTGTCAGACTGAAAAATGTAGATTTATGGGGTTGGTGTGAAGGCTGTGTGGTCGTCAAAGCCCCCCTATCTCCACTTTATCTTGAGCTGTGCTTGACTCGAGCTGGCACCCTAACCCCCTTCTACCCCCCAGCCCCCCATCACCTCTCTCTCCAACCTCCTGGTGCACCAACTCCACTGCTCTGGCGATGCTTTCATTCTTAGTCACGTCTAGAAGTACTGTCTTTAAGCCTGAGGAGGCCAAGGCTTGCAGGCTGGAGGCTCCAGCTTCTGTCAGACATCCAGCTATCACCCGAAAGCCTTGCTGGTCGAGCTGGCGGGCCACTAGATTCCCAAATCCACTGTCACATCCTGTGATGAACACACATTTCTGACCGGCTTTGTCAATTTTAATTGAGTCCCTTACATACCAAGCAGTGGCTGCAACAACTATGACCAGTGAGCACCACCAGACTACATCTGAGGAGACCACCTGGAAAACAGACATTTTTAAGCTCATGAGTTGGTGGATAGGCAAAAATATTCTTAAGTCAAAGTGATCATTCATTTCTCACCGGTACAAGGTTCAAGACGATACTGTCCTCAGATACCTGAAAAGAACATCAGCAAAGTTTTATGGAGAGAACATGAGTTTTATTCAGAGGCATTTTCATGTTTAAAAGTAGGCAACAAAAGTATTTGTCTCCTTTCCAAAAATAATTTTACTCACTATTAACCTGCAATTATTGAACAACTTATGGTGGGTGGGGGCTTTATTGAATATGCATTTATCTTATCATTTCTTTGCATTTAAGCCATTATAGGCTGTTTTTATATGAAAAAAAGAGCAGCGTATCATATAGCCTTCTAGCACCACCTGGTGGTCAGTTTGTGAAGAATGAGAAAGTTGTTTTTATGACACGTGTATGGTATAAGGGCACCTGGAAGAAGCCCGTTTTGTGACTTTTATCAGACAATTGCACAAGTTAAATGACAAAATGCCTGCATGCAATGGCCACTGCAGAATGGTGGCATGGCAGATGGGAGGTACCAGACTACAGAAGTGTCCTTCAGCAAGCCTCCACCCAAGAGGCTATGTAAAACCACAAAAAGCCCTTTGTACTTCAAAAAGCCCTGACAATAATTAATGCATACACCTCATGTTGCCTTTTCCTTAATGTACACACAATAATATCTGCTCTAGCAGATTAAAATGATCAAATGTTTGACACACTGAGAATACAGGCTACAGTCATATTGCAGTCTCTCACACACACATGCACACAAAGTGAACTTACCATGACTGCTGTATCAAATCTGAAATATCTGCTCTTATTTAGTCATGCCACTGTGGAAAGAAGAGTCTGTTTTCATTCCTTAGTCTGACCCCACTACCTACCCCGTTAAATGAAGACAGAATAGTTGGACTACTGGAGTTGTGTCAAAGGTCTCTTGCACACAAGTCAACAACCCAGGGGTTATGCAATAAAGTCTAACTCTATTATTTCTATTGCATTCATTCTGCTTCTTTCCCCGGTACATTGGTCATACTATACTTGACCTGATGCACAGTGACTACTCGCGATTGAAGGAGGTCAAACTGATTTTATATGAGGAGACCTGCCATGTCTAACACACTCTAATCTGATGTGTCATATCAAGGCACTGAATGTATGACACTGACGTACAGTAATAAAGGATGTTTGAGGCGCTCTTCCATGAGTTATACAATATGCATGTAATAGAAATAAACAGTTTTCATTCAGTTTCATGTCAGATATTATGGATCTTATTATTATGGGTCTTGTTGCAAGACACTTTTGTTTCAGCAAATAATAATTAGAAAAAAACACTCCTGTTATAATCCTGATGTTTAACTTAAGTGTTGATAAACAGTTAAAGTATAAAATAGCACATGAAAAAAGAAACACTTTTTTTAAAGTAAATTTAAAACATTTTTTTTTTATTACATTTCTTTTCTTTTTATTGAGCGCAAAAGACACCAGGTTTCCTGTGAAGCAACCCTGCCAATCTTAGTAATCTAAATGGAATTAAGTTACTTAAAAAGTGAATAAAAACTATTTGGTTGTTAAATTTATTAACATGATCATTTATCATGTCAGAAAGTGGTTAGCTCAAAAAAAAGCTAGTTAGCTACTGATGCAGTGGTTAGCTACTGATGCAGTCTACAAAATGGAAACTTTAGGTTTGACAGCATTTCTTGACAGCAGGGCATCAGTGATGCAGGTTGGCATGTAGGAGACAGGAAGCCAGAAGAATTTCGCATCCCAGCCAGGAGAGTAGCGTGTGCGTGGGTAGAAGGCTGAGACAGCATGCTCCATAGAGCTCACCACCTTCATCAGATCTCCATCCAGCATCTTCACAAACTTCTCCTTCATCATCACTTTCACTAAAAGAGGTAAGGCGTATTGTTGAGACCTTGACATGCATATCTGCTCATCAAGACTTATCTATTGTAAAATTACTATAATATACTTTTGGCCTGTAATACATCGGTATTTTGTAATGGGCCCATTCAATTGCTAATGGGCTTCACTTGGAGTTGGAAAAAACAGTCTCAGCAGTTTTTCTTAAAGTCAACATAAAGTCATAATGAATTAACAGGTGTAGTGAAGCGTAGTGACTTTAATTGTTCCCTTTCAGCAGTGGGTATGGCAATGCAATACAATACAATACAATACAATATAATATAATCATACATTCCTTTAAACACCCTCAGTGATTGAAAATGCTCAGCTATCTTACAGACCCTCTCTAATATTGTGCCTTTTAAGGGAGGGCTTGTATTTCTGGGAATTTTTTGTTGCATCACACTGAGTGAGGGGGAAGGCGGTCGTGGTATAGAAAGAAGTGATGATTATGATTCAAGCAGTATTGTACTATTATGATATCGAACGCATACTGCACATTACACCTTCAAAAATAAAACTCACCACGATCTACGTAATCGCTTCCATAGTCATCCTTGA
Source organism: Brachypetersius gabonensis (assembly GCA_037577145.1). Classification (NCBI taxonomy): domain Eukaryota; kingdom Metazoa; phylum Chordata; class Actinopteri; order Characiformes; family Alestidae; genus Brachypetersius; species Brachypetersius gabonensis. The sequence continues at coordinate 20,186,215 of JBBJLR010000002.1, read as the reverse complement.
CTTCTTGTGGCAGTCTGTCCCATAATTTCACAGTGTTGTTCTGAATAAGAGTAACGTCAGTCACGCTTGTTTTAAAGAATCCGGGTTCAATACACAATACTTTAACTCCAAATGGTGCCATGTTCATCCTGTCAACACACAACATACAATTTTGTCAAGATAACAGCTTTTTACAATGGTATTACCAGCTCAAAAATATACATTTGTAGCATTACACTTTGAAATGAATGTATCTGCCATTTAGCAGCCATAATGTCCAATTCCACAGAGAGCCAGTGTTTCAAAAGAAGATATGATTTATTTGTCATGGGATGAGGCCCAAAAAATTTAAGCACGCTACAATTTTCCATAAGAAAATTTTCCATAATCCTAAGAAAGCTATACACTAAGTACCTACATTCACAGGCCATTTTTATCAAGTACAGTGGTGGTTTCAGGTTTGTAAACATTTAGAAATGTTTTTATTTCTGCAAAAATATGACCTAAACCATCAAATTTTGATCGGTTATAAAAATAGCTAAATAGAGCTTAATTTGACAAACAAAACAAAAATATATTTACTGAGGAAAATGTGAGTGCAGTTGATCTGAAGATGAAATAAGAGTCAGTGTCAATGAGATGGTCTATCAAAGTCTGATCTTTACAACACCTGGATGTGTATCATTACACAAACAAATAAGACTTCTATGGACTGCAAAAAAAAAAAAAAAAGTTGTTGATGCTCATCAAGCTGGAAAAGGTTAGAAAACCATTTCTAAATAGTTTGAACTCAACTAGTGCATGGAGAAAATTCAAGACGACTATTATCCAACCCAGGAGGAGTGGCTGACCAACAAAGGCCACTCCAAGAGCAACGAATGTAATAGTCCTCAAAGTCACAAAGGAACACCAGGGTACATTCTTATCTAAAGGCCTCTCTCATGTTTTATGAGTCCACCATTAGGAGAACACTAAACAACAATGGAGTGCATGGTAGGAGAGAAAGCCACTCCGCTCCAAAAAGAACACTGCTGCAAACACATGCACAAACCAGTAGGCTAAACAAGGAAACTTGTTTTGTGGATTAAAGACACCGAAACAGAACTTTATTACATTATTTTAGAAAGAAGAGCACTGCATTCTGTTATAAGAGGACTGTGAGGGAAAACAATACCCCTAATCACAACAAGTTTTTATTTCAAAGCATGGTTAAATAAGAATAAAGTTCATTTTTGGAATGGCTAAGTCAAAGTCCTGACCTTAACCCAAAATAAATATTGTGGAGGGACTTGATTTGAGCAGTTCATGTGAGGAGACCTACCAACATCCCAGAGTTGAAGTTGTTCTGTACAAAGGAATGGGCTTAACCGGTGTCGTAAACATTTAGTTTAGTTATTGCTGCACAAGAGGATCACGCCACATATTGCAAGCAGTAGTTCGCACACTTTTGCCATTCACAATGGGCTATACTGAAAAAATTTCCAAATAAATGGCAAGGTATTATATGATATTTTATCTAATTTGGTTCCCTCTATCTATTTTCTGAACTGAATCTGATGATGTTTCATTTATCTGCATCAGTAATATTCATTACAAAGAAAAAACGTCATTCTGCATATGGTGGATGTAGGTGGACTGCCATTACAAGGCTTACCTCAGACTGTCATTGAATGCCTCCACTCCATACTTTGAGATGCAGTATGGTCCTCCGATTGGACTGATTCTTCCAAACACGCTGGCAACATTAACCACACGGCCCTTTGCTTTTTTAATGAGGGGTAGCACGCTCAGGGTCACATCAATAACTCCAAGCAGATTAACGTTGATCATGTGCTTAAAGTCATCCATAACCAACCAGTCATTGGGAGCAGATGGAACAGAGACTCCTGCATTGTTCACCACAGCCCATAGACCTGAATAACAAACAAAAACATACATACACACACAAACATTACTGTATTTGTCCATGAACGGATACTAAAACGAAGCACTGCATGTGAGAATTTGTGTGGTGTAAAAGTTAAAAATCAACAGGGTGACGTTATTAAACAAAAAAGACAAGACCTGGCCTGTTGGATACTCTGTCATGCGGCAGTTGCGAAATAAGTAACCGAACATGTATAGACAAAAAACAAAAACCACTTTGTCTAACTGGGAACTAGCTTCAAGCAAACTTCAAGTGACTAAACAAACATAGCAAATAGATAAATAGAGCCCAATAGAAACGTTTAAAAAATAGTAAAAAATCTTACCTCTCTCTCCCACCAGGTTCTTAATGGTCTCGGTAGCCTTTTTGATGCTGTTGCTATCAGTCACATCTAATGGGACAGTACAGAGTCTAGCTGAGCAGGCCTTCTTAAACTCATCTTCTCCTTTTTCTGTGTAACAGCCAGCGATGACGCAGAAGCCCTTAGTGTCCAGGTGTTTGGCCAGGAGATTGCCGAAGCCACTGTCACAGCCCGTGATGTAAACATATTTCTCGGATTTATTTGGCACATGCTTCAGATCTCTGAACCACCGGTAGAGAAACCATAAGACCACCAGACCTAAGGCATGTACAAACATTTCTATGTGGATCTGCAAGAAAAAAACAGAGAGAGACAACACAGAGACAACAACAATCTAAAATATAAAGTCTAAATAAATGTGTGTGAGTTTTATAACATACAACTAGTGAAATGGACCTAATATGGAAATCTTTTTTTAAACTATGCAACCAGTTGAGGCAGATTTAAAACTGAAGTCAAATGCAGACATTAAAGAACAAAGATGCTATGTAAGACAGCAATGTAATTTGATTCAGGGACAGCACCAAAGGGCAGCTGTAAACTGAACTGTGCACAAGCAGGCCAGTTAAACATTAACAAAATCATCTTTAGATAGTGATATAGAGAACTTTGTGCCATATGCAGGGATGAACTACGTCCATAATAATTCAATGAATGGCGGCATTACTGTCTCCCTTGCTTTAATAAAACAAGTAAGAGTGAATGGTAGCTCAGCTTTTTGTGTTGCAAACAGTGTTGCCTTTTAAAGCTGATTTGGTGTCTTTTCACCTTTTACCAGCAGAGAACGTTTCAAATAATAACAGTGTTTTAGAGTACGAAAATAAGGAACATGCAGCTGTAAAATAAAGACAGAAATTTCACGACACCTGCCAGGCTGACCTCTTTGTAACTCCCATTAAGATATCCACTTAAGGTGCGATTAAATATGCTCTCTATCTTTCAAACCTGAGCTGGACTCGTCTGTTTTCGAAAGCGCGCACACACAGTACAAGTAGGACTGTTCACTTAGCAGTAGGTCATTTCATTCCTTCTGTTCATACAGGCGTAAAAACACCGGTTCCTGCTTACCTGTGTGTCGTCCTTTGAAATGGATGGAAGGAGACGTGACTACCTTACAACATCTCTTCAGTAGTGTCGTTGTTTTTTCCAGTGTTACACGAAAATAGGTCAGGTTGAACCCTTAGAGGTCGCTATTAAGTCAATTCAAGCATAAAAAGGTTTTGGGACACGTGTTTTCTCTTCCTTTCAGTGAAGCGCATTCTCCATGCTTCCAACTTTGTGGATAAGTTTGCTATAATACAGGCAGTCGTCTACACAAAGAGCTAGTGTGGCTGCAGGGCTCAATTCAAAGCTAGCAGAAACCTGCCTGATTGTAAATATAATCTGGATGTAATGTTCTGACTACTGAACATGTATGTTCTGTTGAAATAAAATTGTTCCTTCTGTACTATGTAAACAGTGTTAGTTTCAAAATTGCACCATTCAGCCTTGCCATCCTCTCCACACAGTCCTAAAATGGAAACCAAGCTTTAAAATGGAATGACAGGTCTTTGCAATGCCACTGCATGTACATGCATTCGACTATTGAGCATACAATTTTAGTTAAAAAAAATTAAAGATGTTTGTACTTTTAGGCACATTTTAAACATTGAAGAAGAAAGTGTAGTTCGTGAATGTTCATAATCATATGGTTTATGTTGTATCACTGTGTTATCAGAGCACCTTTAGAGCTCCCACACATCTGTGTTTTTGGTCAAAATTAATGGCAACATTACATATCTTCTGGCTGGGAATATAATAAATCACGTATGATTTATCCATCCATCTTCTACCCCTTTGTCTCGCACTCGGGTGAAGGCCCTGGACTGTCGCCAGTATGTTGCAGGACCACATACAGAGCCTGGAGAAGGAGGTGAGACGTGACGTGACACCTACTGCTAGAAAGTCGATTATTTTGTTATAATTTGAACAAGGGTAAACTTTTAATATAACATGTATTGATGTGTTGGATTAATATATCAATGTCCTTGGGCATCCAAGGAGTGAAGGATAGGCCTGTTGCAGAAACACACTTCTTTTCTTTTTATTGAGCGCAAAAGACACCAGGTTTCCTGTGAAGCAACCCTGCCAATCTTAGTAATCTAAATGGAATTAAGTTACTTAAAAAGTGAATAAAAACTATTTGGTTGTTAAATTTATTAACATGATCATTTATCATGTCAGAAAGTGGTTAGCTCAAAAAAAAGCTAGTTAGCTACTGATGCAGTGGTTAGCTACTGATGCAGTCTACAAAATGGAAACTTTAGGTTTGACAGCATTTCTTGACAGCAGGGCATCAGTGATGCAGGTTGGCATGTAGGAGACAGGAAGCCAGAAGAATTTCGCATCCCAGCCAGGAGAGTAGCGTGTGCGTGGGTAGAAGGCTGAGACAGCATGCTCCATAGAGCTCACCACCTTCATCAGATCTCCATCCAGCATCTTCACAAACTTCTCCTTCATCATCACTTTCACTAAAAGAGGTAAGGCGTATTGTTGAGACCTTGACATGCATATCTGCTCATCAAGACTTATCTATTGTAAAATTACTATAATATACTTTTGGCCTGTAATACATCGGTATTTTGTAATGGGCCCATTCAATTGCTAATGGGCTTCACTTGGAGTTGGAAAAAACAGTCTCAGCAGTTTTTCTTAAAGTCAACATAAAGTCATAATGAATTAACAGGTGTAGTGAAGCGTAGTGACTTTAATTGTTCCCTTTCAGCAGTGGGTATGGCAATGCAATACAATACAATACAATACAATATAATATAATCATACATTCCTTTAAACACCCTCAGTGATTGAAAATGCTCAGCTATCTTACAGACCCTCTCTAATATTGTGCCTTTTAAGGGAGGGCTTGTATTTCTGGGAATTTTTTGTTGCATCACACTGAGTGAGGGGGAAGGCGGTCGTGGTATAGAAAGAAGTGATGATTATGATTCAAGCAGTATTGTACTATTATGATATCGAACGCATACTGCACATTACACCTTCAAAAATAAAACTCACCACGATCTACGTAATCGCTTCCATAGTCATCCTTGACTTCTTGTGGCAGTCTGTCCCATAATTTCACAGTGTTGTTCTGAATAAGAGTAACGTCAGTCACGCTTGTTTTAAAGAATCCGGGTTCAATACACAATACTTTAACTCCAAATGGTGCCATGTTCATCCTGTCAACACACAACATACAATTTTGTCAAGATAACAGCTTTTTACAATGGTATTACCAGCTCAAAAATATACATTTGTAGCATTACACTTTGAAATGAATGTATCTGCCATTTAGCAGCCATAATGTCCAATTCCACAGAGAGCCAGTGTTTCAAAAGAAGATATGATTTATTTGTCATGGGATGAGGCCCAAAAAATTTAAGCACGCTACAATTTTCCATAAGAAAATTTTCCATAATCCTAAGAAAGCTATACACTAAGTACCTACATTCACAGGCCATTTTTATCAAGTACAGTGGTGGTTTCAGGTTTGTAAACATTTAGAAATGTTTTTATTTCTGCAAAAATATGACCTAAACCATCAAATTTTGATCGGTTATAAAAATAGCTAAATAGAGCTTAATTTGACAAACAAAACAAAAATATATTTACTGAGGAAAATGTGAGTGCAGTTGATCTGAAGATGAAATAAGAGTCAGTGTCAATGAGATGGTCTATCAAAGTCTGATCTTTACAACACCTGGATGTGTATCATTACACAAACAAATAAGACTTCTATGGACTGCAAAAAAAAAAAAAAAAGTTGTTGATGCTCATCAAGCTGGAAAAGGTTAGAAAACCATTTCTAAATAGTTTGAACTCAACTAGTGCATGGAGAAAATTCAAGACGACTATTATCCAACCCAGGAGGAGTGGCTGACCAACAAAGGCCACTCCAAGAGCAACGAATGTAATAGTCCTCAAAGTCACAAAGGAACACCAGGGTACATTCTTATCTAAAGGCCTCTCTCATGTTTTATGAGTCCACCATTAGGAGAACACTAAACAACAATGGAGTGCATGGTAGGAGAGAAAGCCACTCCGCTCCAAAAAGAACACTGCTGCAAACACATGCACAAACCAGTAGGCTAAACAAGGAAACTTGTTTTGTGGATTAAAGACACCGAAACAGAACTTTATTACATTATTTTAGAAAGAAGAGCACTGCATTCTGTTATAAGAGGACTGTGAGGGAAAACAATACCCCTAATCACAACAAGTTTTTATTTCAAAGCATGGTTAAATAAGAATAAAGTTCATTTTTGGAATGGCTAAGTCAAAGTCCTGACCTTAACCCAAAATAAATATTGTGGAGGGACTTGATTTGAGCAGTTCATGTGAGGAGACCTACCAACATCCCAGAGTTGAAGTTGTTCTGTACAAAGGAATGGGCTTAACCGGTGTCGTAAACATTTAGTTTAGTTATTGCTGCACAAGAGGATCACGCCACATATTGCAAGCAGTAGTTCGCACACTTTTGCCATTCACAATGGGCTATACTGAAAAAATTTCCAAATAAATGGCAAGGTATTATATGATATTTTATCTAATTTGGTTCCCTCTATCTATTTTCTGAACTGAATCTGATGATGTTTCATTTATCTGCATCAGTAATATTCATTACAAAGAAAAAACGTCATTCTGCATATGGTGGATGTAGGTGGACTGCCATTACAAGGCTTACCTCAGACTGTCATTGAATGCCTCCACTCCATACTTTGAGATGCAGTATGGTCCTCCGATTGGACTGATTCTTCCAAACACGCTGGCAACATTAACCACACGGCCCTTTGCTTTTTTAATGAGGGGTAGCACGCTCAGGGTCACATCAATAACTCCAAGCAGATTAACGTTGATCATGTGCTTAAAGTCATCCATAACCAACCAGTCATTGGGAGCAGATGGAACAGAGACTCCTGCATTGTTCACCACAGCCCATAGACCTGAATAACAAACAAAAACATACATACACACACAAACATTACTGTATTTGTCCATGAACGGATACTAAAACGAAGCACTGCATGTGAGAATTTGTGTGGTGTAAAAGTTAAAAATCAACAGGGTGACGTTATTAAACAAAAAAGACAAGACCTGGCCTGTTGGATACTCTGTCATGCGGCAGTTGCGAAATAAGTAACCGAACATGTATAGACAAAAAACAAAAACCACTTTGTCTAACTGGGAACTAGCTTCAAGCAAACTTCAAGTGACTAAACAAACATAGCAAATAGATAAATAGAGCCCAATAGAAACGTTTAAAAAATAGTAAAAAATCTTACCTCTCTCTCCCACCAGGTTCTTAATGGTCTCGGTAGCCTTTTTGATGCTGTTGCTATCAGTCACATCTAATGGGACAGTACAGAGTCTAGCTGAGCAGGCCTTCTTAAACTCATCTTCTCCTTTTTCTGTGTAACAGCCAGCGATGACGCAGAAGCCCTTAGTGTCCAGGTGTTTGGCCAGGAGATTGCCGAAGCCACTGTCACAGCCCGTGATGTAAACATATTTCTCGGATTTATTTGGCACATGCTTCAGATCTCTGAACCACCGGTAGAGAAACCATAAGACCACCAGACCTAAGGCATGTACAAACATTTCTATGTGGATCTGCAAGAAAAAAACAGAGAGAGACAACACAGAGACAACAACAATCTAAAATATAAAGTCTAAATAAATGTGTGTGAGTTTTATAACATACAACTAGTGAAATGGACCTAATATGGAAATCTTTTTTTAAACTATGCAACCAGTTGAGGCAGATTTAAAACTGAAGTCAAATGCAGACATTAAAGAACAAAGATGCTATGTAAGACAGCAATGTAATTTGATTCAGGGACAGCACCAAAGGGCAGCTGTAAACTGAACTGTGCACAAGCAGGCCAGTTAAACATTAACAAAATCATCTTTAGATAGTGATATAGAGAACTTTGTGCCATATGCAGGGATGAACTACGTCCATAATAATTCAATGAATGGCGGCATTACTGTCTCCCTTGCTTTAATAAAACAAGTAAGAGTGAATGGTAGCTCAGCTTTTTGTGTTGCAAACAGTGTTGCCTTTTAAAGCTGATTTGGTGTCTTTTCACCTTTTACCAGCAGAGAACGTTTCAAATAATAACAGTGTTTTAGAGTACGAAAATAAGGAACATGCAGCTGTAAAATAAAGACAGAAATTTCACGACACCTGCCAGGCTGACCTCTTTGTAACTCCCATTAAGATATCCACTTAAGGTGCGATTAAATATGCTCTCTATCTTTCAAACCTGAGCTGGACTCGTCTGTTTTCGAAAGCGCGCACACACAGTACAAGTAGGACTGTTCACTTAGCAGTAGGTCATTTCATTCCTTCTGTTCATACAGGCGTAAAAACACCGGTTCCTGCTTACCTGTGTGTCGTCCTTTGAAATGGATGGAAGGAGACGTGACTACCTTACAACATCTCTTCAGTAGTGTCGTTGTTTTTTCCAGTGTTACACGAAAATAGGTCAGGTTGAACCCTTAGAGGTCGCTATTAAGTCAATTCAAGCATAAAAAGGTTTTGGGACACGTGTTTTCTCTTCCTTTCAGTGAAGCGCATTCTCCATGCTTCCAACTTTGTGGATAAGTTTGCTATAATACAGGCAGTCGTCTACACAAAGAGCTAGTGTGGCTGCAGGGCTCAATTCAAAGCTAGCAGAAACCTGCCTGATTGTAAATATAATCTGGATGTAATGTTCTGACTACTGAACATGTATGTTCTGTTGAAATAAAATTGTTCCTTCTGTACTATGTAAACAGTGTTAGTTTCAAAATTGCACCATTCAGCCTTGCCATCCTCTCCACACAGTCCTAAAATGGAAACCAAGCTTTAAAATGGAATGACAGGTCTTTGCAATGCCACTGCATGTACATGCATTCGACTATTGAGCATACAATTTTAGTTAAAAAAAATTAAAGATGTTTGTACTTTTAGGCACATTTTAAACATTGAAGAAGAAAGTGTAGTTCGTGAATGTTCATAATCATATGGTTTATGTTGTATCACTGTGTTATCAGAGCACCTTTAGAGCTCCCACACATCTGTGTTTTTGGTCAAAATTAATGGCAACATTACATATCTTCTGGCTGGGAATATAATAAATCACGTATGATTTATCCATCCATCTTCTACCCCTTTGTCTCGCACTCGGGTGAAGGCCCTGGACTGTCGCCAGTATGTTGCAGGACCACATACAGAGCCTGGAGAAGGAGGTGAGACGTGACGTGACACCTACTGCTAGAAAGTCGATTATTTTGTTATAATTTGAACAAGGGTAAACTTTTAATATAACATGTATTGATGTGTTGGATTAATATATCAATGTCCTTGGGCATCCAAGGAGTGAAGGATAGGCCTGTTGCAGAAACACACTCCTCTGTGCCCTTTTGACTCACGAAGTTGGTGGAAATGAAGAACCAACCACCCGACTGGCAGACTAAGGAAAGTGGTACTGTGTCCTGTTACTGTCCACCAGCAAATATCAGACAGCTCATTATTAAACTTTAAGTTGTCAGTACAGATCATTGCCAGCTTATCATTGGCCGAATTAGTCAAAAAGACAAATTTCAATAAATTAATGTATTTTTCAGATTATACCAAGTTATGGTGACAGACACAGAATGATTTGTCTTGTTGTTGCAGAGTAGCACTTCTGTGATCAACAATGTTTTATTATTAACAGCTCACAACTGCTGATTCATCTGGAAGGCCATTGATGACTTTTCAAATCAAGTAATAAGTGTTAATTAATTTATAGTGGTGGTCCTAATGGGAAGCCAGCCCCAAAACTCAAATCCTTCTCCTTAATGTAATGTCAAAGGAAATTGAGTTTTGGAATCCTTGAATTTTTGGAGTACTACTCAACTGAATGATCACAACAGTAACAGTTCTATTATTTGAGTAAAGCAGTATTTTTTTCCACTTCTGGTGGGAACGTCACATCAACCAGGCCCATGATGCAAGTTTTATGACTAGACATTTTCAACTGCAACAAATTGTACAAATTGTACACTGAGGTATCAGTGTAAGAGCTGATTAATATCTGATAGCAAATCAGGTTTAAGTTCATTTGTGTTAAGCAGTTATTCACCGAGCGAGCATTGACCTGAGATATTTGTTCTGTTAGTAACCACTGACTGATTAAGAACTAAGAAAGGAATTCTCTGACAAAGATTTTAATATTTTATCAAACTGTTCAAATACATTTTTGACATTCCAGCACAGAGTTCATGTTGAAAAATGCAGTACACCGCAAAGAGACGGGTATCTCCTCGTCTCAACCTGTTATTCCTCTTCTTAACTGAGGATGGACGAGTCAAAAATGTTGACTAAAAGTGACAGTATAAGATTATAGCATTTGTGCTTCAAATAATTAAAACATATTAAGACATTTCTTTTTTTACATATGTTCAACATCAGAATAGCGTATAATTTAGGCATAGTTTCCTACTCTTTGTGTTTTACCTGTTTTTTTTATCAAATGTAGCTTTGATAATAAAACTTTTATGAAAAACTATGCATTTATTTTAACTTTTAAACATTGTTTTAAGAAGGTAAAGTGTGGCCAATCATTGAGGTCAATGATCTCATGACTTTTATTAAATGATCACCTCTGTGTTATCCTTTCTAGGTTACTAGATAATAAACAGTAATGCTTACGTTCATGATTGAATTTTTATAACATATCAAAACTCTGGTGATGATTTTATGACAGATTTTTTTTTTTGAATGTGTAGTATGTGTCGTGATTCACACATGATTTTATGACTGCCCTAAGATCATACACCACATCCTGCATTGTTTGCCTTCCTGGAACTCTTAATGGATTAATGGCCATGAGGTTGTTCAACCCAATTAATTTCAGCCACACCAGACATATATAATTTTAAACCAGATGTCTCAGATGAAAAATACAATCAGAAATAATGATTCACACAACAAACCAATACTTTTTTATTAAAAACAAACCAATTTTTTATTTAAAAAAAACTAGGGAAGGTTGACCTCCTTTCTCTTTAGTTGCCTGGACCAAATTAAAATCTATCTCACTTAAACATACCGTCATGTCAGTCCTTAAAACAATTTCTCACTTAAAACAAAAACACAAATACATACAAGTTTGCATGTACACCAAAAGATATATAGTAGAAATGGCTCTAAATATATGGTTCTTATATACTGCCATCAGCGGCTCTGTGGTCAAAAGAGGGTCACTGATGACAGACTTGAAGATGATACAGACTGTGCATGGAAACATATGAAGCTAGGTATGGTTACAATGTGGTCAGTAATCGTACACAATGTGCAAAAAAATTCCAAGAGTGCTGCTGTGCTTTATACACTAGTACCAGAGCAACACACACCACCATGCGAGTGTCACTGCTGTGCTATAAATTGTCCCAGACTCACGTAATACCTAGTCAGCACTGATCATAGTGATTCCTTTACAGTGGACGATCAACTGTCCAGCAACAAACAGGCTACAGTCAGGTTACATGCATCTTTCAATATGGTTGTAGGGGTGGGCGATATACCGTTAGACACCATTAACCGGTAGAAATGTGTCAACCGATAGAGGTTTTGGTCTGTCGTCTTAATCGCGATAGAGATCACGTGACATTGTACATTAGGTACCGTAATTTCCGGACTATAAAGCACACCTGTATATAAGCCGCACCAGCTAAATTTTGGGGAAAATACAGATTGTTCCATATATAAGCCGCACCCGACTATAAGCCACAGGTGTTTTAATGTTTAATTACCATATATAAGGGTTCCTGCTACCACGGAAGAGATTGTCGGCACAGAGATGACTATTTGGGAATGCAAAGCATCCCATTTATTAACATTTGAGAAACAGAATAAATCTTTCAATCAATCAGTCAAACTTTCACATCTTTGACATGACGAACAGCATTCGTGCAGTGCACAAATAAAACATCTGCACTCATAGTACCGTAGTAGTGCAGTAAAACAAAAAACAAAGCTTACAGCGGTTGACGAGGCAATAACGTTAAATGACCAAATTTAATTCATTTTTAAAAGTCCGTCACTTCCGCTAAGTGCAAAACGTTAGTGTTCCGTTTAGGACAGCACTGACCCACAGCAGTGCGCACTACTGAAGGCAGTGCACAGTGCGCACTATGCACTAAACCTCAGTGCACTGACGTAGTGCGCAGTTTCGGACACAGCTTTAGTGTTTTTGTTTTATTCCCGTCCTTCGTCCTATCAAACTCGCTATAGGCTCCCGAGACGACGTGAACCAAAGAGAAGACTCGGGATTGGCTGATCGCTTACGAATTTTCCTGTTGGAGGATCGCTCCAGGATGTCCCGTCTCCAAGCTTTTAGAGGACGTCATCGTTACGCAGCGTAGGAGGAGCATAGAGGGAGGAGAGAGGCATTGGAGCGTGAGAGGAGTCAGAGGTAGAGCGAGTGTGTGTTGAGCAGAAGGCGTGAGAGTGAGAGCATATTGTATGGTGTGTTTAAAAGAACTGTGTGTTTGTTGGCTCGTGTGCATGAAACTGTAAGAGTTGTACTTTGGTTTGTCAGTAAAGGTGCAGTAAAGCGGCCATTTACTGCATCAAAATAACCCGCCTACTATACCAGAAAAGTCAGTCATTAATCCTCGTGTCTCTCTTACTGCATTTGGGCTCACTTGGTTTGTTTTGCCCTCCTAACCTGTCTGTCTCGCTCTTGCACTTCCTTGATAGTGCGCCCCTGGTGACCGTTAGCTGTAAAAATCCATAGATAAGCCGCACCCTTGTTTAAGCAGCAGGGTCCAAAGCAAATGAAAAACAGTATAGTTGTTTTTTTACTTAAAGTAACAGTTTAAATAAAATTACATTATATAAAACAGTTTCTTTGTGTTTGTATTCTTATTCATGTATTTCCAGATACAAATTTCTATATTGTGAAATACTGTATATCATTATCGAAGTACAAATTTGCTTCTACCGTGATAGAAGATTTTGGTTACTATATATTGCCCAGCCCTATATGGTTGTATTGCAGGTTGTATGACTGCATATTTTGCACAAGATTTAATATAATTTCTAAGAAAGAACAGTCTACCTTTGAAGACCTTGGCCTTGTCTAAGTCTTTATAGAGGTATTGTCTTATCAGTCTAATAGTGGGGCAGACAGCCATGGGGGCGTGGACTGGACACTGATAACATAAATACAACTGAAGAGTTTTACTCACTGATTGTGACCACACTCTGTACAGACCCAGATGAAACCCCTAAGGATACACAGAAACAGGTGGGTACTTTTCCACTCTTGCCAAATCTGTTTTACATTCATATCTCAGTTAATCAATATAATTGAAAATGGATTGAAAGTATAATTTTTGCGTAAGTCGCTTTATTGTATACATATATGACTTAAAACTGTGGTAGACAGCGCAAGAACACAGTAGACAGCGCAAGAAGACCATAGAAAGTCTTTAATGTATATATTAAGTTATACTGATATCTATTAATGACTTCATTTTAACAAGTTTTAATTAAAGCATACATTCATGGTTAAAATAAACAAGACCACTAGACATCAAAGTGCCATTTACAATACCTATCACGTAATCACATAATCAGTACACATAACTGTGTGTGTGTGAGAACAATTTCAGTTCCAAAGGCTGCTAGTAAAATGTCGGGAGGATAGTGGATAGTGTTGTGTTTCCTATTAATGTTGGTCCTCTCTTTTGCTCTTAACATAGTTATTCATAACATATTTATCACTAAGGAAGCTCATTTGATCACAGATCATCAAGTATGGAAGTTAACAATAGTGATGAAGGTAAGGCTTACAGATCTTAACGTTGAAATGTAAGTCTTGACTTTTAATTTATATGAAAATGTTAAGTTGTTTGTGTATCTAATGTTGTTGACATTTTTACACCACAGCCAGTAAAAAAGGGTGAGTACTCTGAATTTACTATAGAAATATGCACTGTGGTCAATTTGTTTCAATATAAATGCCATAAACACATAGCTAATTACTTTGATTTTATATTTCAAGGATTAAGAACGACAAAAATGAAGGAAAGGCACTGGGAGTTGGATTTTTTCAACTGTTTCGGTTTGCCACATGGATTGACATCGTGATGATGGTGGTGGGGGGATTGTGTGCGCTCGTTCATGGTGCTGCCTCCCCTCTCATGCTCCTTGTCTATAGCATGATGACCAATACCTTTGTGGCCTATGAGCTGGAGGTTCAAGAGTTGGCTGATCCCAACAAAACCTGCATTAATAATACAGTGACCTGGACTAATGGGTCCTTAGTGGAGCTGGAAGATAACACTGTGTATTGTGGGTGAGTATTATGAAACTATCTGCATTTTAATTCATATGATCACATTATAGGCATAACATTATGGTCTTATAATTTGCTAGTACTGTAGAATGAATGTTGATAACAGGGCATGAAATATGCCAGTATGCCAAAGTGCTTAGATCTCTATTCTTTTCTCTTATACAGTGTGGATATTGAGGCGCAGATGACTATGTTTGCTTATTATTATATTGGCATTGGACTGGCGGTGCTAATTGTCAGTTACTTTCAGGTAGGACAAATAATCCCTATATGATGATTGTTATCACAGCTACGTCTTACAAACCTGATTATCTTTAAACAACAATAAGGTAATAATAGTGTTTAACTCATGCTCACATTTAAACCAACTGCATATATTCTCTCATGTTTCAGATTTACTTTTGGGTTTCGGCCGCTGCAAGGCAGACACAAAGGATCAGAAAAACATACTTCAGAAAAATCATGCGCATGGAGATTGGCTGGTTTGACTGCACCTCTGTTGGGGAGCTGAACACAAGGATATCTGAGTAACAGTCAAATCTTCTTTTTCTTTATGAACAACAAATGAAACATAACACCTTAAATCTGCATTTGCAGTCATGATATCACCATGTTTTTTTCTCTTTGTGCAAACAGTGATATTAATAAAATCAACAACGCAATAGCGGACCAAGTAGCCATTTTTATTGAAAGACTCTCTGCATTCATCTTTGGTTTTCTGGTGGGCTTTATTGGAGGATGGAAATTGACCCTTGTGGTTATTGCTGTTAGCCCTCTAATTGGATTGGCTGCAGGACTGATGGCTATGGTCAGTACTTATTCGTTCAATGTGAAATGAATCATTACTTCTAAACAACTTTTATAAACTGTTTGAAAATCTACCTTAAGTTGTCTTCGGTAATAAAAACCATGTGTGTGCAGGCAGTTGCAAGGCTAACAGGCCGTGAGCTGCAGGCCTACGCTAAAGCTGGAGCCGTAGCTGATGAAGTTCTCTCGTCCATTAGAACAGTAGCAGCATTTGGAGGGGAAGATAAGGAGGCAGACAGGTAAAGTCCTTTGCTGCCTTTTGTGACTTGTGAAGCTGGATGTAGTAACAAACTCAAAGAGAACAATATCATTTATGCATCAAAGTTATTTTGAGTTATTTTTGTCATCTGCAGATATGACAAAAACCTTGAAGAAGCTCAGACCTGGGGGGTAAAGAAAGGGACAATCATTGGCATATTTCAGGGTTATCTGTGGTGCATCATTTTTCTCTGTTATGCACTGGCCTTCTGGTACGGCTCTAAGCTTGTCATTGACACAAAGGAGCTCACACCAGGAACCCTGATTCAGGTGTGAATCAATTTCAAAGATGCATTCAGCAATAAACAATGAAACTGAGGATTTTCTCTTTATTTAGTAGCACTCCACACAGACATGCTATAATTTTATACACAGGTGTTTTTTGGCGTGCTCATGGGAGCCATGAACCTGGGCCAAGCTTCCCCATGTCTGGAAGCCTTTGCTTCTGGACGTGCTGCAGCCAAGAGTATCTTCGACACCATCGATAGGGTGCGTCTAACAATGACACAACCAACTCACTGACACATTCACAAAATCAAAAACCTCTCTGTTACACTGTCTACACAGAAGAATTAGTCACTAGCTACCACTGTGCTCAAACAGATGCCAAAAATCGATTGTTTCTCTGAAGAAGGCCACAAGTTAGAGAAGGTGAAAGGTGACATTGAATTCCATAGTGTTACGTTCAACTATCCCTCCAGACCTGAAGTGAAGGTTAGACACCTCTGTTTTTTAATAACTTTGTGTTTTTTTATTTTTTGAAAATAGTCAGTCTGTATATCTTTTTTTGTAGATTTTAGATGATTTAAATTTGGCGGTGAAAGCTGGGGAGACAACAGCATTTGTTGGACCTAGTGGATCTGGCAAAAGTACAGCAGTCCAACTTATTCAGAGATTCTATGATCCTGAGCAAGGAATGGTAACCCCCAGTTTAATGTTCCTGTTCACTATTTGCCTGAATACGGGCAAACTCTATGTTATTTGTACATTAACTTTTATTAGTACATGTAGACAAATTGCTCATTAGCTAAACTGCCAACTCTCTTAGGTTACACTGGATGGCCATGACATTAGAGGCCTGAATATCCAGTGGCTCCGGTCACTAATAGGCATCGTAGAGCAAGAACCCGTTCTCTTTGCCACCACTATCTCAGAGAACATTCGCTACGGCCGAGCAGGAGTCACCATGGAGGAGATCATACAGGCTTCCAAAGAGGCCAATGCTTACAACTTTATCATGGATCTGCCACAGGTAAATAACCAGCACCTTATCATACAGAATGATATATGATATCTAAATTAGTAGTGTGTCTTCTTATCTACAAAAGGGTGGAGTGATCTGTACTTCTTAGTTAGCGTTTGAAAAGATTGTTCTGTAGACATGTATGTTTCATCTTAAAGGGACATACCAAATTTATTTCAATAAAGTAACATGTAAATTGGCCAAACTTTACCATTAACTCAAGCTATGTACAAAAATAACCAATCTTGAGTTCTTTGCTTTTGTGATGTCACAAAAACTGACATATTTACCTATTTCTCTCCTAGTCAGGCAATGGATGTTTGCACTGCCCATTCACACTGAGATTATAAAACATGTTTCAGATAGAGGGCAACTAATCAGAACAGCAAGCATTTACATATTTTTGCTAAAACCAAGTATCTCCAAATATGAACTTGATGGGACAATAAGTTCCCAGGACATTTTGGACTATTAGCCATGGAATCATGGCACAATAAAACTGGCAGTTGTAACCCCCATGGTATACATGGACAGTAGGAAAACAAGTAAAAATAAATGTTTTTTTCGTGATACACTGATTGCTTGTTGCAGAAATTTGATACATTAGTTGGAGAGGGAGGAGGCCAGATGAGTGGCGGGCAGAAGCAGAGGATTGCAATCGCTAGAGCCCTGGTCAGAAACCCCAAAATCTTTCTGCTGGACATGGCCACATCAGCCCTGGACAATGAGAGTGAAGCTGTGGTGCAGGAGGCGCTTGACAAAGTGAGACTGCTGTTTTCTTTAAGTATTGAACATCTCTGAAAATCTGTTTTATATTTACACAGTAAGCATTTGATGTATTATGATATTTTGTTTTCAGGCTCGCATAGGCAGAACCACCATCTCTATTGCTCACCGTCTGTCTACAGTTCGTAATGCAGATGTGATTGTGGGCTTTGAGCATGGCCGTGCCGTGGAAAGGGGCTCACACAGTGAACTCCTGCAAAGGAAAGGTGTCTACTTCACTCTCGTTACACTCCAGAACCAAGGAAGTGATGCGTCCAATCACAAAACAAACAACAGTGAGTAAACTCTGAATTTGGCACTTGTTTGGTGATACTTTGTTTGCTGCAAGATTGTTTGATTTCATGTCTTACCAACACACAGCACCTAAGACTACCATAACTGAAGATGATGAATTTGAGAAACCTAGAACTTTCAGCAGGGGAAGCTATCAATCCAGTTTAAGGTAAAATAGACAACAAAATAATGTCTACTTTTCAGTAGTTTAAGCAAAGCTGTTTTTATTTAGTCTTAATTGAAGTATGTTAATTTATGAAAATTAACTAAATGTTTAACAGGAGATCCTTGCGATTGAGGTCACGCTCTCAAATGTCAAACACTCTTGTTGATGCCATTTCTGGAGAACTGAGATTTGATTCTGACAGTTTCAAAATGGACACAGATGAGGAAACAAAGGTAATATTCAGATATTAAAGGTCAACACAGCAGAATAAACATTTACAAAATAAGAGAAAATACATTTATAATGATGTGCAAAAATTACAAACTTATAGTAAGCATGACGTCTCATTATAGGTAAGCAACATTTAGTTTATTATTGCTCAATTTGCTTGTGCCAAACCATTTGTCCCAATTACTTACTTTTATATATATTTTTATGCGGCATTTTCTATTTTTATAAATATTTATTATAAAGAATTGTAATGTACAGCATTAAATTTAAAATGTACTGTGTATGTAAACATCCTCCATCTTTTCACTCAGAAATTTGATGACACTGTGGAGGAGTTCACTGAATCAGCACCCGTGGCTCGAATTCTAAAGTACAACCGACCTGAATGGCCATATATGGTCCTGGGCTCTTTGGGAGCGGCTGTAAACGGATCTGTTAATCCCATCTACGCCCTTCTGTTCAGCCAGATTCTAGGGGTCAGAGACATTTTAAAGTCTGCACTACCAGCAAAATATTTGGAGTAGTTTATATGAATATAATCTGAATACTGTCTTTCTGTTGTATAGACATTCGCTATCAGAGACCTGGATGAGCAAAGAGAGCAGATTAATGGGGTTTGCGTTTTGTTCGTCATTGTGGGATGTATGAGCTTTTTCTCACAGTTTTTACAAGTAAGTTTCTGCATGTCTCCGAGAATCAGATCTCAATGATTGAGTTCTTTGCAGTGCATATAGCAGATTTAACATGTTGTCATGTCTTCTACCCATTATGTGGCACTATAAGAAACAGTTTTAGCGTTTAGGAGAATTACATAATGTTTGTTGCATTATGTGGCAGCTGAAACCAGTGTTTCTGATGAGTAGTGCATGTGTGGCGATTGCAGGGATATGCTTTTGCTAAGTCTGGGGAGTTACTGACTCGTAGGCTGAGGAAGATCGGTTTCCAGGCCATGCTTAACCAGGAGATCGGATGGTTTGATAATCCTTACAATAGTCCTGGGGCTCTTACCACTAGACTGGCTACAGATGCCTCCATGGTGCAAGGCGTGAGTAGGCCTGGCAGGCAAATATAAAGTGATCAAACGAGCTGCATAAATTGTGTTCTAAAATGAAATACTCTGTTCTTCAGGCCACCGGCTCTCAGATTGGCATGATTGTTAATTCACTGACCAACATTGGAGCCTCATTCATCATTGCATACTACTTCAGCTGGAAATTGAGTCTGGTAGTAACGTGCTTCCTCCCCCTGATCGGGCTCTCTGGGGTCATCCAGGCCAAAATGCTTACTGGGTTCGCTAATGAGGACAAGAAAGCAATGGAGGCTGCAGGGCAGGTAACATAGCTTCTCTTTTTTGAATAAATCTACAGTGCAATAGTCCATATGGATATGATTCTAATAGAAATTATGAAAGCTCTGAACTTGTTTGAGCCTGAGCGTACTTTTTAGATTTCTTAGTAATTCTAGATCTGTTCTTACAGGTGTCCGGTGAAGCCATGGCCAACATCAGGACCATTGCAGGCCTGGCTAAAGAGAGGCATTTTGTGGATCTGTACGAACAGCAGCTGGAGGCCCCATACAAAGCAGCCAAGAAGAAGGCTAATGTCTATGCCATCTGCTTTGCCTTCGCCCAGTGTGTTATCTTCATGGCATATGCAGCCTCTTTTAGATATGGTGGCTATTTGGTTAGTTACGAAGGACTTCACTACGTGGTTGTTTTTAGGTAAGCACTGAACAATGTTCCTGATTCTGAAAGGCCAGTGTTCAGCACAGTTTGGTGACACCTGGTTCAATACAACCAGAGATCTAAACACTGCTGTATAGACTGTTACACTCTTTCTGTTCATGTAATGCAGTCACATGGTTCGTTACAGGGTTTCTGAATTTTTTCAAAGTGTCTGTGGAAATGGTGCCACAAAAAATTATTTACACTGTTCCTAATTTTCATGTATTATGTATTGTTGTCACAGCGAATTGTTGTAGGGAACTGTTTCATACAAACCACCTTTTATAAATGATACTTGAATTTATTCAAAAAACAAAAAAACTCAACATGTGAATCACCCGTGTGAAAAAAATAATTGTCTCCTTACACAAGTGACTTGTTTCCTAAGCTGTAGCAGCAATGCTACAATTTCTTTTTCTCAAACTGATTTGAATGTGTGTGCATGTAAGTGGGTATTGCAACCATAAGCATTATGCTATGAGATAAAATTACTTATTAGAGGTTTATATATTTATTGCCAGTTCTTTTGATGAACACTATGTGTGTTTGATACCCTAGAGTAATCTCTGCCATTGTGATCAGCGGGACAGCTCTTGGAAAAGCTTCATCTTTCACACCAGATTATGCCAAAGCCAAAATCGCTGCTGCCCAGATCTTTAAACTACTGGACAGAGTACCCAGAATCAATACTAGCCAGACAGATGGTCAAAGATGGGTGAGAAAACTAAACTATGTGATCAGTATGATAAAATGATAATATTAGTCAAGCCTAGATATGGAATTTAATGTCAATCTGGCTTGTCATAAGATTTTTTACTTTTGATAAATTCAATGAAAAATATTTTTTCTTGCAGGCTCACTTTAAAGGTAGGGTTGAGTTCAAGAACTGCACGTTCACATACCCTAGTCGGCCAGATATTCAGGTGCTGAGGGGGCTTGAGGTGGCAGTGAGCCCTGGACAGACGCTTGCGTTTGTTGGCTGCAGTGGATGTGGCAAGAGCACTAGTGTTCAGCTCCTGGAGAGATTCTATGACCCAGACCAAGGCCATGTGGTAAAACTGAAATTACATTACTGTAATTATCCAGAGAATGCTGTCATTCCATTTTTGGATAATAAATACTGATGATATGCATTTCCTTCACTCCAGCTGATAGATGGACACCCATCACATGGTGTTAATGTGCCATTCCTGAGGTCTCAGATTGGAATTGTATCTCAAGAACCTGTACTTTTTGACTGCACTATTGCAGAAAACATCCAGTATGGAGATAATGCACGCTCCATCAGCATGGATGAGATCATAGAGGCTTCTAAGAAGGCTTTTCTGCATGATTTTGTGATGTCTTTGCCTGATGTGAGTAAAATCTCATTATGATCCCAAACTCGACCAACATATGTAAATGGTAATCGCATAATGCTTGGAAAACAATGCGATTATCCTCTAATCTCCATTTGAGTTTATTTACTTCATTTGATTTTACTTTCTTTATTATTAATTTTTCTTTATTAAATACAAACTGTTGTTTACACTGTATACATTTTTAATGACAAACGTAACAAACTGGAATGCAAAATGGTCTAAATAGTTCGGTAAAATCTTGCGATATCAATTTACACTAAAATCAATTTCCACAAGTTTTTCCTTTTCCTCTACTTTTTTTCAGTAAAGCAAGATTTTGCTCCAACTTGCAAGTTGCAGTGTAAAATGACTTGCTTGCAGAGTAAATGATAGTTATGAATAGATCTGTCCATAATATAAAGTTAATGATGTACAGAACAAACTTCTTTTTTAGAAATATGAGACTCAAGTTGGAGCTCAGGGTTCTCAGCTCTCTAGAGGGCAGAAGCAGCGTATAGCCATCGCTCGTGCCATCATCAGAAACCCCAAAATCCTGCTGCTGGATGAGGCCACATCTGCACTGGACACAGAGAGCGAGAAGGTATAGCCTCATACATTTGGTTTATTTAGTTTTCTGTATGATAAATTTCTTTTGGAAAAATGAACAAGGAAAAGAACATTTGGAATTTTTTATATTTTCTTTAAATAATTTCTGTTTATAGACCACTCATTTTCCTCTCCTCTATCTTCTGTTGTTAAATCTGTGTATCTGTTTTATTTTCTGCGTGTGTAGACGGTTCAGGCAGCGCTGGATGAAGCTCGGAGGGGCCGCACCTGCATAGTCATCGCCCACAGACTCTCCACCATTCAAACTGCTGACATTATTGCAGTGATGTCACAGGGTGTCGTGATAGAGAAAGGGACACATGAAGAGCTAATGGAGAAGAAAGCTGCCTACTACAAGCTCGTCACTACAGGTGCACCCATAAGTTAAACACGGTGGTGTTCAGTAAAAGTGGCAAAGTAAAAAAGTACGACAAATTATTACTGGATATTTATACTTTAGAAATGTCAATTTCTGTGAAATTTCCTTTTTACTTTATTATGTTTACATGAACAATTCTGAAAAAGTAATATCTGCTATTTTTTGATGTACATTTAAGTCCAGTTGATACTTAAGCACTATTTTAATGTCTGGAAGCAACTTGTACCTGATAAATTTTTCACTGTAGCATCATTTTCACTCATAGTTCGTTGTTCACCGCATATATGCTTTGTTCATTTCAGTATAATGTTCATTTCAACAACATCAGGTAATGGGAAGAATCTCATAGCTGCTTATTCTAAATGAGCAGGATAGATAGCACACTGTTTTTATATGTTTTGTGATAGAAAGTGGACACTCCATTTACAAATGGAGACATATTGAATGTTCTCTAAACAGACTGAAGGAAAATATGCATTTTGTATCCCTGTGTATGTTGTCGCTATGCTATCCTCTCTGATGTCCTAGAAGTGTAATTATAATTTATTTTGTATATAAACATATTTGTATAATTGGTGTGAGGAATTCTGCATGGAGAAGGAGCCATTACTAGCACAACAGTGTGCCATCTAGGATGTTATTGATCTTACCTGTATGTATATAGATATATACCGCTTTTTATTTTTTTGTATGCCTGACAAAAATCTGTAAATGTTTTAAACTTTCATACAGTTAATCAAATCACATGAGAAATATCTTTATGTCTATATGAATAATCCTTTTCAAGCAGGTTTAGGTTCCTTACAGGGAAATTGCATCAATTAACATTAAACTCACTCATGGAGTCTACACTAGGGGGAGCCAGTCTCAAACAGTAGGTCTGTAACAAACACTCAAGAATGTGCACAAAAGTGTCTGGTGTTTCACTTATTGAAGATCTACTAAAGAAAACATCCATAAAGGGAACTTTGTGAGATCAGACAAAAAGATTTTGTCATAATGTAATATTTTTGGTCAGAACAAAAGTGGAAAGTGGAAACTGGTTATTGATCGGAATGAGACATCCAAAGCATGAACAAAATACTTCACAGATGTCACGTCGCTTGGCTTTACCACAAGAAGAGAAGGCACAACTGCAGGCTTCCATTCTCTTTGTCTTTCTCTTTATTTGAACAAAACTTAAACTTAGCTCGAGGGCGGATACATGTACATAACTGAAAGGCAAGATTAACTTATGGGTAACGCACACTGCAAGGGTAATTGTGATGGTGGACCGGCAACTGTGGTCCACCTAACCTGAACTTAAATACAAGACAAGTAACACAAGCAACCAATAACAAAACACAATCACTTA
>JBBJLR010000002.1:20140759-20160681 GCA_037577145.1 Brachypetersius gabonensis | reverse complement strand
TGTGTGTGTGTGTGTGTGTGTGTGTGTGTGTGTGTGTGTGTGTGTGTGTGTGTGTGTGTGTGTGTGTGTGAAAGAAAAAACACTTCTTATTTTGAGACAGTTACGTCCCAAATGAAAGGAGTGACTGTAGTCATAATGCAATCGGCCACTCACAATTATTGCAGTTGAAACCACCAAATCCAAACATGCATCTGGAAGACAATGCATATAATACAAATCTTAAGTTTTAGAACTCTCAAACTGCAATTAAATGCTGAATCACAAAAGCACAGAAAAGCATTGGGTAATCTACAAATACTTACTTCACACATGTTCTATTAACCAGCTTGAAACCATCACCACAGTCTGAAACAACAGAATATGAGGAAAATACTTTAAATCCTACAGTACCATGAGTTCCTCACCAGTTCTACACAGCTGACTGAGTTTGGTTCTTCATAACTCTGCAACTCCTACCTCTGCAGGTGGTGTCCTCCGGGTTCTTTTTGAAATAGCCATCCCGGCACTGGCAGTAGGGGGTCCCGTACATATCACTGCATTCAGAAGACTGGTTGTCGCATCTGTTTGTTTGGGCTAAGCACATATTTCCCTCTGGAAGAAGAAACAGGTTTCAAACTGAGAAATTGAGTAGGAAAACGTCTTTAATCATTAAGAAAACATTATTTTCTTCTCACTTATCACCTAGTCATCTCCATTTCCCTACCCAATGTAACTTTATCCATGCTCTGGAGCACACCACCCTTAAAAGCCTGCATGAGTTCTGGAGTATTGTGAGTTATTTTTGCTAATTCAGTCATTCTGAAAACAAGGATTATGCCAGTGTTTTTTATTCATTCTTTCTTTCTTATAGAATTTGTTCAAATACTTCATTTCAAGTCATTGTATTGCCAGAAAAGCAAATTCCAGAAAACAATCACATGCAATCCACAAAGATCCTGTTTACACTCTTGATGTATTAAAAGAAAAGCCAGAAAGCATATCAGAGAGATACAGAAGTGGAGATCCATGAAACCAATTCAAAGAGCCAAGACGAAATCAGACCCATGATTTTACTTTTTTTCAAAGGTTGTTATTTCATCATATTGTTATATTCACACATCAAAAAGCCTTGTAATTACTATGCAGTACTGCTGAAGCCAAACAATCAAAGTTGCTCTGTAATGCACTTTAATTCACGCAAGAAAAAAACAGGAAGGAACTGAAAAGGACTGAGGTGACACAGAAGAAGAGAGGCTAAAAAGACTGTAACATAAAAAGTGATAGAGCCAGGCGTGGAAAGAGGTGTAATGGCGAAGAGAAGCGGAAAAAACTATTAAAGATGAGAAAAGTCATACCATGATATCTACACTTGTAACTTGAGAGTAGCTTGAGGGTGCAGTGTGATTGAGGCTTGCTACAGTCTACCAGAAAGTTCTGGATATTTCTGTGGACCTCCAAGCTGGTTACATTCGCGGACATAGAGAACATGTTCACGGCAGAGATGTCCCATCCCTCCGAATCTCTACACAGAAAAATGAAGTTAAAAGATCAATCTAATAGAAAAAGAAACAGCCTGCATTGGAGCTTGTGTACATCTTGTTAAAAAGAGGGATGGTGATAATCTAATGTCACACCCGCTGTCAGTTCTGCATGTTAATTCCAAATGAATTAATTACTAATAATTGTCGTAAATCGTGTACACTTGTATTTTATGTTCTTGATTTGAAAGTGTTTGGTAACATTAATGCTAGGGCTGTCACAATTACACAACTATAGCCAGTAAGTCAATCAATAAAATGACCCGATTTACTTGTATGTTCTCGACTAATCGTCTTAGTCATTAGTTTGCCCTTTGAATGATTTCTCCACAAGGTGGAGCATTTAGTCACTTTCGACTCATCCGAGTAGTTTAGACCAGAGATGACTCGCTGTACACCTCATATAGAGACAGAAGAGTCTGACAGGATTACTGCTTACCTAAATAACAGTAATGATATGGAAGATAAAAACATACATTTTTGGAAACATTTGTTTCTCCGTGTGTTTTCATGATTGAGTTGCTTCACTAAACACAGAGCCGAGTACTTCAATACCCTAAATCTCGTTCAGTAAGATATTTCAATGCTCAGCCTACATGAATCAGTTAAACTGGTTATCTTGCCTGTAATCTAAGCGTTTTCCACTCGCTGCGCCTCAACTGAGCTGACCAAACCAAGTGGGTGAGGACACACTCAGCTTCCTCACACTGAGTGTCTTTCAGCAATGATAATAAAAAATGAGCTTGTATTTCACAGTCTCCATGAGAGTACATGTTGGTTTCTTTTTATCTTTTCTTTCAAACAAGAGGGTGAGAGTTACTGTAGCTGCCTGTTAAGTTAAATGTGCAGCCTTAAGTTATATGTGTAGGATCAGATTATTTTTATATTGTGGTGGGATGGCATGTTCATTTCTATGCAATAATTGTGCTGTTTCAGTTGCAGAATCAGTTTGGTTCCTATCCCTGTTTTTGTTTTCACATTATAATCACAGAGCTCATGTTCCTTTCCGTTCTGAATTCATGACACATATTTCTATACCTTTGTGTATCTTTCACACTAAATAAATCTGTACATTTCTTGATTTCAGCTGTAATCGACAGCAAGAGCCTTATTTAAATCAGGAACTCACCGCAGAGTAGAACGCCTGTAACCCTGCAGAATGGAGAGGGAAGCATTCAGCTGAAAACACATAAAAATAACATGAGGAATGCTAAAGCAATAAATAAAACCTCTCAACCAGAATGACACCACAGAAAATGTTAAATCTACACAGATCAGCCACAACAATAAATTACCTCATCACAACAGCACTGTCAAGGGGTGGGAGACATTAGGCAGCAAAAAAGCAGTGAATTCTTGAAGCTGGCGTGTTTAAAGCTGAGAAGATGGCAAGCATAAGGATCTGACGCTATGAGAATGTGACGGGAGCATATCACTGAAAAACAGCTCATAAAAATGGGGCTGCAGAGCTGCAGACTTGGCAGAGTGCCCATGCTGATCCCTGTCTTCCACCATAAGCCTACAATTAATATGTAAGTATCAAAACTGGACCATGGAGCACTGGCTAAGGGTGACCTGACCTGAGTCATATTTTCTTTACCATAAAGTGGACAGTTGGATGCATGTACATCACTTTCCTGGGACAGAGGCACCAGGAGCTAGATTTAAACAGTTACAAGCAAATCATTCCCACTAAAATCCAGAAAATAAAAAAAAACACAAGACTGTGACTGAGTGATTGAAAAACATCCATTAATTACTTATGATTAAGTGACTAGAAACCCCCCACACCCTTTCCAGCAGAGACGTACACCTGATTCAACTTGCCCAAAAGAAATCCAAACATTTTAGATTTATATCAAGCGGACCCAATGTAGTTGCGAGAGACGGATCTCAGCACACAGCGCCAGAGTCAAGAGGACTGGTAAATGGTTTTCAGTAAAAGGTAAGTGCCTCCTGGTACATACCAGCTGTAGAATCTCCTTGTGGAGTTTATGTAGATCAATATTCCTGAGGGGCAGAGAGCTGTTCACGCTGAACATCCCCAGAAATGTCTTTGCTGTGGGACAGGAAGACAGAACACTGAAGCTAGTCTCCTAAAAACACTACTGGCATTTATTTATTTTGTTTTTAACAACATATAATAACATGCATTGGGCTCAACTTGGCTTTCAATTGGATTTTCATTGGGCTCAATAACTGAACATAATATCAGTCACAAATGGCAATAAGATGATTGAAAGCGCCACACATAAACCATTTAAAGTGGGTCCTCGCGTTACAATGGTCTTGACATACAATGCTTAGAGTTCTCACACAACTCTCACTCTCACACGACTTACACTGTTAGCCTCGTACTTCTGGACTTTGTGGCTTAGTTTTGTTTTTATGATTTTACAACTGTGTTAGGATCGGAACTCGACTTAGGCTAGGGTGTATTTCAACTAAAACCAAAATTTGGATTACATCACTGTAGAAAGAACAGATCTGTGGCGTAACTCAAGGACACTCATATGTTGTTTGACATATTAGAAGGAGGCCAACATCTAGTTGATTTTCCCATTAAACTTGTACCCAGTTTTAACTGAATGGTTACTCTTCTGCCACCTACCCTGAGTGCAGCTTCGGCCATCCTCCAGGTCATAGCCCAGAGCACACTCGCAGCTAAATGAGCCTCTGGTGTTCACACACACCGAGTCTTGAGGGCATGGGCTGCTCACACACTCGTCCACATCTGCAGAACAACA
This sequence comes from Brachypetersius gabonensis, assembly GCA_037577145.1. Lineage (NCBI taxonomy): Eukaryota > Metazoa > Chordata > Actinopteri > Characiformes > Alestidae > Brachypetersius > Brachypetersius gabonensis. Next base: position 20,156,417 of record JBBJLR010000002.1, on the reverse strand, counting down.
GAGGCACACCAACATCGTTCATTTGTCAGCTTAAATAAACAATGACACTTAAGTCTTCTTTCTGCGACATTCTTAACATTTGAGTGAGCAGCATGCGGCCACTGCTCTCGTTAATAACGATTCTGTTATTAAAATCTGGTAAATAAGTAATTTTTGAAAAGCTGTTTTAAAAAAGTTATGAAAAGTTTACAAATTGAAGTGCATTTGCCTTGACTTATGAACACTGGAGCACTATTCTACTGCAGTGTTTAGTCATGACAGGCTGTTCACGGCTCAATATCTCACCCTCAGTGCAGGTGGCTCCCATCCAGGAGGGAAGACACTCACACCTGTAGCCATGCTCTAAAGTCCCCACACACCTGCCTCCATTCGCACAGAGCCTGCATATGTGACCTGAAAAGAGAGCACATGACAGAATAAAACACCCTCAAGTTACAAGCTTTAAAAAAAGTACTGCATTGCAAATATCATCATTTAAAAACAGAACAAGAACTGAATAGTCAAATAGTTCATGATTTTCACAGCCTAATGTCTTGTGGAAAACAGACTTAATGTGTAATAAAGAACACTCTAAAGTACTAACAATGTTGTAAACATTTTACATGGTACTAAAGCTTAACTCTTCTATGTGTGCATGCCATAATATTACTAAAGCTGGCACATATTTTTGATGAAATATGATCAATTCTATAATTAAAACTATTTAAATAACCTAAATATTTACCACTTTTATAAAGCATATTCATCTACGGAAGATCAACTTTTTGTTTATTAGTTTTGTCACACTAGACTTACTGTATTTAGTTAATGAGAAAGCAACAAAACTAAAAAAGCAGCTCAAAACCTGCTCTCATCTACTGCCCTCATCTACTGACAAGACCTCACCACTGCTAATCATACATGTGTTTAAACAGCATAAAGACAGGTGCAGTATTGCCAGATAGGACAAGATCCTTCATTTTTATGCAACTATAAAAAATATTAAATGCCAGCAATGCTTTAACTTGTTGCATTTAAACAAAAAAGTAATGATAAATCAAAAATAATAATAATAATAATAATAATAAGCATAATAATAACAATAACAATAATAATAAGAATAATAAGAATAATAAGAATAATAAGAATAATAATTAATAATAATAATAATCATAATAATAATAATAATAATAACAATAAGAAAAAGAAGAATATTTGTATCAATAGCATCCCATTGAATCTTCATTTTAAACCTTTAGCTTGTAGTGTAGTTGTACAAAATAACTGAAAAAATGGTAAAGGATGTGGTAGAACAATAGACGCGTAGGCGAAGCATAAAACACACCAGGAGTCGGGGTGAACTTCACAGGAATCTGCGTGGTTGTGGCTTCCATCTGTGTGGAGCTGTCAGTGTGTTTTCCTGTGGTCATCACTGCAGTGCTCCTGGTGGAGCCGCTCTTACTGTAGGAGGCCGTGGTGTGCCTGCCGTATGCAGTGGTGTTGCCTGGTGTAGCAGTGCTGGTCTCTAGGTGCAGTGTGCTCACATCAGTAGATATATCTGCAGGTTGGGATGAGCTGGAGGACTGAGGGGGCATGGATGTCTTGACGGTGGGAGTCTGCTGCTCTGTGGTGGGTGTGGTCAGCATCTGTGTGGTCTCCATTGTAGAGACTGCAACAAAGGGTGTTTGCATTTTGGCAGTGGTGCTGGGTATAGGCTGATGTGTTGTGAACGGAGCTGAAGTGCTGGTGCTAGTACTAGGTAACATGGTAGTAACAACAGTGCTAGCAACAGTGCTTGAGGCAGTGCTAGCCATGTGTGTGTCCTCCTCTGTATGCTGTGGCCTCTGGGTTACTGGTTCTACAGATGTGGTGAGCACTTCTGTGGCTTCTGGCAGATGATGGGTTTGGGGATTGAAAGGTTGCTGGCCTGAAAGGAACTTGGAAAAGGAGTCATCCACGGTGGTCAGCGAGGGGGGTGCAGTGGTCAGGCCTAAAATAGTGGTTTCGTCCATGTGAGTCGGAGGTCCATCTGGCATCTCGCCTTCCACAGTGTTCATAGGGCCAGTAGGTGTCTCAGTGGTCACAGTTTCACTGTCCTGGAGGGACACGTTTGTGCGACTGTCCTCTGGGGACATGAATGGAGTGACAGATGGTGCGGAAGCACTGTTGCCTGTATAGGACGTCCCACTGGTGGAAGAAGCTGCTGCTGTGTCTGTCTCACTATCAGAGTTAACCACTGTGATGGTTAGAGTGGAGTTATGGCCGCTGTTGGATGTCACCTCAAAGCCTAATTCTGTGACATTGGGTTGTCTCGTCTGAGAATGGGTTCCCCAAGAGGCATGGGGAACCTCAGGCTCAGACTCCTGGGTAGAATTTGTGGAAGGCTGATTCTCAGATGTGGCTCTGGTGTTGTCAGCCTCAGTAGAAAAGGCATCATTCGTATGGTCCCCACTTTGAGTCACCCCTGTACTCCTCATCTCTGAGGTATTGGTTAGTGGATCTGCTTCAGAGGAGCTGGACTTTTCTGTGTACGGAGTGGTGCTGTTGGACATGACGGACAGCAGAGTGCGTTCACCAACACGGCTTATGGTGGTGGATATGTAGGTGCTGTCAGTTTGTGAAACTGACTCTGTAATGTCTATATCTGTGATGTCCTTCGCCGTAAGCTCTGCAGCAGTGAGGTCTCTCACAGTCCTGGTTTCCGTTCCAGGCCCCTGTTCCTTTGCTGAACCCTGATAGGCATCAGTCATATTGGCTCCTGTAGATGAATCTCCCCACTCAGTGACTGCGGTCGTGCTGAATTCAGTGCTGGAAATGAGCAGCTCAGTGGACACTTCAGGACTGCTGTGTGATGTCCAACTCTCCATGTGTGTGGAGAAAGAGTTCTCATCAGGGGCTGTACAAAGAAAAAAGTGATGTGTCAAACACAAATTCTGCAAGGCATTTAATACTGTACCAAAGTCTATAGCAATAATCAATCTGAAGGCATTTGTAGGCCTTAATATTGATTGTTGCTATACATAATATGTAGTCCTGCCAATTCAATAAAGCAGTAAATAAGCATGTTATAAACTGTGACTGTCCTAAAATAATTCCACAGTGTTGCTTACAATTTTCCTGCATTATGTGTGCCGCTAGGGTGTGCCTCTCACAGTGAGGCACGTCGAGAATCTCAGGAACCATTACAGAAGATGTTTTCAGAAGTGACTGCGGATGTAATGATTTTGGGTGGAGAACAATTGGCAGCCGGACCAGTCTAAGCTAACAAAAGCTTGAGCCCTAAAAATGGCGGTGACCTGACCCATTGGGAATAGTTGTTTCCTTCCTTACGCTGACCTAGCAAAGTCCATGATTCAATAATGTCACTCTCTACATGGAGTTCATCCACTGGTAACAATGTTATCAAGCAGCATAAAGTCTTGATGGAGGAAATATCGTTCTTTTCTTCAACACGCAAACATCGCTGGAACAGGAAATTAATCAATAGCTTGCTCACAATTACAGAGAGCATTCAGGAACAACACAGATTTGATTCCACTCATGATTGGAACGGATGGACATTCACAACATGTTTTGTCTAAAAGGACATACTATATTTAACTAAATAATTAATAATTATTAGATACCTAGAACCTATTACAGATCCCATAATGTAAAAAAAAACAAACATTTTTGAGCCGATGAATGTGTATCAGTTCTAGCTAAGACATGTTAAGTAAACATGTTAAGATTTCATGTTGCTTCTCCTGGTAGGGATCAGACAATATGCCAATGACAATGAACTATTTTTAATAGTAGAGAGAGAGAAAAAAATTAAATACATTAGATAAATCCAGTTTATTCTAATTTGGACCAGACTGGAACACGGCACAAGCTAAATTTCGTATAGTCACAGCTGCTACAGCTTCAACATGTTCTTGGCCAGCAAAACTCAGCCCATAATTTCCTCCTGATTTATAATCCTTTTATGGGTAATTCAGAGAGTTCAGAGAGCTGAAATCGATATTACCTGCATGGTAACATAATGTAAGGATTAAGTTATTCCAGAGTACACTAAAACACAGGGAATATGTTTCTGTTTCAGAACAGCCTATAAATCAGTTTCCAATCAGCTGTGGGCTTTTGGGAAATTGGTTACAGGTCTATGTGGTTTCTTATCGTCCAGTTTAGAGTGAAGACATTTTCCAATGTAATATTCAAACTGTATTTGTAAAACAGAAGCCAATTTGAAGGATTATGTTTTATCTGTGTTCTAAGGGACACAAAAGGATGTTCAAACAAATATAATATTATAAAGATCTAAAGTACGCTAGAATCAAAACAGACAGAACTGCAGTCATTCTGCAGAGAGATTCAACCGTCTGAATGCTTGGATAAGAGTTACTCATGAAGGTAGAAGAACTTCCACATTTCTGATACACAGCATGAGAGGAGTGTTATTACCAAATTATGAATAGTTATTTTTATATTATTATTAAAATGACTACTTTTGTTTTTATTATTATTACTACCATTATTGTTGTTATTATATTGTTGTTATTGTTATTATTATGCTCATCATTATGTATTATTCTAGTCATTACAGTGGTTAGTTATTATCATCATTGTCTATTACCACTACTGTTTATTTTAAATGCACAAATCAAATAAATTAAATTCTACATGTACATGTAGAAAACAGTTTGCACATTTAGCATCTATTAGAATAAGAAATTTGCTAGATCTTAGCCTTCTCTTTCTTAAAATAAATCAGTAACTGTGATAATTGTATTAACTTTGAGCAGTTAATAAAAAAGACAAACTGGACTATGAGGTAAATACCAGTGGTCAAATGGAAGTGAGGAAAAAAAAAACAGAAATCATTATTCTAGTGCAAAATCACATTCTTGCACATAAATACACACAATAAAACTGTAAAACGGAACTGACTGAGTCTCAAAACAGACCCAGAATCAGAGCAGATGAGGTAAACACACAGTAAGATCTATGAATGGTCCTGATGCCTGCAGTTCGGTTACCATGCTGTGGTTTTTACAAAGGCTACACTTGGTGCACAAAGGTTTCGGGACTCCTGAGCATTATACCAACGGGGTCTTTAATAACGCTGAATTAAAATACTTAGACTTTAATATGGGAACCTTCACACAAGGTTCTGGAGAGTTTCTGTGGGAATTTGTACCCATTCATTCTGTAGAGCATTTATGAGGTCAGGCACTGATGTTGGACGAGAAGACCTGTCTCGCAATCTCCATTCCAGTTCTTTATGGAGCTTGGGACACAGTCATCCTGGAAGAGAAAAAGGCCTTCCCCAAACAGTGTCTAAAATGTCTTGGTATGATGAAGCATTACGATTAAGATTGCCCTTCACTGAAAGTAAGGGGCCACCTGAATTCAATACGTTTGTCGAGTATCTATTGTAGTTATGAAATAGTGCATTATGTTTAGTGTTTACCTGTAATTATGGCAAGTCAATGAAGAACGTGAATTAGAAACGAGGACAGTTGGAAATCTCAGACACAACACTTCTCTATCACACTAACTCCTCCAGCTGGGAGAAACTCTTCTTACCAGTCCTGGTGATCCTTTCTGTAAAACCAGGGTGGGTTTCAGACAGTTTTGCTGTGGATGGCTGCCCAGAGTCTGTGGAGGAGAACTCTACGGTGGAAGTTGCAACTGTTTTTAGCAAACCAGTTGTTTCTTCAGAGTCAGTAGAGGTGAAATAAGCTCCATCCGAGACCGAGATGTCTGTGCTGGGTGCGAAACTTCCAGCAATAGTTGTTTTTAGGAGAGACAGGATGAGAACAGAAAACACCCTACCGGGACGCCTCGCGGCACACACTTCCATCATAAAAATCTCTAACTCTATGATATAAATAATACGGCACACTGGTCCGGGTCACCATCGGAATACTGGTTCCCTCCACTTGATTCTCACTTGTTAAACTCCCCGGAGAGCAGCTGAAGCTCCATTTTTTCTCTGATCGAGTGGGTTTCTTTGCTCCCTCCCAGAGCCATAAGTCCGTTATGACTCTGCCCATCCACAAGCCACGCCCCCTCTGTTTAAAGAGAATGTGTTTGCTGGAACCGCCCACCACAACCACAGGCCACGCTCCTCTCCGCTTCTCTCACTGTATGAACTAAAGTATTGGGACACACCTGTTTTTCAGGGTTTGGGCTAGGCCTCTTACTTCCAGTAAAGGACGAACTTAATGCTCCTGAATACCAAGACGTTTTGGACAACGCTTCCAGCTTTGTGCACACAGTTTGGGGAAAACCTTTTCTAGTCTAGCCTGACCCCAAAGTTTATAAAGATATGGTTTTATGAGTTCAGTGTGGAAGAGTCTGACCGGCCCACCCAGAGCCCTGACCTCAACCCCATTCAACACCTTTGGGAACTGGAACGGAGACTGCAAGCCACGTCTTCTCATCCAGCATCCGTGCCTAACCTCATAAACGCACTACAGAATGAATGGACACAAACTCCCACAGAGACATTAAAAATGCAGAAAGCCTTCCAAGAAGAATCGAAGTTGTTATAGCTGCATAGTGGAGAGCAACTCCATTTTAAAATCTTTGTGTTTTAATGCTGTGTCATTAAAGTCCCTTTTAGTGTAATGGTTAGGCGTCTCAGGTCTTTTGTCCATTTAGTGTAGGTGGGACTCATACTGGGGTTATACCATGTGCTCAAGAGTATTCAGACATCAATTTGCGAGTTGAGCTACAAAAATTGCACTCGTTACGGATAAGCATTCAAGTGCACACAGACATAATTTCCAGAGGAAAACATGGCTAATGGAAAGGGATGCTCTGAGCTTCCCATTCCTCACCATGACCAGTGCAAAGCATTGTCTATAAGGACGTGAAGTTGCATGGAAGTGCCTTGAGTCTAATCATCCAGCATCAATACTATAATGACAAGACTGAGATAAGATTTTATGACCATGTGATACAAGTAATTGTACATATCTGCACAGACCACAAGGTAACTGATCAGGTGTAAGTGCTCTTTGGGTGTTCCTCTGCTTGGGTTTCACAGACACAGGGTTAAGCTTAATTTTAGACTATGCATTGTCTGTTCCTCCAATAGAATAACTCTGACTCCCAGTTTAAGATGTGGTGCCCAGCTCCAGTTCGGGAGGGAAGACCCAGCACAGTTAGCTCAAACACACCTGGTTCATCTCCCATGTTAGTTGCCAGGTTTATAGAGAGTGACTGAGGAGAGAAGGTACCATACTTTGCTGGACACCAGCCCTCCCGGAAGGGAGTTGTGCAGCCCTGCCTTAAGATATCTTGATAACTGGGAAGTTCTCTTTTGTTAAATACAACCAGGGGTGAGCCAAAAACCAAAAACAATGAATTCAGAAACTGCTGCTAGACTTGACATTGATACTTGCATGAATACATGTGAACTGTGTTGTGCTTAGCAACATCCTTGACAAGACTGTGAAAAGCTTTTCTGATTATGTGACAAAGATAATTGTGCATCTGCATAGACCACAAGGTAAGTGAAGACATTAAGGTGCATATCTCATCTTTAATTCAAATTTACTCAACAAAAACTACATAAGAACCCAATCAAAACCAAGCGGAAACATACAGTCTGTAAAAGATTGCATGTATTGTTTCATTGCACTTGTCCCGCCCATACTTCCAGTTTCTTTAAGGAGAATTGGAATTACAATATACCCAAAGAGAAACATCAAAAAATATTTCAGAAAGTCTAATTCAGAAAGTTGCCACCTTATTAGTCTTATCAGTCATCAAGTTCTGTCCACCTGGACTGCAGACCAGTGTATTTATAAATGACCTCTATTACTGATCTGGAAGTTTATTACTGATCCACTCATGAGGTATTGTGTTCACAGTCTCCAAAACGTATTTAATAATAAATATCAGTCCTATCTGCTTTTCCAATATCACCTGGTCTCCATTATGCCATATTAGAGCAGGAGTGGAGATCCAAGATCAGCTGATTCTGGATGAGCTCTCCTGCTCTCAGAGGCTTTTTGAATTGCACTCTAATGGTAAGAGAGATATAACGCCCATTAGTGGAGGTCTGGATGGACCATATTATCCTTGGTTGTGATGATGGATGAGTGGTGGTAGCGGTCACGGAAAGCAAAATCTTGATTTTCCTCCGTCAACTGCCTGGTTTCCATGCCAACTGCTGACAAAGAAGGTGTCACCACAATCTGGTCCTGAAGCTTGACTTTTTCTCTAAAAGAGAGACAGCTGGGTCAGGGCTATCGGAGGCATTACGGTTAAAGCACTGAACATTGACTTAGGGTCTCAACAAGTATACTATCTGAGAAGATAAATGTGATCTAAGAGTCCAGTGAGGCAAATCATTTGTCAATGTTCTGTCACTTTGTCAAAGGTTCAATCCACCCTGCTATGCAGAATTTGGCAGAGGAAGCCTCTAATTGAGCCAAGCTAAAGAATAACAGCATCAATCAACAGCAGACATTTTAAGAGCTTCCTGAAGAACAAAAGGGAATCAAATATCTTACATAACTTTCATACTCTACCTGCAAAGGCGGCTAAGAGAACTCTTTATCCATCTGAAAAAGCTGAAACGGGCCGCTGCACCTTTCAGTAAAAGAATGAAATGTACAGTTAATATCTCCAAGAGACAAAAGCAAAACCTACAATGCATAAAACACTCATAAGTACTGAGGAAAAAAAAGTCCCATACACACAAGTTCATTGTTTTAGAGATAAAAATAAATGTTGAGGATGAATATGAGGCCTCCTGTCAAGACCACCGAGGTTGCCCTGTGATATGTTACCCAGACAGAAGCAACAGATCCTTTATAACCTGTCTGTTACAACATGGATCAGCTGCAGAACAGACTTTTTGTTATGGAATATCCCACAGATGCAAAAGGGCAACATTTTAAAACTCTGTAATGCTCTGCCACACTTTAAAACTCTTTCATGTTCTTTAAACCGTTCCCAAACAAACTGTGCAGTGAGACACGGCACATTATTCTGCTGAAAGAGGCCGGTGCTGTTTGGGAATACTATTGCACCTGGTCTGCAATGCTTACGTAGGTGGCATTTTCACCTCTACATGAATACCCAGAGCCAAAGATTCCCAGGAGAACATCACACCATCACACTTTCTCCACCGGCTTGTCTTCTTCAAAATGTTCATCATGGTGCCATCACTTTCCCAGTAAACAATGCAAACATGGCCAGTACTTCACTGCTCCTGCTTACTTTGTCCAAGGTCTAGTTCTGATACTTGTATGCCCAATGTAGGGACTTTCGATGGTGGACAAAGGTTAGCATGGGTACTCTGTCAGGTCTGATGGCACACAGTTCCATACCCATAAGCGTGCAATGTGCTGTATTGTGTCACATTCCACTCAAGTATTTAAAAAAATGGTAAGTTCTGCCATCCTTTGGTTACTTTTGTTAAGTACTCACCAGCACTTTAACATAGTTAAAACTAATGCTCTGCCAACTTTCACAATACTGTTGCATGCTCAATACACAACCTGTACTTTAAATAATAACACAATTTCAAATAGACAAAATCCATGCCAAAAATATCCAAAGATAGTAGTGATTGTGTATTTTTTTCATAGCTTTCATTCTTCCCCATTTTGTTTCTGTACGAAAAATGTATCACATTGGGAAACCAATTACGCAGGCAAGAGGGATGTTAAGTGGATTACTGGTGAAAACACTCTTTATGGCTTTAATTCGAGGTGTACTTGCCACTGCCATTCACAGTACAATAAAGTAAATATAACTGACTGCAGAATGCTAATAAATACTTTTAAAACTGCTACAGTACAACACAGACTCGCCTTAACTTCGATTATCTGCCAGCTGTAAAATCAGATGGAGGGATACAGCACTGTGAGGAGATTATATATCACACAATAGCAGAAGCCACCATAAAACTATTCCAGAAATCCCACACAACAGCTGCACGGCAGGCCAAGCTGTGACCAGGACCAAATGCAAGGAGTCTGCCCCTAACAATCATCGCTTCCAAATGCACTTAATCATGAATACATTTAAACAGTCAATAATTGTTAACAGAAAGCTGCCAGATAATCAGCTTTCATGCCTATCAGATTATCAAAGCCATGTAATGTAAACAATCTCAGACACTTACCTGTTGGCAAACCTGGGCTTGCTTTTCCAATGTAGAGGAAGAGGAGGAGGGCAACACTTATATTTGCCAATGCATACATCCACTGGATGACAAACATGATCATCATGGAGCACAGAGCCTACACAAGATTAAAGTTAAAGGCATGCATAAAACATGTTTGAAATAAAATACAAAATGCAAATGTTGGTGATGCAAAATACAATTTTTCATGTTTGCACTTACACCAATTAATGCAACCCAATGGTTGCAAAACTTGGAATAAAATGAATTTGGGATAGGCTGTATTTCTGATTCTTCCAGATTTGGTTTTGACTCTGCAAAGAAAAAGAACATTTGGAAAACTTAGAGCTTGACCACTATGTAAACATTTTGTGCCGTTCGATGAATAGAACTTTGACACTCACTGTTCTTGGCTGTTGGCTCCCCTGATAGCTGCTCCAGTTCAAAAGGGTCATAAGTAGGCAGGGACAGTTTCCTCTCTCCTTCTGACTCAGACTCCATGAGCCCTATCTGGCTGCTGGTCTCATCATCTGGGCCAAAGCTTTGTTCAAGCTGCCTCTCATGCTTTCCCTTCTCTAATGGGCTATTGCTGTTCATGTCCAGCCCAAAACTGCTGCTCAGTGTTTCTTTAGCAGGAACTTTTGCCTTCCTGCCCCAGGCCTTGGCTGCAGGACTGGAGGCTTTCTCTTCCTCTGTGCTGTCTGCGTTAGGCAGTGGAAATATCTGGTTCATGTCTTTAGTGAACTCCAGCAGTGTGCCATTACTGGGGTTGCTCAGGGCACCACTGCTGCCATAACATGGGTGGCTGCTTGTCACAAGTGGTTTCCTAGAACTAGGTCTTTTGATTAGAGGCTTTCTCTCTTTGACTTGTAGCTCGTAGCTCTTGGCCACGCAGAAGTAGGAGTAGTCAATGATGCTATAGGTAAGCATGAAGTTGATTGTGACGATAGAAGCCAGGATGTTGACCTTCCCAATGAAGATGAATGCCATGGAGATCATGCTCGTCAGACAGATGGCTGCCACTGGAGTCTTATTGGGTCCCTTCTGCTCACAGAAAGTTGATGAATGTTGACATTCATACATAGAATCAAAGCAACTCATTTGGCTAAATTAGAAACTGGAGAAAGAACAGATACACAATGCAGCAACAATGCTATGGTTGTCCTTTGTTCACAGCAGATTCACATGAAACATGTTTAACCATACAATAAACTGTTTATATGTCTTTGTAGTCCCACTGCAGTATCAAAAGCTGGCTTGCTGGCTGAAGTAATCACTAACTAGATCTTTAAATACATCTTAACAATTACATTAAAACCGTTACTGATAGTCTGTACAATCACATGATAAGAATAGGCGGCGCACTTAAACACTGCAAGAGTATTTTAATTTTCCTTCCACACCCTCCTTCAATTATCACTCGCTCAATCTCTGCATGTTGTGTAATCACTGTACAATCATCCAACTAAAACATCCCAGAAAAACATCCCTCCTGAACTCTGACACAAAACAGTCTCTCCTTTTTCACCATCTCTCTGTCTCTCCCTCACTGGATGGTGTGAATGCTGCGGTTCCTGCGGTTCCTCCAGTTCTGGTACTGTCTGGCAGAGAACCAAGTCAACCTGGACTAGCCCTGGCTTTCCTTCCTCCATTTGTTCTGGGGCTTTGATTCAGGGCAAGATGTCTCAAGCCTGCTTTCAGGCCATACAGAGAGCCCAGATTAAACTGGGGCCGAGGTAAAGGGTGTGCAACACTTTTTCAAAGCCACAATTGTACAACATTGGCCCTTCATGGTTTTTGGAGGGCACTCTCTATAATTAGAAACTTTTTTTGTGGGCACTATCTGTTCTGCCTCCCCGGACATACTGAAGGGTGCCACTAATTAAGCATGACCAGCAAATAGTTCATTATGGGCCATGAAATGACCATGAAAGAGCCTTACAAACAAGGGCTGGATTTGCAAAACAAATATGTTATTTTCACCCCGCAGTGCTGCCTGTCTGTTAAAAACTTGATCATAAACCTGAATTTACTACAGCAAGTCAAATTTCTTTCCTTTATTTCACCCAGACTAAAGTAAATTCTTACAGCGTGTTTCACTAAACAATTACACAAGCATAGGAGTTTACTTTTTGCTTGCCTGCAAACCCTGCATGAAGTAAGGATACCCACCCCTTGTCCCAGGAAAGCAAAAGAAGGGATAACTCTCTCCTGGGCGATGCACTGCAGAACTCTGGGGGCACCGTACAGGCCACCCATGCAAGAGGCCAGGGAGGAGACATAGAGGCCCAGCAGGAACAGGAAACCCACCAAGGAGACCTACGAAAAAAACAAACACAGAGGGGAAGAGAGTGCAGAGGACTCCGCCTAGTCCAGCTATGCTGTCAGCGGGTGAAAAACAAAACAAAAAAAAAAACCTAATTGAGCTCCAAGTACATAGAAATTATGTAACAGCCACTGATCAAAAACCCAAAAACACATTTAATAAAAACACTCCTAAGTCATGTGTAACACAAAATTACTTTATAAAACATGATTGTCGATGTACAGGTGCTGTACAAAACCGTGCACCAACCCCTTTTAATGGAAATGCAACTGATTTTCAAGAATTTCATATAATTCACAAAGTAATTACACCAAACAACTGCATTTATGTTGTCATTTATATGCGACAGTTTATAAAACACTTCATGCCTAAATGTATTTTTAAAAGAGAGGGACATTCAGGGATGTAGTCAAGCAACTACCCAGTTTTGTGGACCCACGGTTATTTTACCATTTGTAAAATTTCATTTAAATCCGCGAGATTCCGCACAGTTCAACATTTCACATCATATCACAATGAATATTATTTACATTTTAAAAGACTGAATTATGCACAATCTTTTATGCAGATAAAAAAAAACTGAATTCCTCTTTAAGCCATGGTGTGTATCTGATATCACATTACAGACAGTCCTGCTGTCTGCGCTTCTGTTATGCGAGAAGCTCCAACGAGGCTGTTCACCCCAGCACAGCAGCCTCCACCATGGAGCAGCTGTGAGTGTGAGGGCTGCGGAGGTCACACCCCACTGAAACCTGCTCTCATACTAGTGGTCTCATACCAGCTGCATGAGCTCACACATGCTTATACATTGGATTATGTGTCCAAAAGAATATAAAAAGAATATGAAACAATCATACGGAGGCATACAAACCATTTAAATCTGATGCTACAGTTTGTTACAATTCAGAAAAATGTGTAAATAATTAAACAATAACAAACTGTAACACGTTGGATTACATGTAAAGAAATTTAACTGCAGGCCATGAGGTAAAAGCGCATATTGGCTAAAATTCTGTTGATTGGTCCATTTGCTGGAACAAACACTTTTTCAGTCCTTACATTGAGAGATAAAAGCAAGGGGTTGCAAATGCAGAGGAAGTTCATAGTCATAAGTTCATAGCACATCATTTCCAATGTGCTACAATAGGTCCTACACAGGCAAAATAATAAAAAATTGTAGTGATTTATTGTAGTGGGTTTCAGTGTAGTCCATCCCAACTTCAATGCAAGTACCCCAAAGACCATGTTCGATCACGTACGTTTGTTTTCCCCTGTTTCCAACCACATGACTCAGCATCATATACTGACCAAGGCAAAATACGCAGTGCACGCCCCGCAGCACCACCTGGGAGGGCTGCAATTCTTTCAATAGAGTACATTAATGTCTTACATTGTTCTAATACTGTACAGTGACATCACAAAAAAGCAAAGACCTTTAAAGGATAAAGTGACATTACCTTTTCCGCTATTAAAAAATCATAGCGCAGAGCGTCTCTGGTGCAGATGGCTCCCAGCAAGAATACAAAGACTAGATACAGGAACCACCTGCAAAACCCCCCAATACAAGCCTTATTTGGCACATAAAAAAACATTATGCAACCAAAGCTACTTAACATAACAACATATCTCGAAATGGCATATCAGTAGTGATTGGTATCTGTACTTCTTCAGAAGAAAATGGTACATTGGATAAAAAAAAAAAATCAAATCCAAAACTGTAATAAATCCAGCCTGAAAGAGCACACTGTTTAATATTATGTTGATAGCTGGGTATTTGTAACTGTAGATTAGTAGACAACACAGTGTTAAAGAGCCTTGAGAATGATACTCATAAGAGCCATATGCAAAAGTTTGGACACTTCCAGTCAGAGAAAATGCATTTATATATAAATCACAAAAATAATATGTTAAGTATATTAAAAATTGTTCCCTATGTTTGTTATGAGAATGCATCAACTTATTTCCACTTAGAAAAACCAACGAAACATATTAGTTGACTCTGGACATTTAAACTTGTGCTTTAAAGTTAGAAAACAGCAGATATTGGATCAAACTACCAGACTGCATACTCAAGGTTTCAATACTGGTATCGTTATAACAAATGATTAAGTGGTCGCATGCCATCTGTAAACATACCAAGTGATTTATCTAACATCTAAGAATGTTATTGGCCTTTATTTATCAGTGGTTTTAGGATAAAGGTTCACATCATACAATCAAACCGAAATATGATCTAAAGCTGATTTAAGGATGAATGTCAACGCACTGAATCTCAGTGGACAACAAACATGGGACTAATAAAACTATAATCAGATGCAGGCTGTAATGGTTTAATGCCTGTAGTTTGAAAGGGTTGGATACATACGAGGTGAAAATAGCTGCCAGGGTCCCCACAGGGATGTTATGCTCAGGCTTCTGAAGATCTGAGCTCATGTTGAACCCCGCCATCACTCCTAAACAAAACAACACACGTACACACACACTTCGAATGATGCCTTGGACATTGCTATGGAAGAGAACACATAATGAAAATCAGAGATACAACTGCTTATAAAAATCTCTCTACAGCCAATGGTCCAACTTTTGAAATTATTTATTATCACTTGGGTTTGTGCACATTTGCAAAGAAGACACGAATATGGAGACAGCAGAGGAAACCAGGAACGGCTGCTATTTCCTGTCTATCCGTCCCCAAAACTGAAATCATGAGGACATTAAATGTAAAAACTGACCCCAGAACAGCAATCATACTTTAAGACATTTCACACATTGATTCAGTTACAGAAGTCATTCAATTTAAATACTGAATAACCTTTTAAACTGATATGTTGAATTCAGCTGTAAGTATTCCGTTAATAATGTGTGTACAGTCATTACAATGACTGTACTGCAGACTTTCCTGTAATCCGTGTGTTGGTTAATGTACTATTAATAACGTGTAACACATTCACCTGTGGCAGCTGGAAAGAAAACCCCAAACACAGTGAAGAAGGTTTCTCCAGCTGTGTAGTCTGGCAGAGTATTCTTCCTCAAGAGCTCTTCTGAATAGCCAGTGAAACCATGCTCTGAAATACACATTCAGGCCAGAACAATGTCAGCATTAAACCATGGCCACTAATATTTACACATATTACATCCTGAAACATGGGGGTGGTGGTGGCCTAGTGGTAGAATACTTGCCTCCGAACCAAAAGGTCACAGGTTCGAATCCTACCTCCAGC
>JBBJLR010000002.1:20111308-20140085 GCA_037577145.1 Brachypetersius gabonensis | reverse complement strand
GACTGTCCCCTGTAGTTAGACAATGGAAGTCGCTTTGGAAAAAAGCGTCTGATAAATGCCGTAAATGTAAATGTAAACATTATTGAGTGGCGCATGGCAAATGTCATCACTATTGTGTGAAACAGAGTTAACAATAATGTTTGAATCTGAAAGGAATGGTCTGATGATATTTTTTTGCAACTTGGAAACTCACCATACAACGTGAACAACAAATTTGAATCCATACGCACATATTTTAAAGCCAATTAGTAACTTTCTTGCACTTTTCTGTAAAAAAATCCAACTGTTCTTTGGGACCAAAGAGTAAGATGTCCTTGTTTTTTTTATACTGTCTTGAGAAGGCGTACTGAAGGACTTTTAAAGGCTCTTATTTTCATGCCAGTCGCTGAACGTGACCAGTTTCACCTACATATGAAACATTCAAGCAGAACAAAGCACATCTGATTTAAGGCAAAACCAGTGAAGAAACAGGTTCAGATGATTCCAGATTTTCAGGCGGTGATCAGTACACTGGTGGCACTGAGTGGTTTATCTAAGCACCTTGCATCACACTTTGCAACCTGTTGCAGTAAAACAGTTTTTCCATTCCTTTCATTTAATCCCCTCCATATGCCAAAGATAAGACATTCTGACACACACAGGTATTTTTGCACTAACAAGTCATATCTTAAGAGGGGTTTAAACAATACTGTACATATAGAGAGGTCCAGGGAACATTAACATATAAAGAAATGTCTCTTTTTCTCACAACACACACACGCAGACATATACACAGTCACACACAGAGAGGGAGAGAATTCTACCATATCTACACGTTTGACCAGCTGAAACTGGACTCATCTGACCGCTTAGGCAGGGCCCAGAATGTCTGTGTCTGTGGTTGACCATCCGAGAGCCTTATGTAAGTGTCTGGGGGGTGGCGGATGGGGGGGGTTGTAGAAGCCACTGCCAAGATGTGTGCAAGAACAGGGCCGGGCCCAGAACTTGAAAACGAGTGCCAAGTTCAATAGGCCTACACTGTGGACAGGATGGAGTGAATATTAGACAGAGTTCTGGGCGTGTTCACAGGCAAACAAAACAGGCCGTGAACAAGCACTGGAGGAATATTTGCACCAACAGTGGTGGGAGATAGCACTATTGTGATAAGCAGGTCAGACAGCGCTGGTCCACCCTAAAGGATGTGATGAAACCTCTAAAAGCCTCTACAAAATTGTAGTAAAGCCAATAATCAGATATATAAAGTGAACTCCAGAATTAGTGGAGTCATTCTGTGGAATCTGTACATTTTGTGTCCCAGAGAAATAATCTGTCATAAAATCACTATAATTCCAGATCCATGTATAATTTGAAACCATAACATTAGTATGTCTTCCATCATCAATACTACCTCAAAATAAGCTAAATTAAATATTACTGTCCATGGTGACATTTGCATTTATGTTGATAGGGCAGGGATTTTGGCTTGTCCCTCACTATGAAAGTTATTTTTAATCAGGACTTCTTAATAGTAAATTGTTAGAAAAATGATTTTTAAAAAAAAAAAGTGTATATTGTTCTAAAAGTAATCTCATTGTTAAGCAATGTTTTCAGCATGAACAAAAATTCAATCATTTTAGCAGTGTCCCCTGATTTCAAGTCAACCCTGTTACTGACACAAAAATAATGGCACAATTCAGCAGTGAAATAATTTACAGGAAGTTACATAATTTACATGAACAGGATTTCCAACATTAAAACACATGTAAGTTTCTCTCTTCTATAATGTACAATCTATTTTTGTTGTTTTATGAGGTTGTTGGGGGTGGGGACATCATACCGCATCATTCCTGTTACCAATTTTTAACACATTAATTAAAATAATATATTTTTTTGTATCTTACTATTTACCATATCTATAAATAATATAATTTCAAACTGTATGACATCTGCTCTTGTGACCTTAAACATTAGCTAACTAGAGGCAAAGTAGCTTGAAATCGTCAACCCTGTTACTGTCAGTCCTGTTCATTTTCTATGACGACAGATCATAAAATATCATACAATAAATAAAATAAATAGCCTGAGATGGCACCATATTTATGGCACTAAATTTATTGGTCACTTTAGAACGTCTTCTTCCCAGAGATTTAAAAAACTGAGAAAAAAAAAAATTCTATTTAAAATGTTAAAAGTTGAAAATGTTGTGGAATGACCCATTGGGACTCTTTGTAAAAGATGCATTTTTAAAAAATAAGTAAATAGTTAATTCCCTCAATCTCACACGTAAAACGTACAGTTACAGTACATGAGGAAAAAGTACAGTTAGTTTAGGAAAGAAAAGCCATATCATAATTAATGATTTTATACATTTTTTTTTCATCCAAAAGGTCATCCTTAATGAAAATATGAGGTTACACAAAGGCTAAATTCTCAGTCATTCATCAAAATGCAGAATATTTGAGAATACACAAACAAAATGATAAAAATGTGTTTACCTTCATAAATGCCTGAAAATTTAAAAAACACTGTACACTGTACATGTACCTGTCTAGTAAAGGACACGTTTATTTCAATGAGGAGGATGGAGTCATCTAATCTCCAAAAAAAAAAAGCTTTACCGCCATCAAAAATGATTTCGAAAGCATGCCAAAAGAAATCTAATCTAATCCCAAACATAAGTACCAGAAGGAAACTGAATGCTATTTCGACTGTAACTGGGGTCTATGGTCAGATAACAGAAAAAACTGACCTTTATACTAACAGACAATTAAGGTATTTATAAATAAAGATGCCTAAAGAAAAAATACCCTGTCCACTCCAAGTGTCTGATGTTTTAGGGCTGTTTTCCTCTCCCAAGATCCCTGGAAACCTTGAATGCATTGCATCAAGGGCTCCATCAAATTTGAAATAAAAATCTGGCTGCTGCTGCCAAAAAGCTAAAACAGGAAAATGGGATGGTTTTCCAGTAGAACAAAGACTCAAAACATGCATCCAAATCCATAAAAATCTTTAATTTACCACAGAATCAAGTTTTTGACATGGCCAGTCCTCTGATCTAAACCCCAGTAAAGCCTTGTGGGCTAAGCTGAGAGTCCAAAAGCTGATGATCTAGAGAGGTTCTGCACTCTGGATGCTTGCTCAGTGTACTCAAATTTCACCTGAAATCATAGGTAAGACTCAATTGCTGTCATGTTGAAATGGAGGAAGAACAAATAAAAAAAACAAAAACATGTGAGTGCCAAGAATTGAGACACTTTACAAAGATGTTGCTAATAATGGAGCATTCTGTATATACAACCGTCAACCAACACATTGAAACAATATGCCTAAGACACCTTAAAGCATGACCTCTTTAAGACCTCTGAAGGTGTGCTGTGGTATCTGGGACAACACCACAACTGTGGCTCATCAGTGAATATAAAATAATGTTAATACATAATTGAGAATCTGTTGTAAAAATGGTACTATGCAGACCCAAATATTATTAAGCTAAAAAGCCAGTTGTGGTACTCTACCCAACCCTAGAATTAAGCTGCAAGTTGTCAGTGGATGTGTGTGCAAAAGCAATACTGGTGAGTAAAGTAGGACACCTTGTAGTTGCTGACACAAGGCGAAATAGTTGTGTGTGTCAGTCTTGAGAAACTTCACCTGTGCAGGCGAGAGAAAGAGAGAAAGAGAGAAAGAGAGAAGAGAGAGGAGAGAGAGGAGAGAGAGGAGAGAGAGAAGAGAGAGGAGAGAGAGGAGAGAGAGGAGAGAGGAGAGAGAGGAGAGAGGAGAGAGGAGAGAGGAGAGAGGAGAGAGGAGAGAGGGGAGAGAGAGGAGAGAGGAGAGAGAAGAGAGAGAAGAGAGAGGAGAGAGAGGAGAGAGGAGAGGGGAGAGAGAGAGAGAGAGAGAGAGAGAGAGAGAGAGAGAGAGAGCTTGGCTATGTGAGAGTGTGAACTATTTCCCTCTCAGTTATCTTGTGATGGGAAAGAATGCGTTCTCTTGGATTAATGACATGTTTTTCCAAAAGGAAGTCACCACCCTTTCAGAAGCCCTGCCTGTTCTTCGCCTTCCAAGTCACAGCTATTAGTAGGAGGGAGACAGAAAAAAGAAAGCGACAGAAAGAAAGAGCGAGAAAACGAGGGAGGGAGTGAAAGAGAAGACGACTGAGGCTTCATGATCCAGCCCTGTGTCTGTGGTCATGGTACTTCTGCACTCTCTACCCTGCAGACATCAAACCACTACTAGAAAATAGGAAAACAAAACCCTGCATTCTTGGACTCTTTTTCTCTATAGTCCACCACAGCCTTTCATGATATGACATACCAGTTCACTGGCTGCTGTTTCTCCAACAAGCATCAACAATGACATTAAATCATACTGCAGTATTACGTTGCACAGCAGCTGCAGAGCAAAAGAATAGAAAAGCGTTAACTCTACTGAGAGCTGCAAGCAGTGATAGTGAGAGTAGGTACAGCGCTGGTCATCATGAGATATACATTCTCATGTGTTTATTCTAGATCAAGAGAGAGTCACATGAGCGAATAAAGGAAACAAATACTCAAATACAAATTCCACACTGTACAAAGATCTGAAATTACCCTTTCGATTAAGAATCTGTATATTATATAAGATAAAAACTTAACACAGACCTTAAACACAACATATGAGAAATATTTGGCAACAATAAGAAATTATTCACAGATTAATAATAATAATAATCTGCAATGACTAATTTATAGGATTTATTGCCTGTGCCGAAACCCAAAATGCAATTTATTCTAATTTGTTTCATTTTAAACCAGCCATTTTAAAATCATCAGCAGCTCTTTTCATGATTTTGGACACACACAGACACATATCATATCTTTTTTTTTGTATTTTCTATACATATATACATTTCACATATACACAATACTGTGCTAAAGTTTTAATCGCCTATGCAAAATGTTTAAAGACATTTTTTCAGTGTGTGATCATTCGTCTTTCTGCTACCAAAGTTAATAAAATATCAAGATTTGTTTTGTTTGTAAAAAAGTAGCTGATATTGTGCGAGCTGGTGAGGAGAACACACGTTCGGTTCCGGATTTCTGGAGGATCTTTTGTGAAATTCCAACAGCAGCTCCTGATTTAATTTACTGAAGAACTGATGGAGTTAAACCAGGTTACTGATGGAAACTACAAGCAATACTGGACTTTCACAAAGAACACACAGATATACAGTACATACAATCACTACTGTGTAATTTTATTAGTATTTTTTTTTAGGTTTATTTGACATATTTAGTAATATTCATGTGAAAAAAGAGCACACACTGATCATGTGAGCGGTTTTTAAATATTGTTTTTGTAGGTGCCCAAGACTGTTGCGCACACACACACTTATATAAAGTAAAGTGGCCCATTATAGTCATGCGTGAACAAACCAGAGCACAGCACATAGTGTGAATAATGTGAAATTCTTTCTCTGCCTTGTGTGTGTCTTTTTTATTTATATTATTTGTTTATATTATTTATACATTTTATGTACATTATATTTATGCATTACATATAAACATGTTTGAAAGGGAGTGGACACACACCCTTACACTCCCCCCAGTGTGTACATACACAAAAAATGAGAAAGGGAATAAGAAAAAAAGAAAAAAAGATAAAAGAAACAAATATCTTCTGAACGCCAACTGCATATATAACTATTTATAGTGAGCGCCTTTCTCATCTGAAGTCGTGGACCAGGAAGTGATGATGTGTAGGATTCAAGCAAAGGGCTCTGATCGACTTCCTGGCTGTTCTTTTGTCCCAGGCCAAATATGTGGGTGAGCCCAGTTAACACCCTAAACCCAAAACCATGAGCACATTTGAGTTTCCTGCCGAGCGGGGTATTACAGCAGAGCGTCTTGCGTATCACCAAGCAGAACATTCTGTACGAATCAAAATTAGTTCTATAACTTTTTAAACTATAAACCTACTTTAAATAAATTTACCATAAACAACAAATTACACATGAACGGTTGTCAGCCCTGAACCCCAGTTTCTTCAGTTATTCTAAGTATGTGTGTTTCACTGGAGTCAATATTAGGCTCATTGACCTCACGGTGGGTGTCGTTAGATATTAAATGAAAGTAAGGGAAAAGGGGGAGATTAAAAACAATAGAAAGGAAGTTGTCATCTTTTGGTCCCTACCTTAAAAAAAAAAGTTACACTGAACTGTGAGAGAGTATATTACTTTTTCTCCCCTCATTCTGGCCTCTAGATCAAGTGTGGTCATTGCAATGGTATGAAATCGAGAGGAAATCTCCGGAGGATATCGCTCATAACTTCCTCATGTTTTCCAGCCATAACATTTTAAGAATGAGTCTGCACAAGTGGGGCTGTAAAGTGATAAGTGAAGGTAGCAGGATAAGGAGTTTACGGAGATTTTCTATCCTCACCTTTACCAAATTACCATCACAGAGCGTTTAACAGAATCGTTTTCACTGTTTTAGGGCCACCCAGCACATCAGAGAGATCGAGATCTCTCAGTCATGTTCATGCCGGCAGTCTGGCCTTGACTGTCTGATTAACAGTATTATCGAACTGTAAACACATCTGGGTGGCAGCCCCTTTTTCCTTCCACAGGCAGGTGAGCCGTCCATGTGGCGCCTGCAGAGGGCCGTGGAACCTGCTGGCACTGTGCCAGCAGTGATATCACTCTGCTACCATGAGGCCTAATTGGAAAAACCTGGACAAACCAGGAACTTCCACTTCCCTTACCAACCCAAACTACAAACCCAGGCCGGGGCCCAGCTCCTGAAGGAGTTAATCAGACGTGAGGGACAACAGTAGCCGGGGGGATAATATTTCACGTTCAAATGATTTCAGCACTGTTTTAAATCCCCTTCTCCTTTCCAACATTTCTAAACTCCTACTGTTCAGTTTTCACTGGGGGGCGGGGAGAGAGAGAGAGGCAGAGAGAGAGGTAGAAAGAGAGAAGAAACAGAGAGAGAGAGAGAGAGAAGAAAGAGAGAGAGAGAGAGAGGCAGAGAGAGAGGT
Organism: Brachypetersius gabonensis; assembly: GCA_037577145.1. Taxonomy (NCBI): domain Eukaryota; kingdom Metazoa; phylum Chordata; class Actinopteri; order Characiformes; family Alestidae; genus Brachypetersius; species Brachypetersius gabonensis. The sequence continues at coordinate 20,133,092 of JBBJLR010000002.1, read as the reverse complement.
AGAAAGAGAGAAGAAACAGAGGCAGTGAGAGAGGCAGAAAGAGAGAGGAAACAGAGGCAGTGAGAGAGGAAACAGAGGCAGAAAGAGAGAGAGAGAAGAAACACAGAGAGAGAGAGAGAAGAAACACAGAGAGAGAGAGAGAGAGAGAGAGAGAGAGAGAGAGAGAGAGAGAGGTAGAAAGAGAGAAGAAACAGAGACAGAGAGAGGGAGAGGCAGAGACAGAGAGGTGGAAAGAGAGAAGAAACAGAGACAGAGAGAGGGAGAGGCAGAGAGAGAGAGGTGGAAAGAGAGAAGAAACAGAGGCAGTGAGAGAGAGGCAGAAAGAGAAAGGAAACAGAAGCATAGAGAGAGAGGCAGAAAGAGAGAGGAAACAGAGGCAGAAAGAGAGAGAAGAAACACAGAGAGAGAGAGAGAGAGAGAGAGAGAGGTAGAAAGAGAGAAGAAACAGAGAAACAGAGAGAGAGAGAGAGAGAGAGAGAGAGAGAGAGAGGCAGAGAGAGAGAGGTGGAAAGACAGAAGAAACAGAGGCAGTGAGAGAGGGGCAGAGAGAGAGAAGAAACAGAGACAGAGAGAAAGGCAGAGAGAGAGAAGAGAGGGAGAGGGAGAGCAAGAGGGAGAGCGAGAGCGAGAGCGAGAGAGAGAGAGAGAGAGAGAGAGACAGAATTTACTCCACTCGGGACAGGAAGTCAGTAATCAGAAGAACAGGAAAAGCAGGGGTGGACTTCCTGAAGGCCCAATGTGAAAGTAGCCCCCCGCCCCTGTCCTTTAGAGCTCAAACCCTTCCTTCAACACACAACTGCACAAAAGACTTCTGAGTAAACATCACACAGGATGCAGGGTGCTCTTTCAAGTGTAAACCCACTGCCTTTAGTGTCATCACAGCATTACAGCCTTCAGCTCTTATATTTAAAACAGGCTTATTAATATTTTAAACACTGTAGGCACAATTGATGCTGTTTGCAACTTGTTGAAAATCTCAATTTGAAAAGTCAGTGTCAATGTTTCTATCAGAACCAAGCTTTGCTTCCTTGATACTTTACACTTACAATAATAATGAAAAACCACAAACGAGTAATAAAGTGAAGTTATTAGGCCATCCTGACCTAATAAGACCCAGTCAGTGAATTTCACAGTGAATTACAGTATTTACACTGAATAAACTATTTTGTGGTAAACTCATCAATTGAATGACTGAATAAATGATGTTTGCACTTACAGTTTCTGTTTACACAAAGGTTTTTGCCTCATCTCTTAGTTAAACCTGCTTTAGTTTGGATGATTGGCTTAATCATACCTTAAATATATAGTTATTTTAAAGTTTAAGTCTTTAGAAATCTATGTTTTCCTCTTAATCATCAACAACTATTCATTTTGACCCACTTAATATTTGAGTCTCATGAAGGCTTGCTTTACTTGCGCTGACACTTTAGTTCATGCTAAGATACAACAGTGATAGACTTCAAATGCAAACATCTTGAATCCTCACCAGAATATTTGTTAGCTTTCTTGGGCACCATCCCTTGATAAATAACTTATACCTGGCCAAGAGGTAACTATGCAGCCAGTGGTATAATTACTTATAGGAAGATTATGAATAAGAAAGCCTACAATTATTCCATAGATCACTGGAAATTAATGTACAAGCTAAAAGTAAGATTACATTCTGACCTTAAATTCATAAACCAATTTCATTCAAAATACATGCTTAAATAAGATCAGACCTCTAATTTCCAACAACTAAACTAAGGAATTGAATTTACTGATTAGCAATCCCACACTGACACCTGCTGGTAAAAGACAACAGAGCTCAGAACCGAAGTACAAAGCAGGACACACACATACAGATGTGATGTGTGTGTACTGATAAAAGGTAAGTTTATACTGTAGGGTTTTTAATAATCACCCTGTAATGCATCATCAGTAGTGAGTTTTTGTTCATAGGACACTGCTGGCCGAATATTTTCAGTTGCCCAGAAGTGGCACGGCACTATTATCCCAGTTTCACTGCTGTGCTAAGAATGAATCTCCATCCTGCTCACTGGCTGTCCTGTGGGAAGTCCTGAACATTAATGAACTGGGTAAAAGGGCTTATAAAATGGACAAAATAAGTGCAAATGTAAATGGATTGAGTGTGGATACAAGAGAGGTGTACATAAAGTGGCTTGTCAGTGCATACATTAGTAAAATAAACACACTGTAAACTGAACAAACTCTAGTATCGGAGGCTAGGGTAGGACCAACTTTTCTATGAATAATGGAAAACTAATGGAAAAGGCAGTGAATGTCATGTTAGGCATTGTAAAAGATAAAGGTAACAAGGCATTTGGCTGATGCCCTTATGCAAAGCAACCCCTGGAGCAACTGAGGGTTAAGTGTCTTGCTTAAGGACAAAATGACAGAAAGAGGGGGTTTGAACCTGCAACCTTGTGCTCATCGGCCTTACAGCCAAGTGTTATACCCACTAGGCTAGCACACCTATTACTGAACATGAATTAATTGTGCAGCATTTCATCACATACCTGGATCCAGATGGCTGAAAGTTCCAACGACGAAGTCTAGAGTGGACACTGCTAGGATGGCCAGCAGGATCAGCTGCAGTCGAATGATCCATTTCACTCCAGCCAGGTTGATCCCCAGCAGGCCCAGCAGAACGGCCACGGAGATCCCCCTGACAGCCCACACACTCTGCACGTCCAGCACATCCGCTATGGACTCAGCAAAGCCGGTGATATACATGGCTCCAGCCACACACTGACAGGCAGGGAAGGGAAGATGATGCCATGTTACATTTATTTTGGCACGTGGATGGTTAATTAAGATGATGATGTGTGTCTGTGCTCACCTGGCCGAAAACATAAAGGAGTCCTACAGTGCCTCCAACTCTTCCTCCAAGAACTGTAGAGATCATTGAATACACGCCTCCATTGCCAACACGACAGCGCTCACACACCCCAATACCTGACATCACCGTCACCAAGGCAACCTGCACCACCAGAGACACCAGCAGCATGCCCAGCAACACCCCAGTGTTACCCTTAAAAAAACAATTAAACAAGAAAGTCAATAACAATATGCCAAATATTGGCCACTTGCTCGTGTTTGTTGATGTCAGGGAAGCCCCAGACGCTGCACAGTGCTTCACCACACTTGGAAAACTAGTGCTTTATTACTTACTACCAGCCAACCAGTGCGAAGAAAGAGCACTACTCCAAAAATGTTGATCATGCATGTAGTAAAGACACCATCCCAGGTGCCAAAGAGTACAGGCTCCCAAACAAACAGCTTCACCTTCCACCATGGCTGAGCGTTCATCTGAGAGTCCTGCATGAAAATACAGAGGCACAAGTTATACTATAAGCAAAGATTAAAGCAACAAGGATTACTAGGTGGTTCTATTTCAACTGTCTTTAACAGTCCTGTTTAACCCATAATTACTGAACTATTTTAACAACAGTCTTCAATAGTTATCATAAATAATCAACCAGTTTAACCCAAAATTAATCAACCGGTTTAACAACAGTCTTCACCAGTTATCATTAATAACCCAGTTTAACAACAGTCAACAGACATCATTATTAATAAACCAGTTTAACAAGTCTTTAGTAGTTTTCATACCCATGATTAGCCCCTGCAGACAAATAACACAAGAGGAAAACTGCACCTGGGCATTTTCATGGAATAACTCTTGAACGTGCGCGCTCATGTTGTCTCCTGTCCAAGACCTCAGCAGTGCAGCATTGTTCTCATGAGTACGTGTGAAGGGTCGAGGTGGATGTCTGAGTGAGTCACTAGCAGAGATATTATCCCAAATTATCCCAAAATTTTCTTTGCGCCTGTGGAATCTGAAGATTATTCGAGTCAGCTTTATTTGCACCGCGTTTTTAACCACAGACATCATCTCGAAACAGCTTTTCAGAAGTCCTTGAACAAGCAAGCATGAATCAGAGAGAGCATGAGGAAGAAGCTGTGAGAAACCTGGAGAATCTCATAGGACAATAACAATAATAAACAGTATTTAAACAGTACCTTACCTATACCTAAAGTCACATTACAATCAGAATCAATATACAGAATTCATCAACAGACAGACAGAGAGAGGGAATAACAAAAAACAGGAGGCATAGAAACAAAAAGCTGTGATTAACCAAAAGGAAGGAAATGGAAAGAAGGATCAAATAAGGACAAAATCAAGTTTAATAATAGACAGACAAGAAAATGGAGGAGGGAGGTAACACTGAAAAAAGGGAAGAAGAGTAAAGGCCTGGCAGAAGAGGAAAGTTCAGAACTGAATTTTGAAGGAAAAGAAGGAGGAGCAGAGACAGGGACTGTCCCATAACGTAGAGGTAATGATACTGAAGGCTGTGGTGGGTTGGCGCTCCACCCAGGGTGAGTCCTCACACTCACTGACCCAGGTACAGGCTCTGGGTAGCCGCAACCCTAGCGAGGATTAAGCGGTTACAGAAAATGAGAGAGAGGATCCAGAAGTTTGACAGTTAAAAGATAGATTACCAGCTACAGAGGAGAAAAGACAGAGACAACCCAGTGATCACTGATGGACATCTGTCTGTAGGGGCACTAATCTGTAGGATTACTGACTGTGTTACATATACACAGGGCAGGACTGAACACAACACACACACACAAACAGAACATCTCAACAATTCTAAACTATGGTGCTTCAGAGAATATTAAAATATTGCCATGCAAAATCTGCTCACAGTTAAAAAGTATTGAAATTACTGATTAACCAAAGGGGAAAGTATTCCTCACCTGATCAGCCATTTAAAACACATTTGTACAGGCTAAGCTTCATCACAGATACCTTTAACAGAGCACATCACTGAAAATAAGAACTCAATGTGAGCAGGAGAGCAAATAGCATGAACGTGCTCTACCAGGTTTGACAACTACGACTGTTTCCTTTAGAGAAAGAGAAAACGGAGACTTGTGAGGAAAAGTGTGAGCACTTTTAAAAAGTTCAGCTTTTAAACCATATTTTAGTAGTACCTTTAAATACTGGCCTGAAGTCTGAAGCGGTTCCTATTGCCTCTGGCTCCCGGATGCAAGAGGTGTGTGTGTGTGTGTGTGTGTGTCGCTCGAGCAGGTGAGCACGTGACCACAGGTATAGCGTCCAGAGGAAAGTCTCCTTACAGCATTTAATTGGGAAAATGGCACAAAAACGTTTTAAATCAGTTTTTTTATTTCCTTCCCTTCACCAGTTTCCAAAGCTTTAGCTTATCTAGATGCGACAAATAAACACCCTCTGAACTTCTACTCTAGTGAGTAAACAGTCTTAAACAACCTTCCTCTCCTTCACAAACTAAAATGTATTTCATATATTCCGAACACATATGTTCGGTGGGTGATTTCCACTGCCAAGACGTTTATGGTTTACGGCTTCTGGAGATGTTAAGCCATATTGTAGCAGAAAATAACTTGCAAATAATACAAACAAATTAATACAAACAACAATACTAATAATCTTTAAAGTAAATACCTTTTAGCAGTTTTCCTCCAGACCCGTATGGTCGTGTGCTGAGAGACTCAGTAACCTTGGGAAGGTCTTCACTCGGGGAATTTCTTCATGCTGCGTGTGCATTAGCAGGCGCCATTAAACAAATGTTTTGTAAAGGTGTGTTCTCAAGCGCAGCCTGGCTGAGCTCCCTCAGTCCGCTTTGGGCTGTTTATCAGAGCTCCAGAGAGAATCAAAGACTGTACCTGGCCCGACTGTGTTGACAGCTCCTACATTACCAGTCAAATAGTTTTACACATTACACGCTTTATTAATGTGTCCATTTGTTTCATAAACTGCAGATTTTTGTTAAGCATTGGACAGCTGAGTGAATAAATATGTCAAATAAAGCAAAACTGTTTTGTTTTTTTTACTTTAAATGCATTATTTAACGTTTTGAATCACTTAACTTAATAGTCTGTAACTTAATAGTCTGTAACTTAATAGCCTGTTCAGTGTCTAACATAAGGTGGCTTTTTGTAGGTCAGTAGTGATAAATATATAATTTTATGCGGTAAATTAATTGCAAAAAATATTGAATGTGGTTTAAGTAAACATTAAGTTAATTATTAAATAGCAAACTACAGAGAGAGTACAGGACTGTGACTGTGACTGCCAGCCAAAACATCACAGGTTTTTACCACTTGTCCATTTATTTCATGAACTGCAGATTTCTGTTCTTGTTAAGCATTCGTAAGTTTATTGAATGAATGTGTCAAATAAAACAAGTTTCCTAAATACCATGGTGATGGTAAACGTATCCCTGACATCCTATTAACTTTTTGTGCAGTCATTTTAAATGTACAACTTAAATGTTTCACCTCTTTCATTCCATTGGCTGCCACTTGATAGCTTGTTAAATGTCTGATTATCCACATGATTATATTAGGTTTTTGTAAGTCAGTGGTGATGAATATAAAATTACATTTTCTGCCTAATAAAGGTACTCAAATGGTAAATTAATTGTTAGCCACAGAGAGAATGAACTGAGACCAGCTGTGCTGTGACAACAGCAATTACATTACCAGTCAAAAACACAACAGGTTTTATCCACTTATTCCGTAAAGTTTGTATTCTCATGAAGTATTGGAACAAGTATTGAGTGAACAACCTTTAATGAAAATGTCAAAACACGTTTTCTTGTTTTATGTAACAAATTATGTCTGACTTTCTATTAACTGGTTGCATGGTGACGCAGAGTACAACTCTAGACTGTCCATGAACCTTGAATGCACCCGTTAATTGTTTCATCCCATTGGTTGTTTTGTCCGGTGATCCACAAAAAAAAAATTATAAGGTGTTTTTTTTGTCAATAATAAGGAATAAAAAAAAGATATTTTTTGGCTAATAAAGGTACACAGTTGAACGTACTGTAAATTAATGGCTAGATACAGAGAGAGTACACGACTAATCGTGTACCAGTCAACTGCATGTCTGACATCCTGTTAACTGGTCGTGTGGTGACAGAGTCACACTTCATTCTTTAAATGCAGCAGTTAAAACAGTTAACTGTTTTTTTTCCCATTGGCTGTCACTTGATAGCACATTAAATATCTAACATTTGTCTAATGATCCACTACTACAAGGTCTGTAGTGACAAATGAGAAAATAAGACATTATAAAACACAAAATAAGACATTTTCTGGTGAATAAAAGTTAAATAGTCAAATAGTCAATTAGTTGCTAGCAAAGAACATTGAGTGTATTTTTAGTAAATGTTAAGTGAGTAACAGGCAAATGTAGAACATCTGAGTGTACTGTATACCAAAACTTTTGACTGGTACAGTATATCTGGTGAATATTGTGATCAGAGCATTGACAATGAATTAGCAGTATTATATCTACTCTATATCCATCCAAATGTCATTTAAAGCATTTTCTGTGGAGATGGCAAATGTTTTGTAAAGGTGTGTTCTCAAGCACAGCCTGGCTGAGCTCCCTCAGTCCGCTTAGGGCGTTTTTCAGAGCTCCAAAGAGCACCTACATTACTAGTCAGAAGTTTCTACACACAGGTTTTATGTATTTATTCCATAAATGTATTCCATTTAATTCTTGTTAAACATTGGACAACTGTTGATTGAACAACTGAAAACAAATATATCAAATAAGTTTCCTTTAAAAGATGGAAGAATATCAACGGGTTAACCTATTAACTGGTGATGTAGAGCCAAATTCTAAACTGTCCTTTAATTTTAAATGCTCTTCTAACTTTTTCATCCCAATGGCTGTCACTTCATTGCTTGTTAAATGTCTGGCAAACCACATTATGATTGTATTATGTGAATAATAATGAATAAAAAATGACATTTTCTGGTTAATAAAAGTAGTCAAATGGTGAATATACTGTAATTTAATATCTTGCAAATAATACTGAGAGCATTTTAGTAAAAATTAAGTGAGCAACATGCAAATGTAGAACATCTTTGTGTGTACCAAAACTCTTGCCAATCCATTGATTATGAATTACCAGTATCATTTCTCCATTTAATCTATCCAAATGTCATTTAAAGCGCTTGACAATCAGAGTCTGACAGCTATCAGCTTCCATGTCATAATAAGAAAACCTGTACAGCTGTGTGGACGCTGTATTACGTGTATTATGTCTGCACACTGCTATTCAGCCAGGCAGGTTTACAGAAGGAAAGCCCCTATTGACACTGTGTGTTTACATATGAACAGCCATAAGTGGAGCTTTACAGCTATCTCAAATTAAACATGACGGCGAATCACGCGAATTATGAACACTAAGATACTGAAGAGGAAACGTACAGGCGAATACTTTTGTTGTTATATTTGAAAGGACATAGTACACAAGAAAAGAAATCCAATCAAATCTTGTACACATTTTACACGTGGTATTGCATAAAAGTAATGGTGTTCTATGGAAATCATTTGGCTACAATTAAACGCATACGTATAAAAATATGACCAGTGTACAAAACAGTGGACATGCATTCCCCCATCAAATAGAATAGGTCTAAAACTATTAAGAAGTTAGCAAACCATCACTGATTAACCATAATTAATGAATCCATCAAAAACAAATTCCCATTCAACTCCAATGTTTAGAAATCAAATGACGGGGAAAACGACAAAATGGTTATGTCTGCCTGTATATGACTATTTGCGGAAAGGTCACACTCCTCCTATAAAGGGAAACGGAAAAACTGTAGAGTCTTTCACTCGTCCCTTTCAACACCTAAGAACAACACTTAAGGGGCACTTATAGGCATCCTGGCTGTGGATTTGATGTGAAGTAGCAACTAATAAGCTAAAAATGACTCGATTTATGCTCCAGAGGTGAACAATGTTAAAAATATGTGCTGAATTGTTTTAGAATAATAATAATAATAATAATGCTTCCAGTGGAAAAAGCCAATCAGTTCATAAAAAGGTGCTAAGGACTTCAATGCTTTTTAACTCAAGTGGTATTTCACCTTCAGAAAGAAACCCAATCACTATGAGTCAACAGTAACATGAGCTGTGCTCAGTGGAGCCAGAACCAACAGGATTATGCTGACTGAATCGACAAGAGTACATTCATGTAAAAATTCCCAAATAAACCCGAGCTTTCCCATCTCACTCTTAGCATACACAAAACAAAATGTACACTTGAAAATATACACCGTATTTACAACAACACACATTAGATATCTACTGACAGTAAAATGTAGGAATGTTTTAAGAGGAGTAACAGTAATTTAGAAAAGATTATATCTGTCCCTGATAGTAAATGAATCTTATTGATTTAAAGTAAGCTTACAATGCAGTTTCCATGTATTCTGTAGTTTGGCATGATAGTACTACAGGTCTACAGAATAAAAAAAAAAAAAAAAGAATCCAGGTGAAATATAGTTGTTTATGAACCTGGTTAAGACATTTCCACAAACACGCAAACAAATTCTGAAACAAATTTTAAACAACAGAAGCATTTCATTTACATGATTGTTAATTGTTAGATCAAAATCGAAGATGTAGAATAAACATATCTATGGTTTACCAATACCATATAAATGCAACTGTACCAGCGATCAAAATCATGCACTTTAACCCTTATTCCAACTAGACAAAAAGAACAGATCTTTTAGTTCACTATGATTAAAACTAAAAGCCTGAAATGTATACTTTCAAATTCAAAAATTGACTTGAAAACTACCAAAAAGACAAATTACATCAGTTAAAGAAATTTCCAACCTTTGACCTTGTCCAACAGCTAAATGATTGTAATGTTCAGGAAAAGGTGCTTCAAATAATGACTAATAACATCAAGCCATTCAGGCTAGGCTTCTCAACTAAAAGGTAAAACCTATGAAACAGAGCACTGGGTTTGTGCCTACAAGGCCTAAGTGCAAAAATTAATGGACGAGCAAATAAATCTAGAAACCTTCTTTAGTCTTTTTCTTTTCAAAGCCACTTCAGAAGCAAAAAGCAATAAGGAGAGAAAGGCAGTTAAAGAAGGAATGTTTTAAATATTCAGATTTGCATTTGTAAATACACATGCAAAGTAAACTGCCTAGCTAAGAAGGCCTACATCATCTATATCGCAAAACCAAAATGTTTTACTGAAAATCCTACGCCTGAAATGTGCATAAAACCCATCCAACCTTGTCGTCATTTTTAGTTACATATCTGAGGTACACCATCCCAGTATGATGTAACTGAATGTCTTTGAATTCCATTCAGTGAATTCTTAATTGATCTGAGTGCATCTATTGAACTGTCTATGTAACTAAAATCTCTGCATGTCTTCTACAGTATCCAAGCTCTGTGAAAACACATCATAAACTCATTTAGAAGTTCCCTAGATGGATACTGTACAAGTATTATTGGCATGATTTGTTTTTGTACAAAGATACAACTGGTATTAATTGACTATGTACAAATACACTGCTTTTCACAGATATAGCCATTTTCATTGTACTGCAAGAGCGTTCTTTTGATTTAATATTACCTTCAGTTATGTGCAAAAATATCTTGATTATATAATTTCATTATATAAAATTATGAATTTAGGCTATTTTGAAATACATGGGTTTATCTGCATGTACCTTTAAGCAAGGTAAACTCTCTTGAAGAGATTGCTTGTACAGTCAGTGCTGCAGATGTACTGTATGCTCAAACAAAAGGAATGAAGAAACCTTTAGGGGAAAGTGCCTTTGAATACATGTAAAAAGACATTAAATGACTGGTAAGAACATAATGTGCTGCAGAAACAAATTCTTCTTGACGATTCCCCCAGTGATTGATTAATAAAAGTTTCAAATGCTTGCACAGAGATCAGCATTTGCATTGTAGAAACCAGAGACCAGCTGTATAAAGTGCTTTAAAAAGGACAGAAATCCTAAAAACTTAAAATAGCTTTCTTTAGCCAAATGTTTGGCTGCTTGTAGCATCTGGGGATGAGGTCATTTGAGTTCTGGTCTCAGTAACATTAACAAGTGAGAATTCTGGGAAATCTGTCCCACCGTGACTTCTTAGGCTGACCTGTCCATTGGCAACATTAAACTGCGATGACAGTCCAGACCGAGACGTCTGAAACTGAGACCGGAAGTTCTGGTCAAAAGTGGCTATTTGAAACGTTTGACTGATGCCCTGAGCGTCTGTCTTTTTGGGAGACGAGACCTGCTCCAGAAAGTCCTCGGTTGGTGACACCGAAGAGGGGTTAGTCTCATCCCCTGAAAATGAGAAAGAGTGCTGGGAGTCTACCAAAAGACCAAAGTGTGGTTTCTCAAGCGTTGACCTCAGCGGAGAGTTCATGCCTGATCTAAACCGACTTGGGGAAGTGAACAGTTTGTCCGTAGAAAACAAGGGCTGCCCAGCAAGACTGGCACCATCAGTCACAAACGTAAGACTCTGGTTGTTCAGGTAGCTGTCGTTCTGACTGGTCCTTTCTAATGCTTGCTGCAGAAACTTTGAATACTCCTGAAGAAGGGTGGCTTTCTCTCCAGGAGGCGCATGGGAGCTGGTCCCCAAAGCCTCTGTAGGGCTGCTCTCAGAAACATCAGACGAATTGATAGAAATGCTGGATGTCACCTCTGTGTCTGCCACAGTGAAACTGATTTCTGGCTGTCCGTTAGTCTTGTTGGAGTAGTGATCCAAGAGTGACTGCAGGACTTCGTCTGGGAACACGTTTTTCTCATTATTTGTCTTAATCTCCACGTTCAAAGTCTGAGTCTCCGAGAGGATCGTGGCAGGAACCGTCTCATCTATGACAGTGGCCACCGCTGCCTGAGCGATGGAAGGCTGTGAAGAAATGTTGCTCACATTGAGGGTATAGTCTCGGTTGTTATTAGCTGTTGTTGCCTGGAGGTAACGTTTCTTTTTCAAAAACTGCATGGCATCGTCATAGTTTGTGCTACTACCAGCTGGCTTTGTTGGCCCACCTTGCATGGGATCCACACTCTCCAAGTCTGAACTTGGCTCTCCGTCCAGCAGACCCTTGTTATCCACAATCTCAAAGGTGTATCTTGTGACTTTTCCTTCCTCAAATGATGACAAGGGAGAAAGAGACTGGGGTTGTTCCAACGGCTGCTGCTTCACACTCTTCTTGTTGGCAATCTTCTTCAGCACCAACTTAGGAGGTGGGATGATCTCATCAGAAGACACCTCCCCTGTAATGTGCCTATTTCCTGGAGAGGAATCTGGGAGTTCAACTGAATATTCTGCCACTACATACTCATCCTTCACCTTGGTTGCCACGGCATAGAGAGGAAGGCATTCGTTTTTGCCAAGCCTATCCTCTGCCTTTTCCTCAGCATCCTCCTCCGTTGCTTTGTTGACCACAGCAGGATTTGCTGTCAAGGTGCGGTTTTTGTCAGAGGATTTCTGTCGTTTTTTCTTGGGTAGGGTGCACTCTTTGGATGTGAAAGGGAACGCCAGTGTTTCTGTGCTGCGCAGACCATCTTTGGCAGCTGCTTTATGAGCTTTCCTTTCCTTGTTTTCATGGCACATCCGTCTATGCTTCAGGACTCTATCAGTTCTGGAGAAGTACTGTAGATAAATATGTCATTAGTAAGTTCATTTAGAAATACATTTAAAACATTATTTTTTCCCACTAGGGTAGAATGGGACTAGTGAGAAATTCAAGTCTTCATCATTAGGATCATATGCATTATTTAGAAAAATAATTGAATTTCGATTGAATTGAAAACTGAAAAAGTCCAGTGATCTGCACAGCATGACAGGACTGAGAAACTTCATGAGACTGGTAAAGAAAAGTGAAAACTGCATTTTTGTTACCTGGTGGCAGTAATCACACTGATAAGGCTTCTCTCCACTGTGTGTCCTCTTGTGTCTCTCCATATGATATTTCTGAATGAATCTCATTCCGCATTCATCACAACGAAAAGGCTTTTCTCCTGTAAGAAAAGACATTGGTAAAGTTAAAGAGGCAGAAAATACAGGACAAAAATCATTCTCAGAAGTGTTTTTCAAGCTTAAAAACTTCGGCAGTTCACACACACAGATATGCAAGACCTGACTGGCCAAAAAACTGTCAGGTAGAAAGATTTCTCGGATCTGAACACAAGAAACGTCCTTGAAGGCTTTTTTACCTGTGTGAATTTTCTCATGCCTTTGCAACAGGTACTTCTGAATGAAACGCATGTCACATTGCCCACACTGGAAAGGTTTTTCTCCTGTATAAAGAAATTGCAATTCAAAAAAAGAATATTTCAAAAAGAAATGGGTGATCACTGGTGAACGGTACGTTTACAGGAGTTTGTTACCTGTATGAATGAAGACATGTCTCTGTAGATGGTAATTTGTTCGGAAAGCAGCATTGCAGTGCTCACAAATGTGAGACTTTGGACTCTGGTGACCCAGTGATCCATCCTCATTAATAGTGAGAATCTAACAGAGGGATAATGTTAATTGGTACAATTTTATAAATTAATTCATTGGCACTTCTACAGTTCTAAAAAAAAATCCTGTATGGAGAAAGAAGCAGAAATCAGAAATGTATTCTTTCATTTCACTATGATCTGCAATAATAACTGAGGACAGAAGCCAAGGCCACCCAACAATATCATCTAATTATATGCATTTAACATCTAGCTTCTAAGCTACATTTATCAACTTCCATGTCTTATAATATGATCTTAAAACTACCTTCGCTGGCGAACGCTGCTTTCTCTTTTTCTTTTTGTGGCTTTCTACAAGGTCTCTCCCAAGTTTCTTTTCCCTCTTGTTGAGTATCAGTGAGTCTGAGAGCTTCACTTCTTGTTTAATATTCACCTAAGAAGACATGAATTAGTTTAATCAGACTGAATTTTTCTATGATTCTGTTTTCAGACACATACTTTAAGCCAAGCTTTAGTTATACTATTTTTTAGTGCAAAAGCGTAATTATTTCTCAAAAAAATATTGTTAAGGAGACAAAGCAGACTCATAACATCGTTTTCTGCAGGTCAGAGGGAAGATAAAATAATCCAGTACATTCTAAATTACAATAATCCAGCATTTAATGCAAATCTTGCATACTTTTACACAAGTAATATAAAAATATGAACTCACAGGCACATGAAGTGTGTATGATAGCTTATTAGGGAGCTGCTGAGAGAAGTCTGGGTCTTCCTCTGAATCGTTCTTCACAGTCTCCTTATGAACCATCAGATCATCATGTGGAATGAGGTTGTGTGAGGTCAGTGTCCCTCCAGCCAGCTCCTCATCTTCTTCATCCTCTTCATCCTCCTCCTCCTCCTCCTCCTCCTCCTCATCATCATCATCTTCTGCAAGGAGTGGTTGATTGGCCAAGCTTTTTTCCCCAAGACACATATCCAAGCCTCCTCCTCTTCTGTCCACCATAGAGGGTGCCAGGGCTCTCGCTGAGTGATGCAGGCCTGTGGTTCCACATCTAATCAAGATTCCCTCCAGCTTGTCATCGATATTCATCTTTGCAAGTTACTCGGCTGTGGCTGTTTTCCAGGAAAAGGGTTGACAGTCATTGACCTGTAAAGGATTTTTGAAAAGGCCCTCCAATTTTTCTGAGGATAGTACTCCCCTTTCAGCTTGACTGAAGTTTAAAGTACAGTGAAAGACAAGGCTCAAGTAAGACACTGATATCTACGATGATCGGTTCGGAAATAAACCCTATTTCAAATCGACAAAATAAAAAAAACAAACCCTCATGCTGAAATATCATCACATGCAGCTAGATTAGTGTAGCAGCCAACAATAATGAATTGGCTATATAAAATTATAGATCTAAAATACATCCTGGCCCTAAAGATATTACATTAGCCATAACTTGTATTTTTAATTCAGATTTCTGAGAATCCTTGCAACTAACATCGTACTGGCCAGTGTTTTGACAGCACAGGTAACTCATTTGGGGACTAAAAGTGCAAAAGGTTTGCCCTGAAATATAAAAACAAATCTCAGAAAGCTGTTAGAGAGCTGAAGTTTTCAAGATAGCCAATAAATTACTGACAGCTTGTGTATTTTGTTCTAGGGCCCTGTAAACATTTGGAGCAACTGAACACAAAATCAAAGTACACAACAGTTTCAAGACTGACAGAGCCCATGCAGAGCAGGGTAACAAGTTTTGCAGTAAGACACACAGGTAAATTAGTTAGAGATACGATTTTTTATGTTTGGTGAAAAGACACAAAAGGCTTTTTAGGTTGTGAAATGTAAAAAAATACAGCTGGATGACCAACGCTGCATCAGGCTCTGCAGGCTGGAGAACCAGAGCTGGCTAATCCAGCAGCTAGCACAGGACACATATATGCATAACTTAGCGTGGCTGTGTCAGAAATTCTGTCGATACTGACAACAGTAGACTTAAATAAACCACCTGAGAGAATGCAGTGTGATCAGATGCCTTCTGTGAGCTAGAAATCACCATCCGACATCAGCTGCCTCGCTAAGCTAAGCTAAAGAGGGTTCAGTTTTCAGGCCTGGGAAATCAAAACAAACAGCAGCTAACGCGGCTAATGCAGGCAACTTACAGTTTATTACTGTTTTGGGGGGAAAGACACCGACCACACACATTCGCGCGGCAAAGCAGAGTTGCTGATCTGTTGATTACTTCATTTTTTACCTACCTGGCTTCTTTTTCACACGACCCGTGGCGGTGCAACAGCCGCAGTCATGATCTTCCTGTAGAAAAAGTTTTCTGTCTGAGAGCAGCAGAGCTAGCAGCAGAGCTAGCAGACACATTCCAGCTGCACCCGACTGTAAATCTATAGGAAGAGTAGGGAGTGTGTGTGTGTGTGTTAGAGAGAGGTACACTCAAGGTACAACAGGGAAGAAAGCCCCTAAATATATCATTAATGATCGACCCAAACCTTTTTGAGGTTCTGGGTTGTTTTATTTTTTTACTAGATAAGTGATCTATGCATTTACATCAATGCATAGATCATTATATGAATAGTAGTGTGTGTGTGTGTGTGTGTGTGTGTATGTATGTGAAGAGACACTCAGGGTACAATAGGGAAGAAAGCCCTCCAAGATACCACAAATGATAGGGCCAAACCTTTTGTGATTCAGTTGATCAGTTTTTAGTACAAGAAAATAGTGATCTATGCATTTAAATTAAGTTGTATAAGAACTCTTTTACACACTTAGAAAAAAGGATGCACCCTTGTGTGTGTGTGCATGGCTTCTTGTGGAGAGAAGAGCTGTTCAGATTATTGCTTCCGATTTGAGAGGATTTAGCGGAGACATTTGATTCTAGTCTTGATCAGTATTTACTAATATTAGTATATGCAAACTGCAGGGCTAGGATCCTTAGAACAGTGGTGATTATAGGAGTCCAAAATAAGTCAAGAAAAAGAGTAAAAGCATGTAGCTTTTAATGTTTCAGGTCCTTTCTTGAAATAAGGGTAATGTGTATTTGTTAAAAGAAAATTGTTTTGACAAGACCACTACAAAATGGAATGTACACTTTCCCCCCTTTTTTTGCACATTGAGTGCAAGTTTGGTATTTTCCCTTTAGCTCAAGTTTCCTACAGTTTTAATGGCATGTGTCCCATTTTATGTTGCATTTATAACTTGTTTGGTCAAAAAATGAGCAAAGCATTTCACCTTATACCTCTTTCAAACCTGCAAATCTCCAAGGTCTTCCAAATTTAATCGCAACACACATATAAAGGCTAAATTTCATTTTGATGAAGGCAATCCTGGAATGTATGCCCCTGGAATCCTTTTGGGGTTCAATTATTCAGTGTTTTTTTTGTACTAGACAATAGTGATTTATGCATTTACATTAAGTTGTATAATAACTTATTTGCAAACTCACAAAAAAAAAACTGTAGGCTCCCTTTCAGAGTACAAACTGCAACAGTACCCACAAATCCTGCATACCTTAAATCAGGGGAACATAATTAGGGACCATATTCTCTTGCAGTTTTATATTTTAATTTGTACAGCTGTAGAGTCCTTTATTTGGCTTCAAAAATAGGCACCTTTCCTCTAACAATGTGAATATACTATGCCTTTTAAAACTCATTGTACCTTTAAGGACTATATTGTACCTCTGAGATTACGTTTACATTGTGCATAAGTTGGTGAACTAAAATTAACCTGTATTCTGTCCTCTTTTCTAACAGTATATGGTCTCATCACAGCAGGCACCAGTATTAGGTTTACAGAGATCTAGGTCCATAGCAAGCCAGCAATTGCACGATTTACAACACAAGGTGGCAGTATTAATTTATTCTCTCTTTTAAAACAGCCTCAAATGAGCACATATGCTTTTAGCCTTTTTATTTAATGTGACAAACTGTACATTTAATATGATTATATGTTGCCACTATTCATTTATAATGGCTGGGCAGATTATTTTACACTTTGTACAAGTACCATGTCTAAATGGAAACTGCACGTTTTTTCCAAACTGAAATGTTGACGTTGAATACCTCCAAAAGGCTACATGGCGGTTATCAATACAGCCTGATGCTGGAGACACTGTTTGACAGTAGTTTAGAGAGACAGCTTTGAAATTTTGCTTTAGTTTTCTAAATACAAGGAAGCAATCATGACCATGTTAACACTGTGATAAAAGTAAACCATAAAACATTTGAAAATTCTAAATTTATTAGTGTTTGCACAATATTTTTTTAAACAGCCACCGTAATACAACTGTCTCCTATATGTACAGTGAAGAGAAGTCTTATTTTTGCACCAAAAAATGAACCAAACAGTTGAGCCTGGCCAGGCTCAGTTCCACACACAACTGTTAAATGAGGAAATTATTATAGCCTGCTTTTCCTGTGTGACCTACCTGTTCCTCCAGCCAGATTTGTATCAAAACACTGACCCACCCACACATCATCGCAAAATGACAAATCTGGCATTCATAGGGAAAGCTGCAGCCACAAAGAAAATATGCAGCGCAAGGTCTCACATTAGACATAAACGGCAGACTTATATTTTTCCACTTAATTGAACCATAAAGGGAGTGGGTCAGTGGTTATAAACAGTTTGCGTTTCATGATGGAGCATGCAGACAGTGCTAATGATGAGTTTACAGTATGTTAGGATGAACATCAGCGGTAAGATTTCAGCCGCAGGTCATGTGAGCTGTGCTGTTACAGACATAAAGAAGTCCAGTCGCTTTACATCCAGAGAACATTTGACATTTGAGGTCCCCAGTACAGGTGATAAAAGGTAACTTGACATTTTCATGTTTCATTTAAATGGATGTGTTCCAGATGTTCAGAGAGTATGGAATAGGTTTTACAAGGCGTCCTAATATTTATGCTTTGAATCTTTCTGGTGCTGACTAACTGCAACTACAAGTGGATCTCAGGTTCCTTTTACTTTTTTGGTACATCATTTACAAAGATCTGCCGTCTTCAAACAGTATAAAAACAAAGAGAAATTATTTTAGCATACATTTGCATGAAAAAAAAATTACATAAAAATGAAAACAAAAAACTGTTTTAGAAAAAATACTCCAAGTCCTCGCTATAGGATTGATAAAAACCAGGAACATCCATATTCATGGAAAAAGTGATTTTGGGCATTCTTTATGTAACACCCAGCACAAACCTAGCTTTAGGATAGATAGAGACAGCTATTTAATCTAAAAAAGTGATCCAATCCAGACCAGTCAACATTGAAAATAAATGTATTATTAAAAGAATTATTTCAATGTCTCTTTGCTTGTTTAATATTTATTTACTTATTTATTTTGATGCTGATGCATTTGGGTGGATGTAGAATTCCGAGAGTGAGTTCAGTTCACTTGCTAAGATGTGCTTCTGTGGCAACGGTGCTTAAAATGCCTCTAGGATTGTGCTTATGACTCATACATATTGAGCAGTGGTTCCCAAACTGATCCTAGAGAATCTGCCCCTGTACATTTGTTTAAACACCCACTTCTTAAAATTCGAATGGGTAATTAACTAATTACTTGGATGTGTTTATTGAAAACACTAAAATGTGCAGGGCAAGGGGTCCTACAGGACCGGTTTGGGAACTACTGGTATCGAGGATCTCTGCAAGAGTGCTCATCTTGGATCAGTTTGGTCCATACTAGTATAGATCAGGAAATTAAAGGTTAAAACTGATCCTAGACCAGCACTCTTACCCTGAGAAATTTGTACAGCTGCATGGATTTGCAGTGGGTTCTGGATATAGGCACAACTCACATCTTGCTGAAGCATTCTTTAGCATTACTCCAAACTTGAATTCCCTGCAGACACAAAAAATCCACAAAAATATAGTGGTTTGGCAGCAAACAGGCAAACATAATTGAAGGTAAAAGCCACAATAATTTGCCATGTTTTACTGGCATTTCTTCCCACTGATCTTTGAGAATTAAACCTTTAAACTACATTACTTTCCAAATATAGGAATTCTACCAACTGTGAGCTAAACTGTTCACATTTACAATTATTCTTAGAGGCAAAGCAAAAATCTTTCAGCATTTCTTAATATCTGACTGTCACTGCCTCTTGAATTCATTTTAATAGGTTTTAAAATAAAATAAACCACTCACCTTTTTACACATGCTGATTTGCATGATGGCATAACTGATGAGAGCCTCTTTTAGGTCTCGGTCTTTTTGCTCTCTGAATCGCTCGACGTCCACCCAAGCATTCTTTATAAACTCTCTATACATAAACACAGTATGAAGTCAGGTGGGAATTTGTTTTAGGAATCAGGAAAATAATAGATTAAGGGTCATGTTTTGCTTTTTATATCCTAGCAACCATGTCGAGATGAGATATGGGCCCAGACCATACTCAGTAAAATGCAAATTGACTAATTAATAAAATTAAACATTAAATAAAACATTCCTTGCGGTTTAATAAAACAAGGCCCCAGGGCATCATACTGTAATACCAATAATACTTGGGTTAATAAAAGGGACATGGGAAAAAATGAGAATGCTCACTCGCACTCTGTGGTTTTCTCCTTCACCATCTCTTCTCCCTCCTCAATCTGAGTCTCCAGAGTTTTCAGTTTAGTCTCTCTCTGCTCGGGTGTCTCCTGGCCAAACAGTTTGCTGGTCATACCCTTCAGGGAGAAGGTTCGTACCGTCTGCACAGAGATGAAGAAAAAGTACTGTCAGATTCAGGGAAAAGATTCCATTTTAAGCCATAAATTATTTGATAATTCTATTGCAGTTTTAGGGGTCGACTCAGTGGCACATTACACTAAAAACATCATGCTTTATATATTTTGTACACATACATGCCATTAAATCTTTTTATTTGTATACTTCTTTTCTCTTTTACCCCAAAATGTGTTGTGTTTGTTTTCAAATCGTTGCTGCTCTACAGACCAGCGACAAGTTATGTAATAAGGATTTTGACAGCTACCTAAACTTTGTAGGAAACACAAACAAATCTATCTGGGTATTTTGCTTTTGAGGAAGTGTGTTGTGGTTCATTTATTTTGGTCAATACTGTTAAGTTAAATCACTGCTCGAACAGCTTTCTTTACGGAAACTCATCTGTTTTAAAACTATGATTTGTGCATCTCTTGGTTTCAAAAAATGTACACGAATAAACCACTCGCTCCAAGTCCTTCTAAACACACTGCTGTGGGTGATTTCTGTTTCCCTCAGCTAGAAAAACAAACAGCTAGGCCTTCAGGGGAAAGCTCTATCCCGCCGCTCAAAGCAGTGCGATGACAGTGCTGGAGCCATTGCAGGTTTTTTGGAAGTGGATAAGACTTGCCCCAGTAGCCAGTTCCTCCCGCTGTTGTTTCTTTGAGGTCAGGTCTTGGCCAGCCATCTCCAGTTCAAACTGACAAAGCTCATGTTTCCTGCATACTGCCCTGTAGAGACAAAAGAGTCAACAGATGAACTATAACAAAGATATGTTTCCAAAGCTAGATTGCATCTGTTTAAATAGAAAATAAATCCCTATTGTACAAAAAAAAACATTATTTACTATATACCCATATATTTTTTCCTATAATCTCAGAAGAATATCAGTACCCAGCCTCCACTAAGCTTCATCAAGTGTCACATGTTTTCATATAAAATGTAAATTACCAAATCAGTCTAATGGCATCATACCAACAGAATGTCCAAAGACATCTAAGTCTTAACACATGGAGCCTCATTTATAAAACATTTGAGTATACAGATTTCATCTTAAAATGACTGTACACGATGAGTGATTTAGATTTACAAAAAGTAAATTTGATATGAAAAGGATGTAAGCAGGTAAACACAAGGTTCCAACCTTTCCTAACTATTCATAGATTAAATACCAGTACCTACAAGAATGTACTGACAAGCATACATAAATTACTAACAGGCTGCCTCACAAATATTTTATTTATTTTTACTTCAAGTGATTCGGTTCAGTACGTTCACTTAAAAGATCGCGAATGACACAACACTACTTCCCACTGCCATTTCTCTGTTAACAGCAAGACGACTCCGAAACTGCTGTTATTTATTTCTTTTTAATGGAGCATTAGCACTCGCAGCACTTGCGACACCGGAGTCATTGTCCTGAATATCGAGCTTCGGAGTTTTGGCTTCTTTATCCATTTAAGCGATGGGTTTTCTCTGCTGTTTTTTTGTGAACTTGAGGAAGTGATTCGGTTTAGTATGTTCACCTAAAATACACCGCTCAAACCCCCCAGCCACCCACCCCCCTGCCAACGCTCCCAGTCATCTCTTCCGTCAGATGATTTTTTTTGCTTTAATCCATGCACTATTTACTTCCAATCTTAGAACTTCCGTTCTACCCCGATATACTACTACTAGCCTATTATTGTGCCCTTATTATTATTATTATTGTTATTATTATTACTATTATTGGATGCGCCAGGCAACAAGAAGCCCTTTTGCAGATCTCG
>JBBJLR010000002.1:20061627-20083715 GCA_037577145.1 Brachypetersius gabonensis | reverse complement strand
TATATATATATAGTACAGTGCAAAAGTCTTAGGCACCTGAGAAAATTATACTTAAAAGCTGTTTACTACTGGGCAGAAGTGTTATGTTAGTATCAAAACACTAATATTACAGTAAATACAAATCATTTTAGACCTCTTTCTTCATGGAAGCCCAGCACGGCTGGACGGCCCATCAGGCATACTGGGCCGCTGGAAGATTTGAGCCAGCCAGGTACATTTAGGCAGGGGACAGTCTCCCTGGAGCAACTTGGATTCAAGGATCTTGCTCAGGGACCAAGTGGTGGTATGCTGAACGTAGGATTCGAACCATGAACTCTTGGTCCAGAGGCAAATATCCTTCCCACTAGGCCTCCACCACTCCACTAATATCAATTATTTACTTTTTAGAAAAAAGAAACCTTGATACTTTTTTACTGATTTTTTCTTTGCATTTATTCATGTTCACTTTTGTGTTTGCTGACAAAAAGAAATCCACTGCTGATATGCACTGCTGTGCATATATATTTAAATAAAAACAACAATTGTAGGTATGTTTGTCTTATGAATAAAAATGTTTAATGTATGTGTATTTCCTTTTACATATTTATGCTCTAATTCCCAGTTCAACCCTGGAAATGAGTTTTGTTCTCCTAAGAGATTGCTCTGCTCTGTCCTTCCCTTGCAGGGAATGCAGCTGCTGTGTGCTACTATAACAGAGTGCTGGGATCACGACCCAGAAGCCCGTTTAACTGCACACTGTGTGCTGGAGCGCTTTAACACACTGGCCCAGGATGAGCTGGAGAATACTGCCGTCTCTGTCCCCGTCCCAAACTCAGCAGAGCAGCAGGACTCATATCCCCCCTCTCCCTGCTCCTCTCCAGTTCCTCAACAGCGTCCACAATGCCTCGGCCCAGCTGAAGCTCCCGCCACTGCCTCCCTCAGGCAACTGAGTGAAGTGTAACCGCTTCCAACTCCCTGAAAAACAGACTTGTTTTTGTAAGCTGTATTGGTTCAATATGTGGAGCTGGTCTCCATTGTAGTTTTTAATGCTTTCAATCTAAGTATCGGCTTTCGTTTTTTGGTACCAAAGGAATTAATGAGCATTAAAGTGCCACTGAAGAAGGACCGGAGGATATGGAAGATAATGTGAGCCCTAGCTGCTCCTCACTGGTCCATCACCCCTGCAGTTTGTGTGAAGTAAACATTGTGAGGTAAGACTTCAGCTTCAGTCTCAGACCACAGCAGAAATTTCAAAGCCCCTCAGAGTATTTATAACTGGTCTGGGTGAATCCTAAGAGGTGGAGAGTTAACACAGCAGCAGCTAGAACTCTAAAAGGTCTTCACTGTGCTGTGTGGTATGTCCCAGTTCTGCTGGCAAAAAAATGTTTTCCAAAAACTGTTTACCACACATCATTTTCTCATTTGAGATTTTCCATTGCCCTCTAAATCGCTTGCTTTTAACAACAATGTGGTCGTCCCATGCCGCTTGGCTTAGGGAGGGTTTCAATTTGATTAACCACAAGCTCTGAACTGAGCATACGCGTCAAAGGCCCTACAGGCAAGCAGGCGGGAAGCCCTGCTTTTTTCAGATGAAAGAGAATCAAAGAGCATTTTATTGTTCCCCTAAATTGATCGGCGCACACAAGCCCTCCGTTATGGAAACAATTCATAGCCTCTGCCATGGACTTGAGGTTTAAGTTCCTTTCAGTAAGAGTCATTGTAGTATCGCACACTCACTTTAATTACTAACCCTCCTGCTTCAATTACTGCCAGCCTTATTGTCTAACAGAGTTAAAGGGGTCACACCCTCGTCAGCCAAGAGGCTGTGGGAAGAGCTCAGATCCTTCATCTGTTCGCTTAACTCTTCAACAAACATGGCAAAGATCCTCTAGCCCATCAGCCAGTCTAACAAGCCTGTTTAGCTAGACTGGGTCAAGCTATTCAACCGTTCATTAGAAAGATACCACGAGTGAATGTCTCAGACAGGAACTAATTAAGAAACACAGAATGGTGACTACCACTTTGTCTTTGGTCAAGTAAAAAGCAGTCTTACTCGAGGTTTTGTTTCTCAGAGAAGTCATAACGCAAAGAGCCATCAGTGATCTTTGATTAGAATGGTATTGCTTTAAAAATCTAAATCTTGATGACATTTTGAAAATTCTGGCAAGTAGTAATTGCAGTCTAATCATTTAAAGGTCCCACTGTCCTTATTACTTTGTCCTCTGAGGTCCACTTATAACACTAACCAAAAACAACTTCTCTTTATCCCATAAACAGGTGCTTACTGTGCCATTAAGACTTTGGCTGCCTTGTCTGCGCCTCATTCAAACCGCAGTGCAGACTAAATAAGTGAGACTACATTTCTATCTGTAAATATGTTGGTTAAACTTCAAAACAGGCTTTTTATGGGGATTTTTTTCCACATGTGGACCGAGGAGTGAACACTGTGTTTTGAAATTTTGACATACTACATTGAACTGAAAAAAATTCATGATACGGACCTTTTAAATGAGTCTGAAAGGGCAGGGTAATCTGTGGCCTTATTTTTTAACCAAATAATGCACTGAGAATCGATGCAAGGAGAAAATAGTTTTTTGGAATGTTTCATGTGCAAACAACCAAAAATGAAGCTGTTTTTGCTTTTCCAGATGAATGGACTGATCTATTGAGCCATTTTGTCCTTCATTTACTGTGAACTGGGGTCACAGATGTACAGATCATATAATCATAAATTGTTTATGTATCACTGTGTCCATTTTTTTTACCCACTACACTGTTAAGTTAATGCACAACCACATTATATTAAACCTTCATTTCAGAACAAACATCTAAACAAGAAATCAAAAACTCTGCTAATATATTAGCAATTTTATTAGTTCATTCATTAGGATTTCTCTCAGGCTACTGGAAATGTCATTAAAACATCAGTGCAGTTCACAGCTCAGCGAGATATACACTTTGGGTCAGTTTTCTGAACACAGATCAAGCCTTGTTTGAATCTGCACCATCAAAATCCACTTGAAAAGCCATCTAGCATAGCATCCAGCTTGGCTGTGTTCTGAAACATTCTGGGTGTCCTTGTCTGGGGGCAGATATGTACACAGGTTGTGGTTTCACTCGCAATGCATTTCACAAAGAAGGTGAAGAATGTGTTCGGGTACAGACCAGAGGAAGACTAACACAAATAAGGCACCACAAGTTTCTTAGCAAGAACAACCACGGTTGTAATTTCATATGAGAGGCATTTAAATTGTGCTCTTTCCAGCACATGCTCACTCCAACCGCTGTCCGTTAATGACAAAAACAAAAGAAAAAGCGCTTGAAGTATAAATAATTAACATCGCAATCAACCAGGAACCTTCAGCCTATTTTTTTAACCTGCCAGACTTTATGGCTCAAAAACCGTTTGTCAAATTTAGTGTAAATTAGCCTAAATAAAGCCTAAGCTCAGTCCCTACATATGGTTTTATATTGTATTTTATTGCCTTTCAGACTGAGAAGTTTTATCAGGACACAAGCATAACGTCTGAAATTTCTGAGCATTTACTGCAAAGTGATTTCACATTTCAGATCATAGTTCTGTGGAATGTTTGAATTCGTCAATTTGCAATAATACTGTCTTGGTGACGATCCATATATTTGCAGAGAACGAAAACAGATACCAATAGGGATCAATAATGGAGATACAATCCAGAGGTTTGGTGCTGAGCCAAAATGTTATGAGCCTGCAGAACATCAGGTAAACGAAAACAGAAAAGCCTTTACCTGAGCAAATGAGAGAGTGAGAGAGAGAGAGACAGACAGAGAGAAATGTAAAAGAGAAATGTAGATTGAAAGACAAGAAGACACACTGAAAGACAGAAAGAAGCCTTAACCCTCAACACCTAGAACACTTTCTTTCATCATGTCTCCAGACATTTCAGCTATGATCAAGAATAAAAAAAAGATACTGCTTAACTAGCCACACAGCTAAATGCTGGTCTTCAAAAATCCCAGTTTCATCAGAAATCTCCCTCCCCAGTTTGTGCTGATATCAAAATCATAGTACAGGAAATAAGATTTTACATATATGGTAAAATGTCTGACCATAAAATGATCAGATAACAGCATTCCATAATAAGATCAAGAGAAGATGATAAAGCATCCTTAATCACAATCTCCTAAATGCCCCCCTGACACATCAATAGTCATCTTCTCCTGCTATGCACAACTCCCAATAAGGCAACATCAACAAAAGACCTCTGTGCACGCTGGGACCTCTTGTGGATAGGAATAATTCAAAGTGAGGTTTTACAAAAAGTATCAATCAAGGGATGCAATTTACGAGCGCCAGATTCTTCTTATTGTAAAACCAGCAGTCCACTACTCTCCACAGAGCATTATAACCACAACAGCATAATTTTTCAAATATCATATAGGACGTCTACGTGTGTGTCTTCATTTGTTAGAGAGGGAGCACCGACCCAGGGACAGTGCTGGGACAGTACAGCGACAGTACAGCCACCTGGGGTAGGCTACAGCAGGTGTGGATTCAAGGGTTGGGTTGAGAGGCTGCAGGAGAAGAGCTCCGGCCTGAGACCGTTTTCCACAGTGGTTTATGATAGACCCATCCTTCACCCTGAGGAACAAAAAAAACAATCCAATTAGAAGATACAAGAAGCTAATCTTAAGGTCAAATCTTTCATGTTTTCCCATAGCAGACTGCAAAAACACCCAAAAGAAGCACACAGTCACCACAGTAGACCTACTTAGAAACCAAGCAAAACAACAGATCAAATTGCATGTAATTTAGCTATTTTTATGAGTTTGTGCTTTAAATAAAGACTTCATGATTCACATGATCCAAGTGAGTACACCATACACACCAAACAGCACAGGAATTCATTTTGGGTAGTAAAAAAAAAATTAAAAAAAAAAATCTGACAACACATAATTAATAGAGGTCAGTGCTTGTTGATAAGGCTGTTTACTTTGCTTTCAAAATATTTGGTCCTCCAGGGCGTCTCTGTCTCAGTGCGGTGTCTCTCCTCTTTCCTTTGTCTCTCCTCCAGGAAGCGCTTGTGCTCCGTGGCCTTCTCCATGTCTCTTAGCTGCAGGGACTCCGTCACATGCTGCCACAGTCTTCTGCATTAAGAAGAGTTCAGTTGTAGCAGGCGATGAGAATAATGCAGTGATTTACATACCATTATTTAACATAAAACATTATAACCATAACTTGCACTGCAGTAGTTTTCCATTACACTTTAGAAGTGATTGATCTTTATGATAAACAGATCATTAATAAATGTGATGGCAACACAATGTAAACAGACAGCAGAAACAGACATAGCTCATGTTTATAAAAGGTGCCACAAAGACAACAGAACTAAAATACACAAAAAAGTGATGCAGTGGGAAATCCTCGCCTTGACTCATAAGGGCCTTGCTGGTCATTAGGCCGCACTCGTTTCCTGGTGACAGGCAGCTTGGTGACATCCACGATGCGCATCTCACCATTGCTGTAGGTAAACTCAAGCGCACCGTTCCACTCTCCTTGCACACGACACACCACCGAATTGGTGGAGTTGTGCTTCACCTCAGCATTCACTCTGCATAACAGAAACATGGCTTCAGATACAACCTAGACACTCAGCTTTTACACCAGAAATGTGCCACTCAAAAAAAGTGAGCAGCTGTTCTGGGCAACTAGGTCCACCATGTACTCTTAACTATCGGTCACTAACCATCTAACACTGAACAACCACAAGTGTGAGGTTAGGTTTTTTTAACATCTAGTGTACAGCACTTGAAGAGAAGAGGCTGATGGGGGGGTCTAACACCACTCACTTCAAAGGAAATGTTAGATGCAGCTCTTTATTCAGAATTTTCCTCATATAGTGTATGAATAAGTGCGGCACATTAAAAATGTTTTAATTCCTTTACCAAACCTATACGTATAATATTTATGAGCAAAGAATTACATTGAACTTCTCGGAAATCATGCGGTCACCATGACTCATTTCATACTACAATATAATTTTATTGGTTCAAACAAAGCAGACTCACAATACTGATTTTTTTCATTTATTTTTTTAAATCTATTGTTTTATCATCTACCTTTTTTTCTGACAGTACGCTGTGATGTAGACAGCAAGATCTTTTAATGTGTAAGCTGATCTTGTGACACTGACCTGTGCAGCTTGCCCCCATAAAAAGGCTTGGTCTGGAAGGTGATGGCTGCACTGTAGCCCGTCTTGGCGCAGTTGACATTAACCTTTCCACCCAACTCTACCCAAGGTACGGTCAAGATAGAGCGGGCATAAGCCGATGGCAGAGTGAACGTGTACTCCTCCCCATGCTCCAACAAGTGCAGATTACCTGAGGAGAAACCCAGTTAAAGAAAACAACACATTAACTGCACAGCAACTTTTAAATAACCCTACAAGAACGGGCAAATTCATGTGTAGAGCTGTTAACAATAAATACTTCACAAATTAATTACATTTCATGCAAATCAGCAAAAAGTGGTGGTAAACATTATTCCGGTATTAAATATGGGTTGGAAAAAGTCCAGCAATAAAACTACCATATTAAAATAATAGCTATTTTTTGGAAGAACATTCACAAGTTTGGCATCAAATACTGGACCATCATTATTAAAAGGTTACTGACTTTTTAATCTAAAATGGACAAGATGAAATGTAGATAGAGTATTAATATGCAAAGAGCCTTACCCTCTCCAATCATAGAAACACCAATGGACATGCCCATGAACTTGCTCTTGGTCCATACATGTGTATTTACACATATCTGCCTCTCCTGGCATTCGGCATAGAACCCA
This sequence comes from Brachypetersius gabonensis, assembly GCA_037577145.1. Classification (NCBI taxonomy): domain Eukaryota; kingdom Metazoa; phylum Chordata; class Actinopteri; order Characiformes; family Alestidae; genus Brachypetersius; species Brachypetersius gabonensis. The sequence continues at coordinate 20,076,916 of JBBJLR010000002.1, read as the reverse complement.
GATACAGGCGGATGATGTGACACCTGCTCAGCCACAAAGCGTAGCTGGTAGTAGTCTGATGGAATCGAACTCTCTTTCTGAATGCCCCCTGGAGATGCTGCCAGCTTTGGCACTCTCCAGGAGCAGTGGAAAGTCTCGCCAATAATTGGGTTATAGGGCTTCTTGGCAATGGCACCCTTGCGGCCCTCATGAAAGGAAGTGAGGTAATATTCCACAAATCCGACCATTCGCTCCATAGGACTGATACCATCCGTGATGGCTATAAAAAGGTCCGGGTGGGACATGAAGTCTGCATACATCTCCAACAGAGAGCGTTTCTCCAAAATAAAGGTAGGAAGGACCACCTGCATGACAGAGCGAATAATGTGTGAACAATATGTTTTTTGTAATCTTTCTAAAATACTACACAGCTGACTACACACAGAATGTCAGGGTGTTCAACTCAGATCTACGAGGCGATCGGCACATGCTCCTTTCCATCCTCAAACACTTTTAACTCAGCTCTGTTAACTGCCACGTTTAAAAAGTTTACCCAAGTGGGCTGGACACTAGCTTTCCAGGACTGGAGGTGATTGAAGAGATGGGTGGGTCAGTTTACTCACCCTGGTGAGGTCCATGCCCAGTTTGAGTTGAGAGAGAAGGTGCAGAATGACACTGCGTTCTTCTTCCACTGCTCCCAAGTCCTCTTCCTCAGGATACGAGGCATCTTCCTGCTCCTCTTCTGCATCAATATCCTCCTGTTCCTAGAATCATTAGGGTTATACAAAATGGCAAAGAAGCCATAAGGAATTGTGAATGTGTAAGATCTACGGATGGTGAAGATCTGTCAATTTCAAATTGAATTGGATTAACTGATCATTCAGAACTATAAATAACAAAAGGAACAATCTATAACAGCAGCACAGAAGATGAAGAAACTGCTCAGTGATTTTTTTGCCCTCTACTCTGTGGCACTGTGTGAAGAGTGTGCACCAAACTTTTGAATAAGCTTCCAGCTCTTTGTCAAGGACTGAGATTGTCTATAGATTCTAACTTCCCTCTTCCCATCAACAAATGTAAGAAACACTGCTAGATAGGGCTGCAGCATTGGGGGACGCAGCTCATGACTCACTTACTGGCTGGAATTGAAATTGCTGTGGGACATGTTCCAAATGCAGCTCTAGCCCACACCCTAGTCTCAACTCCAAACACTCCTGCCTCTTCAGGACAAGACTCAATTTTGCTGGTATTCTTTGGCTTGAAAGATTGTCGGTAAATAAGTGTGATAGGCTGCATGATGCATCGTCAGCTAATCGTTAGTCACAGCACTAGGTGAGTTACTGGGTGTTCTGATGAACAGGTCTTCATATAATCCAACAAAAGTCTAATTGTTTTAATCTCTACTGTTGTAGTCCAAATAAGGAGATATATCACAATATATAGCGGAGAAAGTGCTATACTCATATTTTGTCCATACTGTACAGCTCTACTTTTAAGAGAGCGTTAATTTTGTCATGGAAATGTATGTACTGTGACGACATACAGAAAGGGTTAAATGGTTTAAATTGCCAATCCACATACATATTTAGCTCCAACATACCATGTGGGAGCTGCAATTCAAAGTATCTAAATACATATGCTAAAAACATCCTAGTTGTGTGTTCAAAAACTGCTACTTTTTATTTTATGCTGATACTTCTTGAGACAAGTACATGACTTGCTGGGTGTTTAGATATGTGTTTTACTGGATTTTTTAAATTAATGTTCTCACAGAGAACACTAAAGGTGTATGCTATTGTATAAAAACACAATCACAATATTTGAAAACATTTTAGTCTGTACCACTGTACTGAGACCTGATAAATTCACAGGTCCCTATAACTGGTCTACATTTTCATCATATGTGCAGTTCTTCAGTGTTCTAAAAGAACTTGCTGCTTCCATAATACACCCAGCAATAATGGCAGTAATGTACCATTTCAGTGCCCAAAGTTACTGTATACAGTTCACTTAAAATGTGTTTTCTTCACTGTAATGAATAAAAACAGAAAAATGTGGGAAGAAAATAGCTCTCTCTTTACATTCAGGAAAACCAACTGAGAACAACTGTAAATTCATTGTGCGCACACAGGAACATTTGCACTGTTGCAACTGTGGTGCAAACTACAAATGAGACAATGAAAAATAATCATTGGAAGGAATTTCAGACTGCCATCACCTTTCAGCCCAATAGATATAAATTAACTCAAGGAAGAGGCTGGAGCTGTGCCTGTTTCTACTGTATTTCACTTCCAGTAACAGACTAATCCACAGACTGCTTAACTGCAGCCGCCCTCACATAAATTTCATCTTCCTGAGTTCTAATGGGATCTTGTTTCCAAGACAAACACATCCATATAGTAGCTATACGTAAGGAGACTTGGATAGTTAGGGAGTGGATTAAACCCTTGATTGTTATCCAAAGTGTACCTATATAACATTCAGTCACATTGTATAAACATCAACAGCAATATTTCTTACAGCAAAAAAAGACCATCACAGCTTGGAAGAACAACAGAATACACTGTGTGGGCTGTGTATGATGTGAAAGCTATCTTACCCCAGCGATGTCACAGGAATCCATGTCTATGGGCTCTAGAACTGTCCCCTGGGTTTTGCTGCTGTCTTTTGTGATGCTGGCCAGACTGCTACCATTCTTCAGGATGTCGGGCAGTTTGGGCTCCAGCCACTCGATGGTCGGCCCTGCAGGGCAAACGGAGCCTTGTTCGGAACTGCTCATGTCACCGGACTCTACACACAGCGGCCACAGGTCAACAACAGACTCTCTCACAATTAGAACTCCAGGTGTCCGGTCGCCTCACAATTGTCTTCAAGTTCACATTCGCAACCCGAACCCAGAGACCAGCATCTGCACACAACTTTGTCCGGTGCTGAACTGCTGGTTTGGTGGGAAGGTTATTCCCACCCTGTCAGCTTTATAGCAATCGGTTAAAGCTTATGAGGGAATCCTGACCTGTGGATCTAACTGGGTCTGCCCAGCAACTAAAATACTGATACGTCCCACTGACTAGCGGTTGGTTCCTATGTTCCGTTCCTGGCAGAGAGCTATAAAATATGTATGCTTGGTAACTGGATCAAATTCAAAGTATGAAGCTGTGCACAATTGGAAGACCACCAATGTTTGTTACCAGTCTACAATAAGGCCTATAGTTTGCCACAGAATGCACTAGGCACTGAGAAATTCAAAACAAATAAACTAGTTGAAGAAAACTGTCCAGTCAGACAGAAGATCTGTCTATGCATTAGTAACAGGGTTTCTTGACAGCAGTGCAGGAGCACAACTTGAGGAAGCAGACAGACGGCTCGCATGGGTGACGCCCTCAAAGCTCTGGTTACCTGGACTGGCCTATCAGAAGGAGATACAATTCCTCATCCATTATGAAACTATATTCCACTCCCTGCCCAGAGGCCCCAGGTCATGAATTCTACAGACAAGAACATGACCCTGGATTAACTGATTTGCTACCACAAACACCTGTAATATGTAAAGTGAAAATGAAAAGCACTGATGCATCTTAGGTCAGTTCATAATGCCACACCTCTGAGTTGTGCAGGGTTTTCTAATGTTACGTAAGGTATTGTATGTTATCTTAAATTACCTGATTAAATGTTGCACTTAATGAGTCACAGGGAGTTTGTGATTTAAGGTATTCCGTAACAGTTTGATCGTGAATTCTGATAAGACTGCTTATCCCGTTCTAAAGCCACACTGCATAATTTATGATTTAATGGTGTTAACCCTCATAAGCAAAACACTGTACACTTTAGGAATAAGGGCAGACAATGTTCTCAATGTTGAAATGCAAATGACAGAAGGGGTACTGTTTAGCTTTCACTCTATTTTAGAAAACAAAATCCAAAAATATTTCAATTCACTCAGCACAAACCATACATGACTATTAACTTGGGCTGGGCTACATTAAGTTACCTTAAATATCCCCTAAAAACCAAAAGTCAATTAAAACATGAATCCAGCCTTAAAAAGAGACTTCGAGCAGCTTTATAAAAACTCAAAAATGTGCTTATCTACTTAAACTGGAAAACTGATTCAAGACCATCACTGTGGAGTATAAAACACATGCCCGGGTGCTTCTCACCTCCAAGAGGAACTTTTTGCCGCGCTACTTGTTGAAGCTGCAGGATGTGGAGGCAGTCGCTGAGGCAGCTCATGGTGGCCAGTGACGTTGCCTTAAGCAGTAGGAGGTCCTGGTCAAGTGGGGAAGGACCATGGCTGGCAGGCAGGCCCTCAATGCACTGCACCAGGTCTCTGTGCTGACCCTGCGCCTGGCTCATCATCTGCACAACAAAAGACAACATGACAACTAGCCTCTCCACTGACTTCTCTCCTCTTTCTACTAATCACCAGGCTCTTAAGGTGTGAAAAACCGTGCAAACAACTCTCATGAGTCTCATGATTTTTTTGAAAACCAAACACTCCAACGCATATCGCGCATCCTGCCCAGTCCTATGATATGCTTTCAAAATACTGCAACCGCTACTAAAAATTCTCAACTTTGATTTAATTGATTCTCATCCTTTCAGTAATGCGGTGTAAATTCCATAAAAAATATGACCTTACCTCTCGGGCCTCCACCAGGTGGTCAGGCAGCAGGGAGCGTTTGCTGGAATAGGGCGAGGAGCCACGGTGGAACTGAGACATGCCCAGCAGGGAGTTGGCATTATGGCTGATCCTGCGCTGAGATCCAGGGGAACTGGCACTGCCCTGAGACGTTGTGGACATACTGCGAGTCTTTAGCGGTGGATTTGTCTTCAGGACAAGAGCAAAGCATTTAAAGCCAGCCATCAAGTAGATATACGTAGGCCAAAGAAGAATGATATCTTCTACAGTCTAGTACAGCTACAAAGTTAGGGCATTTTCACACTTCAGCGTTTCAAGTGGTCTCAGACCATTGGGTCATATGAATGAAATTCAAATCTTTTCCAAACCTGAGGCGGTCCGAGTATGGTTATGATTAAGAACTTCGAGGCATACCGTGTATACACATCCTCGGGTAAGACTACTCAGTCTACAGGTGGTCTGTATTTCTGTGTGATCTCACAAAAAGACTTCAACACCATCGTATCAATGTAATAAGCTGTGAATAAAGAGTGATGCTAATAACACATGCAGCACTTTTATAAACCAGTAAAAAACCATCTACAGTTGAGTGCAAATGTTTGCATAACCCTGGTTAAATACACCAAATCAGCCATGACAACAAAACCACCTAAAACTCTGTAGGTCCCCCTCGGACCACCAAAACAGCTCTGATTCACAGAGGCATGGACTCCAGAAGACCTGTGAAGATGTGCTGTGGTATTTGACACCAAGATGTTAGCAGAAGATATTTTAAGTCCTGCAAGGTAGTGCCACCATGGATCAGTCTGTCTTGCACATGCCAGAGATACTTTGGAGGCCAAGTCTCCACCTTGTCTCTTTGTCATGGCCTTCAAACTACTCCTGAGCAATTTCAAATTGTTACAGGGTTCATTATCCTATTCAGGTGAAAACTGTCATTAAGGAATTCCATAGTCATGAAGGGTTGTAAAATGCTTAGGTAGGAGGACTGTGTCAAAGATTAAAGCACCCAAAGATTCCCAGCTACACATTGCCCAGAAAAGCACACTACCTCTGCTGGTTTGCCTTCTTCGAACAGTGCATTCTCTTCCAAAAGTGCCATCTTTTTCCCAGTAAAGTGACGCAAACAAACCCAGCTGTCCATGTGATGCATAAGAGAATATTATTCATCACCACCTTCTCCCATTGCTCCACAGTCCAGTTCTGATGCCCACATGCCAACTGCAGGTGTATTTAGCAGTGGACAGGGGTCAGTATCAGCACTCTGCACTCTATGTTTAGATACCATTTGATCACAGTTCAATATAACTCCTTCAGTAGGAGCTCTTTGGCGTAATTGGACCGCAAAAGCTAGCCTACACTCAACCCATGAATCAATAAGCCTTGTTTACCCATGACTCTGTCATTGGTTTACCAGTCGCCCTCACTGTGACCTGCATACCACAGACACTCCACAAGACCTGCTACTTTGGACATGCTTGATCCTGAAGTCTAGCCATCGCAATCGTTATTAAAACTTACGCTTACTTAAACTTATTCTTTGCTTGCCTGCTTTTCCTTCAAACACATCCACAATAATTAATGTTATATTGTGGACTTTCATGTTCATAAAAAAACAAACAAAAAAAAAAGTGTGAAAATCCCCTTAGGCCAGTTTCTTACACCGGTAAACAAGATGATCTATAGTAGTGTGAATGAGCATATATCTAGTCTTTCTCACCTTGCCCATAGCTTCTGTGTGATGCTGTGTACATATCTGCAGCCTGCTCACCCAGTGCTGTCTCTCTTTAGCATCAGCAGCTGTGCAAAAAATAGCTTGTTACACACAGTCTATGCTTGGCGCTGACAGTTTCTATAAATAATGGCCTGGATTTACAAGAAACTGAAAGACACCTAGCATAAATCACACAAAACCCACATCCACATAATACATCCAGCAGGTGAGATGAGGGCTAGAAAGGAAATAGAAGAAACAAAAAAACAGAGAGAGTGGCACCTCTGAGTTTGTACTGCTCCCCGCTGATTGCATTGACGGTAAAGGTGTGCGAGTCCTCGTCACTGGGGGAAATGACTGCGCCTGCTAAAGGCAAAGTGCCTCTGGGTTTCTGGAGCCGAGACTGCTCGTTCACAAAATACTCCAGCAGCCCTGCCTCATTGTTGAGCACAAAGAATCTAGAGACAGCCAAGAAAGCCCAGTCAGTGGTGATGACAAAGTAACCCAATATAATGTATTAGCCTAGAATTTCACCAACATCCACTATATGTCATGGTTGTACGACTTAACATGCACTGTGCGTTTTTTGCAGATGTATGCTCATACAGTGTTAATTTTGAAATCTGGGCTACTAGTTGGGCTTTTGTAGCTGGTGGCCTGGTGATTAGGGAGTTGCAATTGGAAGGTACTGAGTTTACCAATGTCACCATTGAGGTACCCTTGAGCAAGGTACCATCCTCACATAAAGCTCCCTGCCCACTGTTTCACTTGGTGAATGGGATCATGCAGATTACTCATGTAATTTCCTCCAAGATCAATATAGTGTATACAGTAAAAAATAAATAAGAAATAACAGCCTCTACTCTTTTTTAAACCAAATGCTGGAATATTGCTGTAAGAATTTGACTGCACTTAAAAACGAATATTCTTGCAGTCAGGGGGTGCTGCTAGATGATTTGATCTTCATAAAAAACACCACTCAGCTAATCTTAAATTATTGGATGATGCATCATCACTCCATCAAAAACCACTTCTGCTGCTGTCCAGCTGGAGACTACTCCCTTCTAGTTGCTTGACGTTTGGTAGGATGACCTCAGACACATGTGCGACTGTGTGAGCATCCTATTCTACCGGTAGGTTATACAACCACTTTATACACTTTAAAGTGGTTGAATTCTAAAGAAGATATGTTGATGATGGTTCTGAGACAGTACTTACCGATACTGCCATCCTGTCACCAGATTTGTGTACTTCATCAAATACCCATAAACATTCTCCATGTGATCACTTCAGATAACAGGTGGAGGGGAGCAAACAAATACACGATTCATTTAGTAGCACTTAAAGGATACATAGTTTACACGTCTATGTCCATTTTATGTAATCATTATATAAAAACATTAAGTTGTTCTGGTGGTAATGACACCCCTTCTACAAGGGAACACAATGAGCTAGGTTAATCATGACTTAACAACATCAAAACAGAGGCCTCGTGACTTAGAAAGACTCAAGTTACGACCCAGAGCCTTTAACTGTGGCTTATTTTATTCTAATACAGAGGATAACCCCTTGATTATCTCAAAAAGTAAAAAAAAAAAATTAAATTCTGAAACACATGCAGTGACAAGAAAAAGCTGAGGCTGAATGCATTACAACTGAACTACATTAGAATGAGTGGGTGGCTAATGGCTAACTAGTCAGGCTAACAATAATAAGTACAAAATTGAAAGGTTTAAAAACGTACCTGTACTGAAAGCTTTTGGATGTTGTCCTAAAGGAGCCCTGTGTTGAGCTCTGGGTATGGACATCCAGTTTGTTTTCACTTTCAGAGGCCCGTATTCCTGCAGTTTCGACCTGCATGGTCGATTAGCTTTAGCCACTCTGGCCTCTACAGACAGGAGCACAGATTAGAGGGCTGTTTACAGGTCTAGCTCTCCCAAACAAGGCTAATAATATCGACAGCAGGCTGTATTATCAACTTTTAACGACCTCATCCCCATGCTACACCTCTAAACATCTGTTCAAGACAAGGACACCCATTAAAATATTGTTTTTCCCCTCTTCCAGATCTCTGTCTCCATGCTAGCAGATACTGTCCATCCCCATCATGTGACTTTCCTGGGTTTAGAGGAGCTATTTCTAGTTAAAAGGTGTGATTACATAATTCAAAATAACATTATAAAAATGTTTTTAAACTGTTATTCAACTGTAAACACTAATAAGTGGTGTGTTTAATTTTAATAAAAGTAATAAATACAAAAGTGGCATCTGACTTTTTTTTTTCAATATAAAAGTCCTCAAGCGCAACCTCGGGGTGTCTCCGTCGTACACAAATTCACTATATGAACAAAATTATACACCAGTATTTCAAGGTTTGGGCTATGCCTGGAAGTAAAGGTCAGTCGTAATGCTTCAGCATACCAAGACATCACACTTCCAACTTTGTGGACAGTTTGGGGAAGAACCTTTTCTATTCCAGTACTGTGTCCCAGTGCACAAAGCAAGCTCCATCATACATGGTGGATGAGTTCGGTGTGGAAGACCTTCACTGGCCCACACAGAGCCCTGACCTCAACCCCACTCAACCCCTTTGGGATGAATTTGAACAGGGATTGTGAGCCAGGCACAAATTCCTAGAAAAACAAAAATATTGTGGAAAGCCTTCCAAGAAGACCGGAAGCTGTTATAGCTGCAAAGGGAGGACCAACCTCTATGTATCTGAATGCAGTGCATTTCAAAAGCTTTGCCCATATGGTGTATTTGCCCATTATCCATTTACACTTACAGCATTTATCAGATGCTTTTATCCCATCTCCCTGGAGCAACTTGGGCTTAAGGGTCTTGCTCAGGGACCCAGTGGTGGTATGCTGAAGGTAGGATTCAAACCTATGACCTCTTGGTTCAGAGGCAAGTATCCTACCACTAGGCCATCACCACCCCACAACCCATAAATTCTGAGAGACAAATTAACATCTACAGATTAGCCAACATTTCTTGAAGAAAAGAAACAGTGCAATTTGTGAATTTGTTCCACAATCAGAGGTGGTTTTAATTGCTGCCAACCAAATACATTTTCCAACATACAGGGTTGAAAGGTGAAGCCAAAAAAGACAATCATACACAAAAATGACATGAAATGTGTATTTAGACATAATCTGAATGTCGAAAAGAATCTGAATGTCGAAAAGGGATGATTTTCAGTGTGAAAGTCCTCAAAATGTATGCATAGAGTTGTCTTTGGTCTAACGAACATCTAATTTGTCCCTTCAGTGTCCCATTTATGCAAAATAAATATTTTTTAAATTTGGATAAGAATTTTTTTCCCCATTTATTATCCCCTTCTTTACTAATGTAACATGAACGTAACCGTTTATTTTCTTAAGTTGCTTTTAAAAAAAAAGATTAGCAAATTCTGCAGTAGATTCTTAAGTACAGCATAATTTAGTGTAAGCCTGTGCTTAACCTGTGTCAGTGTTTCAAGTGTACCCTAAATTGAGAGATTTTGTTTAAATTAATTAGCAAATGGGTTCAATGCTTCAATGCTTCTACCCTGAGATTTACATGTCATAACAAAAAGGAAAACAACGCAAAACATATACAACTGATAAAAATTTAACACTAGAATGCTAAATTAAAACATGTTCACCATAAATACCATTTTCACATGAACTGGGGGTGAAGCACATCCAAAGTATGCTGTGAGGTTTCAGTGTGTAAATTTAATCTCAGTAGCAGTGTGTATATATGGAAAAAGGAAATATTTGCAGACCATTCAAATATCATATAAAGGGAAGTAAAGAACAGTAGAATAACAGCAACATAATACAAAAACATGGACAATCCTATTTATAACAAGGAATACATTTGCTATTAATGTAAACAATGGAAAAGGAAGTCAAACACCTACAAAAATGACTAAGCTACCTCAAAACTTGACGTCATGTTCACAACAAACAGTCCTTTAACCTCTGACTGAAATAAAAATCTTTCAGTTTCAGGTTAGAAAGATGATATGCACATAAACAGTTACGCAGACACCACCCTTCAGCTGTATAAATAGGTAGGCATTCTGGTGCATTAGAAACTCCTGTCCCTGACTCCAGTAGGAATGGACCTCCGGGACGGTAAGGCTCATTCAGACTTTATTACAGTGCAGAAATTGCACATTAAACCACTGCACTGACGTAAAAAGCAGATATAAACCTTCAGGGTACAACTGCATTGCTATTTTTTAATTCATAGAAAAAAAACTTTTGGACTACGTAAATAATCCCATAAAGAATCACTGGCATCCTAATCAACCTTGAATCAATCAGGAAAAGGTCAGTCAACATAAGCTACTGATGCTATGTATAGAAAGTTGTTGGTAGATAGCATATAGTGCTAGAACTAATACGAGGGGTGTTCAAATAGTTTCTGCACTTCTATATTTTCATTGGAAATGGTGAAGGCTGGAAGAGTAGACACTGGGTTTCTGACAGTGTCATGGGACTTGTTCTGTCTGGCAATCCAGATGCAATTTGTTTTTTAATTCTTAATGGAGTTTAAAAAGTGCAGAAATCTTTGGAATGTCCCTCGTAATATACCCCTACCTTTATGTGCCTAATAAACACAAGCTGCCATATTTATTATAATAAGTATTCAGTGTTCTTTTCTTAGTGTAACCAACACCCTGAACCTAAAATGAAAACATCTTGACTGAAAAAGAAAAGAAAAAAAAATATATAAAATTCTACTAATGCATAAAACAAACAAAACCCAGCTGGATTATGATGGGAGATTTCGAATGTCCAGACCTTAGAAAAACTGTAAAATTAGACGCATTAACTGTATTAGAGCAGTTCAGAACACCCCATAATCTACTCCTGGCACCAGCAGTACTGCACAGCACTTCCCTTTGCACATTTGTCAGTACCCGCATCTACTCGCTGAGATATGTGGTTACATGGTATTAAAATAGTAAATACTTTTAGCTCTTCACAAACGTAGCATTTCAAAACTACAATCTCAAGTTTCAAGAACAGACCCTTCAGCACAGTGTTTTGTCTTTACCCAACATCAGCGGGTGTCTGGCAGTCAGTCAAGTAATCAACTTTCAGAGCAGTTTATAACAAACAAACTTTTTGTTCAAGCTGGACACTGCATTTCTAATATCTGTCCATTTCATTCTGACTCATTTGTAATGAAGAGGCTTCCTCAGACTAAAAAGCAAAGTTTAAATAATGGACTACTACACAGTAAATTATGCTGGTTACTGTTAGTCACTAATCTCTGAGAATATAAATAATTTTTAAATAAAGTTAAAAAAATAAATAAAAGAAGAAATGAAAGTGACACTTAAGAGGTCAAAATCCAAGGCAATACAAACAAGTTCAAAACATAATATGAAATATGCAACCAGGCTGATTTCCTCTTTTCACAGAACAAAACACTTTCCATCATTAAATTGCACAACCAGCGTCGAATTTTCTTAAATTAGTATTGTAAATATAGTCTGACTGTCTCTGCTCCATTTGAATGAAAACCTACAATTTAGCAGCTCATAATATAGAAGTCATTGCAAAGACGATATCAGTAAATAAAACTTCATGGTAAAAGTACTGGAGCAAACAACTAGTGAAATCATAAGCCCCCCTTGGGTTCATTCTTTTTGGAACTAGAACAGTTATTGAGATTAATTTAAATATATCTTCTTACAGTACATGCTGATTCAGACTACATGGCCACATTCAAATTTCCAACATCAAACACCACCACTAATCTCAGAGCTTCAAATCCCTTTCCTTTAGGATGTTTCTCTGTGTTTTGTCTGAGTCATTTCACACACATTACCTTTACACACCTACAGCTATTAAAGCATTGTCACTGATTGCTTTGCGGGGAAAAACTTTGAGGAACACTAGAAAAACGCTACATGTCCACGGGAGATAAAAAGACAACAGAAATTAGCACCAGCATTTCGAAGTCGCCTGTTGTATGCCATCTTGCACGACTATGGCTTCTCGACTCATCAACAGCTGACTGGCACTTGATGTCTACACAGCGTGGAGTGCAGTCAATGGCTTTTTCTCCACATCCCCCAACGTGAACCTCACAAAAGGCCTTTTTCAAAGGGAAGTTTGTGCATCAGTATCCTCTACACTACTGAGCACAGCTTTCCCTGTTAACGCTAAGAATCTCAAGGAGAAGCCTATGGCAGTGAAATGCCCATGTCATCACTGTCTCACTGAAATCATTAACGCGACCGGTTTTAGTTTCTCACACAGAGGATGAAGCCTGCCAGTAACGGAACGAGGTTAAACAGGAGCCGCCATAATGTCACCACCAAACCAGAAGAGCTGGAACATGGGTCTGGGAAGAGCAAAACAATTCAGCAGAAAGTTAAGTGAACACTTTCAAATAAACTCTTAATCTCAGTGAGAGGAACAACACTTAGACATTTTTTGAGATGAATGAAGGTGATACCTATGCGGATGCTGCGAGTTGTGTTTATTGGTGGGAGCTCATGTGGGAGGGGGCACTGGCTGCAGAAATGTGAGCAGGCGGGGCAGATCAGCTGACCGCTGTACACCCACTCATTCATCCTCACGTTCACACTGAGCAGCTGCCCGGCACGCACACACAAAAAACTCTGATCCTGCACCCACACCAGCAAACCCTCTGCCGAGCACGACATCTGTGGAATAATAAAAACAAACCAGAGTCGCAGTTAGAGAAGAGTCTGTTCCTGTGTTATCCTGACTAACATCACTGAAAGCATCAGACACATTCTGGAGTGGATATGACCTCAAAGGCACGTGTCTTACATAATAAAGTCTGATGCACATTAACATACCATCCATTCAACAGTCAATAGGGTTCATATATAGAAACTAAGCTAAAAAACAATCCTGCATTTTTATACACTTATTAAAAAATGTAGAATTGCTGCTTTATTTAAAACCAATTTAAAACAATTTGATCAAGCAGGTGTACACATTTTTATTTTTAAAATCTTAAAGAAAACTTTTCAAAAGGCACATAGTATTTGCAATCGCTGCAAAAAGGAGCATGGGATGGGTGGGGCGGGGCCAGCAACAGCTTATTTGCATGAAAGGGACAGAGCCCTGAAACAGCCCGTTTTCAAAGGGACCAAAACCATGAAGCATAAAGCTGGTAATATCTCTTTATGTGAGAGTGATTTTGTGCAATGAACTTCATGAACATGTTTTGTATAGCCCATAAACCTATTATACAGTAACTCGTTTTGCCAAATATTTACCCTTTAATATATTAATATGTATAAAATAATACAAGTGTTTTCAAACTTTTGGAGTCTACATATGCCTATTCAGCCTACACCAGTTTAACCAGTGAAGTTTAGAACTGTTCCAGACTGAACTGCTTTTTGAAAGACATAACCGGAGAAACAGCTAATCAGAAAAAATCTTCCATACCTTATAGCAACCACTGCCCCAGTCTGGGTACGACATGCGTTTATTGCACTGCTCCATGATGAAGGCTGACTTCTGGTACAGACAAGCAGAGTTAGGGCCATACTCTTCAGCAGCATAGTTCCTCCAGGAATCTGCCTCAGTGAAACACAAGACAAAACTGAATTTACTTCGCAGAACTGTTATTCTTTGGTTTACATTCTGAAGTCAATAAATCTATTAAAAATGAAAGACATTAAATCTATTAAACTTGCATTACAGTATAAAAGACAAAATATCTTTATATCTAAAAAATATCTAGCAAAAAATTTAATTAAAACCTAAAATACCAGAGATCTGGACAAGAACTGTAAACCATTATTCGAAACAAATTTTTAGCAGTGTTTAAGTATGAACAAAAGTCATACCTGGCTGGTTTTCCTGTATTCTGCAGTAGGAGCTGCGTTGGTACTCTCCGCTCAGGTGCCAGCTGAACTCCTGACTGAAAGGACAGAAGTCTGCAATCTCCACTGCTCCCCCGTATAAGGACAAATCTTCTTCAGGCACACCAGGGATTTTGTCAAAGTACTGTGAAACAGAGCACAGATTTAACAAAAGGAGGTAAAAACAGTCTGAGAACAAACAATAGCATTCCAAAGCCTAAAATATGTCAAAAGTCCAGGGTGAAGCAACTAATGAATTAAACATTTTAATGTGTCTTTGACCAAGGTCATCCCTTCAGATCTAGAGGTGTTCTGAAAGTGGAGGTTGCTTTATACCTGATACTCATGCGGAAGAGGCTGAGGATATTTCTGCAGGTTGCAGACTGCCACCGCCAGCTGGTCCTGCCTGCAGGAGAGCTGCAGCGGTGTGCCACGCACAGAGTCACAGTATGGGGACAGTGTGGGTCTCCTGCACAGAACACATCAACACAGATCAGCAAGCAAAATCTGAAATGATTAGTTCGGTCAGTGACAGACAGACAAAAAAAATGTAGTAATTCACCCGAAGAACTGCGCATTTAAACTGCACATTTTGGCCAGCAGTAATAGTACCCAATAAATTGCACATGCTGCATCAGAAAAATTGCACCCAAATAGAACTTCACATAGGAGAACCTGTCATGGTGTATTGGATGTGTGTATGTTTGTCTGTGTGTGTGTGTGTGGTCATCTGAAAAGCCTTTGTTGTGGAGTTTGACAGCAGCTGAAAGGAAAGACCTGAGGAATCTCTCTCTGTCCCGCATTGCGGGTGCCACAGCCTGCCACTGGATTTGCTGCTCAGTGCTGTCAGAGTCTCCTGCATGTGGTGGGAGATGTTGTCCAACACGGATGGCAGCTTAGCCACCATTCTCCTGTCACTCACCACCTCCACTGGGTCAAGAAGAACAGAGCTGACCCTCCGAATCAGTCCAAGCAGACCACACCGCAAAAGATGGCTGATGCCACTAAATTGAAAGTGAACATTTGTCATACGTGAACACACCACTGCACAGTGTGAACAGCACGAAATTCTTCCTCTGCATTTAACCCATTCACCAAGTGA
>JBBJLR010000002.1:20036395-20051972 GCA_037577145.1 Brachypetersius gabonensis | reverse complement strand
ATCTGAAAACGCAATCGAATTAGGAAAACAATTCCTTCACCATGAGCTTGATTTTAGAAAAATGCAGTGTCTTCTCCCAGGCAAACAGAAACATCTATTCTGAACATATATATTTATTATTTATACAAAACACACATGAATTGGATAAAGTCCAAAGTTGTATTATAATATTAATAACAAGGTCCTGAATAATATTAATGCAAGCATCAAATCTCAGGGTATTATCCTCTCCTAAAATCCATAAAACTAGTATTTAATACAAGACTCTATGCAAGTATTAACTTTTTCTCTTAATTCAACTTATTTGGAAATTCCAGCAGCTCTACATGGAAAATAAAGAATGAAAGGATTTTAATAAGTCATCAGTGTGGAAGTAAACACATCCTGTTGAACAGATTTAAACAGTAATGACTTACCGGCCCAATACTGATGCACTTTGTGAAGCGATCGTCTGCTTGGATGTGATCGTACAGTTCTCTGACTGCTTTCTCTCTCAGGGCGGTGCTGTGGTGAGCCTCATATGCATTCAGGATCACTGTGGAATACAGTTCATTTGTCACACTGAAAAAACAGGATTACATAAAAGAAGAGTGGCTTTATCAAAACGAGGTAAAAGACACTAACAGTAGGCGACAGTAAGCAGGGCGCTGTGGGGGGTGTATACATCACAGGCTGCGACGTTGTTCCTTTGAGCTGGCCAGTCAATAGTTGCATAGTCCTCCACATACAGCTCCTGCAAGTGCACATCAACAGAACATAATGTTTCATTTTTTAAAGAAACAAATAAACATTTTTCACCAAGAGGATTTTCATCTTGCATGTTAATGGTGATCCAATTTGCACCTGCAAAACCATACATGCGTTTGTGCTTTCCCCTTGTGTTCCTTTATACTATTGACTATATCTGTACTGTCATATGTATGTTATAGTTCGTTTACCTGTTTATTTTGTGAACAAGGCATAAATATTCTGTCAAATTTCTAACAACTGTCCCAAGCAGTAACAGATTGATTTTGGTATTATAAGGCTGCCTCTACTGATGTGTGTGTGTAACTGCACCTGTCTCAGACTGAGAACAAGAGGGTCCTCCTTGGCGGTCAGTCTGACAGCATAGCAGTAGCTCATCGGAAGGTAAACCTGTCTGCAGTGGCACCACAGGGTGGACGGGTGTGCTGGCACCCAAGTAGGAAACAACCTGATTGAATTTCAAAAGAGTTTTTATTAAAACTGCATATACTGTGCGCACGCTTAATGAATCATAGATACTATCTGAAAGGATGAGTACCACATCTCAGGAAACAGGGTGTTCATCCCTTCCCAGCTGTACACATTCAGGATGGCCAGCCAGAATTTTCCCCAGGAAGGTATACCCACTGCACCCCCTATGAAAAGAAACAGAAACGATTCATACAAGGAAATACTATCATACACATTTAGATAATAAAACTTGCTTGTTGTCCTAATAACATTTATTATTTTATACAATAAAAACTTCAGACTGCAGTAGTATAAACTAGTCACACAAAGGTATTTTAGATGTTTTATTATTGTTGTTTTATAGTAGTAGTAATTACTAATACCAATTTAAAGGTCTGCCTCAAGGTTTGATTTTAGATGCTTTATTATTGTTGTTTTATAGTAGTAGTGATTACTAATACCAATTTAAAGGTCTGCCTCAAGGTTTGATCAGCACTTTTTCATTATGTCAGTATTTTTCAAACAATTATAATTATATTTATTACTAAATTTTACATTTAAGCTTGTTATAACTGTATTCTTCATTTTGTTCATGTAGTAACAAGAACACATTTTTTATTCAGCTTTATATGCATTACTTGAAACTTTGCCTATTAGAATAATATTATATATGAAATATTATATAGAAAAAAGGTTGTAAACTTTCGAATGTTAAGTTAAGACCAGACCTTTGCTGTGTAAGTTGTTTCTTGCCCGCTCCATATCCGGGTCATCAGGCTCAACTCCCAGGATTCTCAGTGTAGTGTAACTGAGCGCAGTCCCAAATACAGTAGACTTGTCTTCAATATGCCTGGGAGAATACATTTTAATCAGCAGCATGTTTTAAGAGCATGCACCTTTGGACCAAAGAGGCTGCAACTAACATGATTTGAAAATCAAAGGGTATTAATAGGGAGGTTGTCCCCACTTTGCTGCAGAAACAGGCTTTTGGGAAGGCTTTGCATAAGATGTTTGAACATTGCTGAGAGGATTTGATTACATTCAGCCACAGGATTAGTGATTAGTCAGGTACTGACATAGGATGATTTGTTCTGGGTCAGAATCACCTCATGCCAAAAGTAGTGGAGCTCCATCACTCCAATTTCACTGCTTTACAGACCAATGCTGGGCACTTTATACTCTTCTAGCCAATTCTTTGGGATCATATACAAGATTCAAGATTTGGCACATGCATAGTGAAATGAGCCCCTGCACCAACCTATAAAATGTGCAATTAAGTTATTAAAACATTTACATTATCTGATAAATGTATCGCACAATCTTACAGGTCATATTCTTCTTTGGCTTCTTTTGGCTCTTCAATGGAGATGTTCACTAAGAGCTGTCTAGATACTTTTGGACACATTCTGTATTTTCTTTACCTGGAAAGGCTTTTTGTATACAATAACATGAAAACAAACTTACAGACCCCATCCTCCATCTGGCAGTTGCACAGAGCGCAGATACCTCACCATTTCTTTCTTCCAGGCCTCTGGCAGAGAGATTCTAGCCACATGGCAGGTTATGAGAAGACCTGAAAAACACATAAAACATTCACTCGCATAATTAAGATCTTCAAAGAAAGTAAAGAAGTTGGAGCTGCATTTCTTAGAGACACTGTTTTCAAAATCGTACCTGGAAGCAAGAACAGTGGGCCACCATAGTCTCCAGCCCAGTGGCCGTCCTCAGCCTGCAGCTGTGTGTAGAAATCCATGCCCTTCAGAGCAGCTTCGATGGCTGTCCGAGCAGCAGGGGATGATGGGAGAAACTCACTCTGAGGGGACACGACCAATTATTGTGTCAAATACAATACAAATCAGTCTTTTCAGTCATTTTCAGGAGTCTGGTATGGAACACAAGCACTATGGGTGTGGCAGTTCTTGGCTTTAATGACAAAACTGGTATTAAATTCAGTGAGTGTCAAAAACAGTTGCAGAGGTGGTAACTGTATATTAGTGATGCTCCGATCGATCGGCCGAAGATTGGTATCGGCCGATAATCACATTTTATGACTTGATCGGTACTCGTTAAAGCCGATCTTAGGAACCGATCAATACTGGTGACGTCAATGCGTGAGGGCGTACACGACGAGTGGGGTCGTAAATGTTGTAGCAGTCATGTCATCGCCGGTGTGGAATTACTACGACGTTTTGAGAAACAATGTAAATTTTGCTATTTGCCGTTTATGTTCCAAAGAAATCTCATGTGGAGTCGCATTGTCCAAAACATTTAATACAACATTTAATTCAGTATTACTTTATCTGAAAAAAAGTTAATGGTGATTGGAGAGCTTACATATCAGTTATATAAACCTGAAGAATCGGCATTGCTATCGGCCGATCACCATGACGAAAAAATCGGTACTTGGTATCGGTGGCAAAAATCCTGATCGGAGCATCCCTACTGTATACGTAATTATTTATTTTGTAGTTGTTCATTACTGCAATTAATGGTGCATTAAACTACGTTGTAGAAATTTTTCCATAATGTCCAATGCACTGGTCATACATTACATAGTGTCAAATGAAGGCTGGTTGACTACAGACTGTGTCCCAACTTGGCATCTACAACTTAATTGACTTTATTCATTTAAAACACATTGAAATACTGTACATGGATACAAAATTAAACTTTCAAAGCTTTTTCAAAACATTTATTTTCCCTATAAGAGCCATTTGTTGAGGTCACTGACGTTTACCGTGTCCAGACCCAGTGAGTGAGCCTCCAGTAAGGTCTGTTTCCTCTCTTCTGCCCCCTCATCCTCCAGGTACGTCCAGGTCTGCCTGCCCTCCTGGTTCCGGAGCCTCCAGTGGGTCAGGTCTGTGGCTGGATCAGTTTTGTAGGGTCCCCCCCTTCTCCGCAGAAACCTGGGCATAATATATGGATATAATTATATTATATAGTTATATAATATAATATAATGTAAATTAATAAAACAACATATATTTATTATTAATTGCATTATTCTTAATTTAATTAATGAACTGTAGCTACATAGCACTACTGATAAGATGCACATTATCTCATTATCTATACATACGCACACACACATTTCATATATATATACTAAAAAGTTAAACCAATTAAATACAATTTGAAACTGAATGGATTTTGTTTCAAAATGCAAATGATTGTTATTTAACAACACTACAAATTCTACAAATATTTTCCTACAAAGACAATATGAAACAACGCAAATGTTCAATAGAAACTGGAGAAGACTAAACACTTACGTGCCTTCTGTCATCTCTCAGTTACGATTAAACCTTTCCACAGGTTGGAACGAGTAGAGTTACATGCGAGACAGACGCCAGTCCCCTCAGCCCAAGTGTGTTATGGGTAATGTAGTTTTTAAATGCGTTTCTGTTCTCAAAGGTTGTTCATCCAGACCACATTTCCCGTCGTCCTCAGCGGTGCCTTCCGAGCATGCTTCTGCATGGAGAGATATGACCAGAGGAGGGAATATCCAATTAGAAGAGAGGAGGGCGGAGAAATGGGCGTGGAGTTGAAATTACCGCTAAAGTAAAGTGCGCCCTTGTAGTCGTACATGAACACACCACAGCAAAGTGTGAACAACGTGTTTTTTTTCTCTCCATTTAACCACAGAGTGAAGCAGTAAGCAACCAGCAATGGTAATATGTATGGGAACGGTACCTGACTCAACGGTTCCTCAGTGGTGTCACTGGCAGTCCTTGAATTCGAACCCACAACCTTCTGATCCCAGGAGCAAATGAGGAATATTTAGGTCAGGGGTAGAGGTTAGGGCTCTGTATGGGACAGTCATGATCTTCCACACCATCTCTATGGAGCTTGCTCTGTGCGCTGGGACACGGTCATGCTGAAATAGGAAAGGTTCTTGGAAGCATGGCATTGTCCAAAATGTCTTTTTATGCTGAAGAATTAAGATTCATGCTGAGCATTAGGATTAAATGGGCCTAGCCCAAACCCTGATAAACAGGTCCCTATACATTTGTCCATATAGTGTATATGTGTGACTCTTTTTAAGCTCTGAAGAGCTGGGATTTCTGTTATGTTGTTTATTGCCTTTTATTATTCACATATTATTCATTTTACTTCAGAATTTAAGTGTCTGAAATTACTTGATTTTATTGTACAGAAGTTTGGATGCCACTTGCTATATAAATAAAGCAAACCTCACTTAATTTAGGATGTTTTTTTTAAAACATTCCTGAGTATTTCCAAATGACTGTGATGTTGAGACTATATAATTAATGTAAAAAAAAATTGAATGACAAAACATACTTTACTATTCCTAAGGCTAATGAACATGCACTATTATTTGCATAGGTTGTTCACTAGTTTAAGGAGACACATTTTAATCACTTTTCTAACAAGGGGATGGCAACCCCCTCATGTAACTCTTAAAACACCTACTGCTTACAATATATCGCTCACATTCAAATACTTGAGGAAAGTAATATTTCTTCCTCAGTCAGTCACATTTAGTTTTCTATATCTTTTAGAGGTTACATTTCATGAATGCATTATATGCTGTAAAAACTGCTTTATTGGTCTAATAAAAAATACACATTTTAGCCAAAGATATAAATCCACACATGCCAAAAACACTTTCTTGTTCTCCATTTTAAAGTAATAAGAAAAAGGTATTATACATGCACATGTACACATGAACAAAACAGTCAAAAATGGCCATTCTTAAAACAATCTAGGCAGTACAAAACAAATGACCACATTACTGACTTTCATTTGAAATATAATAAAAGAATTTAAAGTTACCACTTAAGGTGGACTCTTGTTTGCGCTTTCATAGACACCCCACTTCAATAGTATCACATAAAAATTTAAAATATGATTTAATTCTTTTGGCTCCATAAAAGAGCAAGAACTAGCAACATATCTAGAACTAAAGACTTAGTAAGACAGAAATCTCTAGTCGTCTATGATTTCCAGCAGGCCTTTTAGCTTGAGACTGCAGGCAAGCTCCTCTTCTCGATTTGCTACTATTAGTCTGTCAAGTTCCTCCAGTCGCTGTGTTAGAGATACAGGTGCATTTTTTCTACACATGGAAAGATGTTTCACAGCACGGTCATCGGTTTCAGCCTCCTACAAAAGAAGAGAGAGATTAAGCATCTACAGGAATAACTAAAGAAATACATCCCACCCTGAATGCTAAAAAGAACTAATCTACTAACCCTTGTTTGCCTAAACAGAAAGACCCTTTTTACATAAGGTGAACCAAATTGTCAAGTGTTTTTCATGCATTAACATTCACAAAGTGTAGAAATCAGGATTATACACATACTGTTTTAGAAAACAGAGAAATATAACATTTCTATAGGGTTATAAATGTAGGAAAAATGAGCAGAATACAGTTATATTGTATGCATTAAAAACAAATATATATATGAAATGTTAACAATATTCCAGTTTCATTGTGCATGACACTTTAGTTTCAAACTGACAAAATACACAAGGCATTTTAGAACGCCTACATAGTCGCCTTTAATTAACAATAAAGATAAATCATGTGTGAAAGTATACCTGCGTGAACCAAGCAGTGGACCCATGGGGACGTCGGGAGGGGGGCAAAATCTCGGGCACAGACAGCAGTGTGGACGGCATGAAGAGAGGCATCGAGGCCGTCTTCAGAGGATCCACTTCCAACCATCGCTGCAGCTGCTCCTCAAACCTGAACACATTCCTGACACTTTAGGATGCTGACAAAGCACTTTTCCATGCTCCAGTTTCCATAATCTCCATTTTTACATATGACTGTTAAAACATTCTAAATATAGCTTAAAAACACAGACTAGAGTGTTTAACTGACCTCTGGCTCTGAGACTTCTCCTGTTCAATGCCGGAGAGCAGGTGGTGGGGTAACCGCTCCTCAGCAGAGAGCGTGTGTGTGATGTCCAGAACAGAGGGGCTCTTCTTGGGTTCTATCTGACTCAGAAACAGCTTGTGTCTGGAAAAGTCTGCTGGTGGGGACAGAGTCTGTCTGGAGCTCAATTTAGATCTGGAAGAAAACAGTGTTTAGGTTCAATACTTAGGTCAAGTTACCTGTATACTAATAACACAGTTGTAATGAGGCTACTTCATTTCAGAGAGGGTATTAAAGAAAAATATGGGTGAGCTTAACATCCCTAATCCAACATGGTACTGGTGGTAAATTAAGGTTTGTTGAAAACAAAAATAATCTTTGAAATTTTAATTTAGACAGGCTTTTCAGTTCTACTGTGATGTTCCAGCTCACAGTATGTCATTTTTATGGTATCTTTCATCTTTAATGTTTACTTCCTTTCTTGTGCCATGCCAAGTCAGTGGATGTAAACCTCTATCTGATCAGGCTATCTCCTTTCAGACCTGAGCTAGAAAACTGAGCTCCTTAGGAAGGTGACTACAAAGCTCCAATAAATTGCTTGGGCAGGTGTTTATGCCTAGCTTCACAATCCTACCTGTCCATCTTCTGATGTTTCTCCCGATGAGTGCGCTTCACAGCCGCCACCCAACTCTCTGGAGGCTTAAAGTCTTTAAGCTGGTTTTTGAAACAGTACACCAAAATCTCCCCATTGTCAGTAAAAGCATCTATAATAAAGAGAAACAAGTGAAGTGAGTAAACAGTCCTGTACACGCATGCAGTCCCTCTTCAAGTTTTTTTTTTTTAAATATTACTTTAAAAACCAATTACTCACCATTTGTTACAGGGGCTTCTAGTAAACACCAGTCTTTCATCCGATGCTCAATACAGAGAAATAAGATGTCATCCCATGGTATGTGTTCAACAGAAGGTTCAAAATTGTCATCATCATCTTTCTCATCTCTAATGGATTGATGCATGTGTTGAGCACATACTCTAGCCAGAAGGTGCTCCAGATGAGACATGAGAAGCGGCTGGCTCTGTGTAGAGCTGGGGATCTGGGATACATACTGAAATATGGATGTGCACAAACGGGGCCACGAAGCTGGTGGAAAAGATATATTGTTTCTAATTATCTGAAGAATGTACTTCATGCACTATACACTGTAGACATACTTAAAAGAAGAATGCAGTTAGTTATTCCCAAGTACCTAAGACAAAGTTTAACAAAAACAATTTCTCCCAACCGATTTCTTCCTCTAAACAATTTACTACATTTACATGTACACAGCTAAAGCAGGAAACTGATTTAACTGTTTACATGTTCAAATTTAACTTCTGAATAGTCTCATTTTGATAACATGCTTTTAGGTGAACTAAGAACTTGCTGCTTACATAAATCACAGCTTAGTTATACAAGCAAACGAATGTCAAAGTAACTGATGTGGGTAAACATGATGCATGTAAACCATACGCACCACTGTGAGGCGGTAGAGTCCACTCCGGGATCTGCAGGCTCAGGATGGCTTTCTTTAGCCAGTCCAAGTGCTGTGGAGAATTCCAATCTAGGTGAGGTACAAGGTCTCTGTTTTCAGGCACAGAGAACTCAGGTGGAGGCCAGGAGAGACTGACCAGCTGCTCAGAGCTCACTAGATTGGCCAGATAAGTCAGCACACTATTATACAGCTGGATGATGGCTGTTGTATCCTGACACAAGAGACCTGCCTGCAATCGCTCCTTCTTGTCATGGTGGAATCTGCCATAGAACTCACGGCACAGCCCGTCTTCCACGAACTGTAATAGGGGCTGAGAGGAGAGGACTGAAGAAGCTGGAGATTGGGCCACAAGCCAGCGCACTGCCTCACCAATCTGACCATGACCAGTAAAAAAAAAAAAAAAAATCAATTTTTTATACAATATTTATGACAATAGGTTACTGATGAGAAGACCATTTTCAGGAGATTTGTTGCTCTAGAAAATTGTACTACAATCCTAATTGGCCTCAAAAACTCTACGTAACCAGTGTTTTTGCAGAGGAAATTAATAGGATAATTTTGGGTTTTCAGTGTTCAGGATAGAAAAATCCAGGAAGAGGGCTGGTGATCACTGTTAGACTTACTATCTTTCTTTCTTTCTTTCTTTCTTTCTTTCTATCTATCTATCTCTCTATGTGTACCTGCTGAGTACAAACCTGCTGAGATCCTTGAAGATCACTTATGCTTCCTGAGACATGAATGAAGGTGTACTCTGAGATGAGTCCATCATTAACTAAAGTCTTCAGCTCAAGAACTGTAAAACAAAACAAAATATGACTCGCTGGTTAATAAAATGAGCCTTATGTTCAACCAAAAAAAACTTGGACACACCATTTCGTTATACAAACCTTCTTCTATCTTCTGCTCAGTAATTGCTCCCTCCAGCCGGCCAGATATGACCAGTACCAACGGCAGTGCAGTGTTCCATCCGCTAGCTTTCTGCACCTGCTTCAGCTGGAGAAGGGCAGACAGTAAAGGCAGATCCTCCTCACCCTGTTCGATGTCAGAGTGCTCTGTACTGGGGAGAGGTGGCAGCAGCATCAGCAGAGCGCTGGTACCCAGGAGCTCTCTCTGCTCCTCCAGCTGGATCTGTCCCTCTTTACTCAAAGGCCCATGGCTCGTCTGCATACAGACAACATATATAGTGATTAGACAGGCCAGCAGCAAGTCCACTTTTAAAGCAGTAATAAGCTTCACAGAGAACTCTAAGCAGCTAAACAGCATGGGTGTGAATGCATCTTCTGCTTAGTTTAGAAATCACAAAATTTGACAGATAATTTGCATTTCAAACTTATGGCATAGAAGTCATGGACTCACCTTTATACAAATGTGAACTTTGTGGGTCTTCTGTCCAATATTCCTCAGGGTATTACTGATGAGCAGAGTTTCCAGTCGCCCTTCCTCCTCTGATGTACTCTCCTTTACCCTCTCTCTACCCCCCATCTTAACCTCTAACCATTTTGTCAGAGTGCTGCACCACAACAAAGAACAAAAACAGTTTCTGAACATAGACAATTTCCCAATTTTCTTAATACATTAATGAATGAGTTTAATCTTAAGAGCATGTGAGGAATGTCTGGAAATATGTTGCTATGATGGTGCTGGAGCTAAGGATAAAGGCTAAGTGTTGGTATGCAACCTGTTACCTGTTGGCAAAATTCATGTCACTATCCTGGTTGCTGGGAAGCAGAAGTGTGGCTTTCCAATAGATTCTCTCAGGTGGATTGGGGGTGCTTTCAGCCACGAGTGTGGGCAGATCAAGAGGATTCCACACACGCTCACTAAACAAAATGAAAACACTAACTGGTTAACCTGATCTAGAATAAACCATGCACTATAGGCTCAGACACATCTACGCAAGTTCTCTCACCTTAATAACAGATTATAGTAGAAGTTCACTCTCATCTTATGGATAGTTTCGCTTCTTGTTTTAAACAATCTGCAATGAGATAATATCATCAAATAAAATACGGCACACTACAAGAAATAACTAAGCAACTGCGATCCATGACAAAGATGTGTGGTCACCTTGTGCAGGACACAACCATGTTCCCTGCGTTACCCATGTTGATGAGGCCCTGAGCAAGAGTGTCTACAGATGGAGCAGATGGTGCACTGGGTGCAAAGGCTTTCAACTTGAAATGAGGGTCCACACAGCAGGGGGCTGCAGGAAAGCCACGCATTTGCCTCTTTAGCTGTCTGCGTACGGCTACTACATCACGCCACCTAAACATACAAAAAATATGTTTTTGTTTTTGAATACAACCAAATATAAGGTTCTGGCCTACAGCAGCAAGACAACAATGAACCCCACAAAATAAAACAAAACTAAATTAGTGTTCACCTTTTTATGAACTTGTGTATTTGCTGCAATTCTGCATCAAACAGCTCTTTTGTTAGCTCAGCAATTTCCACATTCAATGTCTCTTCAATCAAGCTGTTACACACATCCTCTGAGCAACGAGCCACATATGCAGCCTTCTCCTCCAACGCATACCTGTGAGGAAAAATTTTTAATCAATAAAAATGTTTACTCCGAAGAATACTTTGCGAGTTAAACATAATACAGTACAGTAAAACCTGTCAAAACTCCAGTAAAATGCATTACATTTTTAATAGTTATTCAATATTTGACCAAATATCGTGAAACCAACTTTATCACTGCATCAGCTATTTCCTTGGTGTACTCTGTAAGAACCTCTTCACTGATCTCCATGCACAGCTCTGAGCTCAGCTTGTCCAGGAAGGCTTCATGTTCCTTTTTCCGTCTGGAATAAACCACAGAAACATCAGTAAGTTATACATTACAGTTATACATTACAAATATCCATGTATTAAAACTGATGCAAATTAATTATTCTATACACCTGGCTTCCTCCAGCTTGCGTTTCTCCTCAGCTATTCTTGCCAACTCAGCAGTGATCTCTGATGCAGAGAGGTCTCTCAGCATCTGAGCAACAACCTCACTCACCACGGTCTCCAACTCACTCTCGCTCACACTGCAGACAATTGTGTGCAAAGGTATACAGACATTTTAATTTCAAATATTATGTTTAGACACAATCTGCATATTTATACTACCTTATATTTATAGATGACATACTTATATACTCATAAAACTTCAGTTGATTAAACTAATTAAAACATCCAATTTTAAATAATCAATATAATATTAAATAACAGTTTTTTTGTTTCACAACATATTCAAATTCATGTCATTTTCTAAACTCAAAACACCCACCTCAGAGCTACAGAGACATATTCAGTCATGGCTTTAGTTATGGTAGAGACCTCAACTTCCAAAACCTCATCCACCACAGAATCCACCACAGCCATAAGATCCTGTATGGAGCACAAAGAGATGCTGATGAGTTAAATCATCATTAGTATTTATATCTACAACTGCTGTTTGTGTTTACAAAGAATATAAGAAAAGGAGCAGACTTTAAATCGCCTCCAGATGAAGGTTAGTGCCTTACTTGGTCAGTGTAGACTGGTTCAGGTTTTGGACGGGGTGATGGAAGTCTTACAGGCTGATGCTGTAGTATAGGCTGGAACATCAGCTCTGGGTTCGGGGGCAATCCTGGTACTGTGATCTGAGTGGACTCCCCTGTCTCCGCTGTGTCACTACGAGTCAACTGCTCCGCTGGAGGAGGCTCTTGAAACAGCCTTGCCTCAGTCAGTAATTTAGATTTGAATTCAGGCCTTGGTTCTGTCTCAATTTGTGGTTTCACTTCATGTCTCTGAAGAACAACTGACACAGAAAAAGCCACATAACACAAGTTAAATCTTTCTGTACAGTCATGGGTTACAGAACTGGTCTTAGAAGTAACACATTAGGGCAGTAGTTTTCCGTTTTAAACAGAGCACAGACTATGATCAAACCAAAACCTATAAATAATCTCACAGGAACACACACATTTCTCACAATAATAAGCAAAAGTCAAAATGGCATTATGGTACAGATAAACCCAATTTAGATAACTTGCTATGCACCATTGTATAATACTTAGTAACATTTGCAGCGCTGTCTGTCTCAACATAAGCATCAGCAGTTGCAGGGCAGACAATTCCTTTTCCTCCTCAAACAGTATTTTAATTAAACTACAAATATACCCATTTTAGTCAAACATTCTGACACAGGCTATCTAAATTACCTATGAAATTTTTACATATTTCAACTTTTTTTTAATATATATATATACAGAAAGTTTTCCAAGGTCATCAGGCATGCCACCTCAGGGTGTTTTGCACACCACAGTTACTGCATTAGGGGATAGTGCTGCCTCAAACACACGACCCTTTATTGATCAAACAATTGATCAAATCCTTTTACTCATTATCCATATTATTCAGTCTTATTTCCTATATTTTTCCTTGCATCATTTTGACATCCTATCACAGATTTTATGGAGAAAGAGCCAACAAAAACCGGGCAGAGTTAATGGCACCTTGCAGTGGCTCTAAAGGAGTCATATCCCCTCTGTATTTGTTGTTTGCGTCAAAGCTGCAGACTGGAGTGTGCTGCGGTGGGTTGGGTAGAGCTCCTCCATTCACAACCTCCCCAATCAGAATCACCCTTTTCTTCTCAATATCCACAGACCTCTTCTGTGGCGGCAGCAGTTCTGGCTCCTGATAAGCTGTACGGCTCAGCTCAACCATACTAGAGAAAGTGTACACATATTACAAAATTACTCACATTAAAATGCAGAAGTATTTAGTGTAGAATTTGATCAGACACTGCATTAGACAACTAAGATGTTCTAAAAGTATA
This sequence comes from Brachypetersius gabonensis, assembly GCA_037577145.1. Taxonomy (NCBI): domain Eukaryota; kingdom Metazoa; phylum Chordata; class Actinopteri; order Characiformes; family Alestidae; genus Brachypetersius; species Brachypetersius gabonensis. Next base: position 20,038,588 of record JBBJLR010000002.1, on the reverse strand, counting down.
TTTGTATTTAAACACACAAGAGTCAAATGTGAAAAAGAATGTTAAAAACCCTGAGGATCTTACCCCTCAGTGACGTTGAGCCCATACTGCTGCAGAAAATCAGTGGCCTCAGAAGCATCGCGGAACATAAGCATTCGGACCAGGTCCTCCACAGGGAAGGTTGTGGATCTCTGAGATCCTATAGTGTAAGCTGTATTGAGGGCTTTCAGAGCAGATAGTCTCACCTATTCAAACAAAATAAATATAAACATACTCCTTCTATTACCATAAAATGTAATGCATCAACCTACATACAACAGTAATTTATGGAAATTTATGCTTGGCACTGGTAGCACACACCTGGTTGAAGTATCTGTGGAGAATGCAGCTAGCTAGATAAGATGCTGCTTTCACAAGCTTGAAAAACCTGACAAAGTTGTTGCTGTTGAGGGCTGCAAAGGCCTGTACTGCAAACTTCACCTCCGCAGAGTCCCGAACATCTTTACGATATTGCTGTACCTCACTTTAGGGGAATAAACACATTCATGTAAGGTGACTTTTAAACCATTTCACACATTGCACATTAGTATGACTATCAAAAAGGACTAAATAGCCAAAAGCACCACATTTAAGTATTGCTAATCCAGAAACATACCGAAGAATATCGCCATCATTAAGTTTCAGTAAGACACTGTACTGGCGGAATTCAGCCTCATGAGGGCAGTACACCTCCTTAGTGGAAAGATCCTGATACATCTCTTTCAGGCTTTGCAGACATTTAGTCATGTTCTCATTATTAATCTTTGGATCAAAGGTCCTCAACGGTTCTTGGCATAGGTGGTGAGCACAGTGGATGTGGAAGCGAGTACACTTCTCTATCAGAGAGACAGTTGCTGGGTCACACAGATGCTGCTGGGTAATATCCTAGAAAGACAGGAGGCAAGCATACAAAAGAGAAACAGACATAAATAACAGCTCTGATGGTTCTGAATGTAGAAGTATAACAGATAGATTAAAGATACAATACTACAAACAAGAAAAAAATATGTTAAAGATTACAAAAGGATAAAAGGAAAAACAAATAAATGATCAAAAACAGAAGGAACACGGTGAGGCATACCTTGCGAATTCCTCTGGTTCTGTTCCAAACAAAGTCGTACCAATCACGGTAGTTGCCCTCGCCTTGGTCCATTATCTGTGTGACCAAGTAGTCCATGGTCATGCTCAGAACTGCCAGAGGTCGCAGCTCATGTGGGAGAGGCTCCTCCTGGTCTGCTGATGACCTGCTGTATTCTTTAATGGCAGCAAAATGGTCCACCTATACAGCAGAGCACTATTACTTACTCTTGTTTGCCAAAGTCATCAGTGATGAATCACCATATAACAGTGAATATAATATGCTTGGGAAATGGTGGTCCTGGTGATTAGACTGACTGCCAATAAACTTGTAATGTAGACATTTAGGACTAAACACACAAATGGGAATTGAAGGATTTTGCCATACAAGTGCAATAGATAAATAGAGAAAAACCTTCTCAGTTTCTGGAACAAGTTCAAAGACACTGAGTTGATTGCGAGTTTCTCTCATGTAGCGCTCCTTCTCCGGGCACATATCGGGACATGTTCCCACAAACACTTTGGACATGTCCAAGTCTGTTCTCTTGGTTCTTGCTGCCAAAAGGAAAAGCAATGGTTTGGTTAACCCAACCAACAAGCTGCAGTCCATTCATCTAGACTTGCAAAAATATATATTTACATTGCCGCAGGATCTTGTCTCTCTGCTCAAGAAGACGATACTTCTCCTCTGACGTCTCAGCCAGCTGTCCAATCAGATGCTGAAGGGATGAGGGCAGGCTGATTGCTGGCCGATTTGTGCTCTCTAAACCCAAATCCAGCTGTGGTTCACTGTCAAACTGGAGGGTTTTTGCTACAAGGGGTTTCTTGGAAGGAGACCTAAAAAAAAAGAACAAAAAAATGTATAAAGTCAAAGTCAAAGTCAAAGTGAACTTTATTGTCATTTCACCATGCACAAGTATACAGGGAAACGAAATGGCGAGAGCTCTGGATCTGCAGTGTATATACAAATACTTAGATAAAAAAATACAAATAAAAATTACAAGTAATAGACACACAAGATAAAACATTGTGCAAGACAAACAGTGCAATCAGACAGTATATAGTAATCTATGAATCTGTGGTATGTGCAAATGGGTA
>JBBJLR010000002.1:20011261-20036295 GCA_037577145.1 Brachypetersius gabonensis | reverse complement strand
CTGCTAATGGTTCCAGAAAAATGGCAAATAGTGATGGGGAAAGAGGGCAGCCTTGCCTGGTGCCCCTCTGTAGACTAGAAGTGTCTTAGTTCTACATTTATTCTGTACTGGTCTACTTCAGGTTTATACATGGCCATTAGATATGAATGAAAAATGTGTATTTATGTTCCTTACAAAATACATGTTATTGAAAAAATAGATTTTCAATCTATCTAGAAAAAAACATTCAGACACTACAAATGAATAACATCAGCCCACAGCTTAATATCATCTATTGTAATAAGAAATGTGCTATTTCTCAGAACCTTCAATTCTGGCTAATTCCTCTTAGCAAACCATCTTCAAGTTTACAAGTGTCCCTCTGTCAGACTAAGAATTTCAGAACACTCAGATCAGGATACTGACCAGGCCAGATAAGCACTTTCACCTTTTTAAGAAACCATTGAATTATTTTGACTGTTTGTTTGAAGCTGTTGTCATGGGGAAACAAATAACTTCTCAAAGCAAATAAGATTAAATTCTGCTTTTTACCCCGACTGACCGGGGTAAAGCGTCTGATTTGTCTAAATGCTTAAGTGCAAATTTTAGACATGCATCTCAATACTTGTTTTTCAGCAGATGAGTTTTATGTTGGGTGCTGCTGCTGTCAGGTTGTAATGCAACTCTTTTCAAACGTCTACTGGCTTCTTCCTTACCTTCCGTATCATGAGGGAAAGCTTGTGGAATGCAGTTGTCTGGGGACAATTACTTGTGATTCCATTAATAGTATGTTAATGGCACAAACTGTGTCTGAAAATGTGTCTCCTGTTTCCACCGTCCATGACACAGCCCAGTAACACTACAAATATTATTAATGTTTATGTTGTATTTAGACTCATCTAAAACACACTAGTCAGAAAATTGCACTGCCTGTTTGAACTGCATTTTGCAATGCAACAACACTGCAAAATCTGATACCACATCTTACATAATTATATTTTTCTGATTCCCTATCTCAACAATGAACTTTCACTCTGATCAGCCCTTTGTAGAACAGTATTTACACAAGCTGAGTCCAAATAAACCTGATGTGCACTTTGTCTTACAGCTGAGCTATAAAGCAGCACTATAAAAGATGGACTCTTCTTACTCAGTGAAGGGACCGTAGCCTAAGCCCTTCAATCATGTTATTTGAAATTGAATGACCTCATTTCTATTGACAAAGGACTGCAGTTTCCTTACAGGCAGTTTCCTAGTTTTCACTTCTGGGTTTAGTTGTCAGATAACCATCATATGATTCGATATCTCCTCTCTTCAAAGGATTAGTTGTGGAGTACACAGCATAATTCTGTACTACTCCAGTAAACTTTAAAGAAACTAAAATAAACTGCAGAGCACAGAAATATCATATCACCAATACACTTACTGTACCTGCAGCTCATGTATACGATTGTGATATCCTTTGAAAAATGATCCTGTAGAGCATTCCAGGCAGTTTGATCACAGGAAGGTCAGCATGTGTCTTTCCAGTGTTCTCAGGACCGCCTTGTAGTGGAACAGCAGCATTTTCTGCTGCCCCCCTCCTCAGGACTAGACTTGCTGAGGTGGGCCTCAGGAATAGTCGTCCAACGACAGACTCAGCTGAGCACAGAGCTCCACAGGCTGCCATTGTTGGAGAAAGGAGGGAATGTCTAAACTACAAGGTTCAGGGGGAAGGAGGAGGAGTACCAGCTCAGAAAGTTAACCTTACAGACTATATTACAGCAACACTGTAGCTGAAATGTGCCATGGTCTGTTTCCAAATGAGGCTAAAAATTGTGCCTTCCCTTAAAATTAAAGTTTGAAATTTCCTTTTAATTGTCTGAACAGTAACTTATACAACTTAACTCATGATCATAAACCAAGCGCATGGCTGTCCTGTAGCCATACTAGTCCACTTACTCATCCAAACAGGCCATACAGGACATAGGAAAGTTGCTCCAGAATCAATGTGAAGAGCGAGAACAATAAAGGCTAGAATAAGCCCTGACCTTTGGTGGCTCTAAGACACCATATTGACTTCAACATAGTTCCCTTCAAATGGTCCTTTTGCTGTTGCGTCTATGACTATGACTGAACATAAGGAAAGTTAAAATACGATGAGGACCCCTTGTACACTGCTCTGCATAATGAATGTATTTTTTGTATATCGCCTACGTCAAAAACTTGGGGGGAGAAAGTTGACTAAACAAATTTCAAAACGTTTGATTTTAATGGTCAAAAATTGTGAATGCTGTCTACAGAATGTGACAGGTCTCATCATGATTGGCCTCTCTTGGGTCTTGCTCTTTCAATTTTACCCACTGGTTCCAGTCTCTATTCCCATTAGAGTTCTTATCCTTTAATGTTATCAACATTGTCAACAGAGCCAGCAGGATCCATTTTATAAAGCATGAAGTGGCCCTGCACCTGAGCTGCACTGAGCTCTGGGTGGACACCTAGCGCTCGCTCAGCAAATCTTTGGCCCTCAGCCACAGGTTCCAGTGGGTAGAACCTCCGGAACATCTGGGTCAGCTGATAGTGTGAGCAGTGGCCAACATACTGCTTCAGGTCCACACGGCCAGGTCTTATGAGAGCTGGGTCAAGTCTGCAGCATATGGGGGTGAAAAACAAGAAAACAGGACAATTCAAACATTTAATTGTTGACTAAACAAAACATTATATCTCCACTTTCTAGATATAGAACATACCAACTGTCAGTGAGATCTGTGCAACACTCACAGTAGACAGTAACCTTGTGAACAGGTTAAAAGAAACTGTTCTAGCCTGAAACTGTAAACTATAAAGTGCACCTATGTGGTGAGCAGAACTGATATAAAGGACAGGGAAATCAGATACGAGATAAGTGAACATAAAGTGGCTCCTCTGCACAATTTGACAAAAAGTTCCAGTTTAAACTCATGGCTGAAGCAATATCCAGATGCTTTTATTAATAAAATGTGAGACATTTATATTTTCAAGAAAGTCCCTTTCTGGTTTTGGAGTCCTGAAAACGTTGAATATCATTCTAATCTTTTGTGACGATGGATAATTTGTCGCTGTGCCCTTAGAGAAAATGTATAGTCTACTTTTGTTGAGAAGATTCACCACTGTTTCCCATTTACAATTATTTTAACCCTTTTACCGTTGATTCACTTTTCCTGCTTCTATCATTTCAGCTGACTGCGGCATAAGGTACTCAAAGATGTTTTACAGTTATTGTAAGGATCAATATGAGTGAGGTTAAGATTCCCCTGATGTTCTGCAGCCATTCTGTGTGACAAATACCTAGTGATACACAAAATCAGTAAGAGGCAAATATTTTATCATTTACATTTACGGCATTTATCAGACGCTTTTATCCAAAGCGACTTCCATTCCCTAACTACAGGGGACAGTCTCCCTGGAGCAACTTGGGGTTAAGGGTCTTGCTCAGGGACCCCGTGGTGGCGTGCTGAAGGTAGGATTCGAATCCATGACCTCTTGCACCAGAGGCAAGTATCCTACCACTAGGCCAACACCACCCCCATAATCACAGACCTGATATTAGGATACACCCCATCACTGATCTTCACCTCTCAATGAAGTTAGTAGTCATGAAGACAATTCTGGCTTCTGAAGATGCAACTCCATCTAAAGCATTTAGAAGTCCGCTGAAGGTGAGCCTTCCCATGCCCTGGTAGGCTAACGGGTCTGTGTAAAGAGAATGCACATCAATGTTTTTGAGTGGAAGGTATTCCTACATACACAAACAACAGCAGAGCACTATGGTGAAGTAGCTCTTTTTAATCATTATGGAATAGCGGTGAGCTTTGAGGATTATTTTTACTATTTGAGGTATTTGAGGTCACTAAATGCTTTACCAATTGAACCTTTACTTGTTTACTGACAATGTCATCTTGCTAAAATAGGTCAGGTACTGATGTGTACAAAAACTTTTTTTGTAAACACTTATGAAGCGCCCTCTTGTGGACATACTTTCAGTGGGCAGCAACTCCCGGCTGACAAAGGCAGCATCCACATCCTCCAGTAGAATGATGCTCTGCTGCGGAGCCACACTCAGAAGGTGGTTTAAACGGTCATCCGACAGACTGCGGTCACTTAGACTCATCAGACAGATGCTGTAACCCAACTCTCCAGCAAGGGCTGTTCTGAAAAATCCAATTTAAGCAAAGAACCATGTATAATACACATACACTATATGACCAAAGACTGTGGAGAACTGCTCATCTACAATGTCTTGTGAAATCTATGGAATTAACTGTTTTTTCCCCTTTTGCTCAAGTAACAGTCTCAACTCTTCTAAAAAGGTTTTACATAAGATATTGGAACATTGCTGAGATGATTTGGTTGCATTTTGCCACAAGTGAATTAGTGATCTTTGACTTTTTTTTTTTTTTTTAGTGTTTAACAGTGCTTTATTACATCCAAGAACACAGTTCCACTTCTTCACAGACCGAATTGACTAGTTAGAAGTAACATACATTTGTAATTTATTTACATTTAGCATGTAAATGCTATATGTATTAAAAAAAACTCACTTTATTTTACACTGCACATGCTGCTGATGTATCTCTGATCAGTGTTTTACCATTAGCTCTTGATTATGTATGTTTTTAATGCAATTTTATACTTTTGATACTATATGATATTGATGTTATGGTGTAATGTTGTTTTGGCAAAGGACATCACCGGTCTTACATGAAGCTGCTCTTTCCACAGCCCGGTGGTCCATACAGTAGATATCCCCTTCTGTATGGGATCCCTATAAAAAATAAAGGTAATCAAATAGGTCTTTTTGAAAAATCTTTCTCTAGAACAAAATCACACCTATAAGATAGATATAGGGTACCTCTGTCAGTGTACCACTTTGGATTACTAATGAATTCCTTGACATCATCCACAATCCTCTCAGCAATCCCATCCTCCAGGACGACAGAGGATAAGGGACGGCGGCGGCGGGGGAACCCAAAGGGTCTCCATTCTGCCCCCATAGCGGTATACATTACAGTGCGGCCCTCCTCCTGCTTTAGAGCCAACTCTCTTGCTGCAAGATAAAATGAGATACAAATTAATGAAGGGTATGGCTTTTAAAAAAAATAAGTGAGAATGGGATATTTTACTTCCAGGTGTCCACTTTTTACTTGAGGCATTATTATATAAATAATCAAACTAGGTATCCTGGCAGACTAAACAGTGCAGTAAGGTGACCCTTGAGGAGCACTCCCAACAAACAGAAGTATTTTGTACCAAGTCAGGGATCCCCAACCTCTGAAGTAACTGAAAGAGTGGTCATCTACCTTCTTGCAGTATGTTGAAGAATATCTGCCTGTCTCTGCCAAGGGCTGTGAATGTAACAGACTCCCAGGGTGTTCCTGTATGCAGATCCACCATCTGCTTCTCTCTGGTTCTTTCCACTCTTATCCACTTACTTCCATACCTACAACAAAACTGTATCAGTTCATTGTTTTATTTATGCACACCTTCTACCAAAAAGCAGAAAAAAAAATATTTTTGCCATAGTAATATGAATGGAACATCTGTTGCTGTCCTTGCAGGGAGTTTTGCTTCTTGCAGGGATATTAAAGCCCACTTTGCCTAAATTTTATGAAAGAGCCTCACCAAATAATGTGGTTCCCGGGACTTGGGTGGAAGTCAAACTGTGTGTGGACCCGTCCACTCTCATGCTGCAAATATGAGGTCTCTACACTTAGATGCTGTGTATGTCTGGCATGTTTGGTAATCCAGCTCAGCAACCAGTGGTAACTTTTGTCTCTGCTGGGAACCTCCAGAGTGATCATGTAATGCCTCCTAAAGAAGACCATGCCTATCTGTGCCCCTTTCCTGGCAACTGCTAGTGCTGTTCCCACACCAACCAGTCCAAAGCCAGCCCCAAAGTAGGGGTTGTCCTTCAGTGCTCCAAGAAAATCTGAAAAGGTCATTTTCTGGAAGCATTAAGTGAGACCTGCATGAATCACCAGCAGTATAACAGCCTCGTTCTTCCTCTGTGTACACTGTAAAACAAGAAATCACACACATGCATTTCAATCAAGCCAGTCATACACTGAAATGGCTTTGAAAATGTCTATATGACTGTTCCTCACTGCTTGACTTACTCTCTGTGCATATACAGTAAAGAGGAAAGGCACATGCTACATCACTCACCTTAATACTGTGGACATCTTATCAGATCATGTCCAGATCATTGTTTACATAAGATCATTTCAGACAGATCCATTTCTCTGGCACAACCAGTGAATCCAGTGATTCAATAAGAGAAGGAGCCTCAGCTCCATAACACAGACATGGAGGACATATAACATGGTCTGCTCCATGTCACTACAGGTGCCCAGGGAAATACTTCCCCCCCTAAAACGAGCATCACCTAAATAGTTCCGCCTTACAGTACTGAAGAAAAGAGAAACGTAAGATAAAACATTATAAATATTCACTTTAATCTTCTTTCAAAACAAAGTGCTTTTATAATACCCACTGAACTGTTGAGCGTTACACTCTTCACTCAGCCGCTCTAATGAGTTAATGTTGGTTTTGTCGAAACAGATGGCGCCGCCTTTACGACGTTTTTTTGGAGCTCAAAACTGCGGGTAAAATATGAACATAAACTTCATTGGTGGGGTTCAACGTAGTTCGTCTGATAAATAACTGGACTTTTAAAGCCCTCGAATAATGTCTGAGTGACACTAGTGTTAGAGTGGTAGCCAGTGAGCTAAAAATACGAGCCAGGCTAAAAATGTCCTGTTTTTCAGAATGAAATCTTCAGAAACCCCCAGGCAGTAGGTATAAATTCTGTTTAGATTAAAATACAAGTGTGCAGCTGTTACGCTGAAACACTGAGGTTACTGAGCTCGCAACTGATATTGTACTTTTAAAATGTATTGACCATTACAATTATTTTTCTAAAAACACATGACGGAAGATTTTTGGGCTAATTTAGATCACTTATCCTGTAAAAGTAATCTTATCTGTTTTTCTTAGTTTGGATGTTTACTGGTATTCCCCATCACCACCATAATTTCGTCTGTTTAACAGCCTGGTTCTGCTGGATTCCCCTTATGAAGACGCTCATCCTCATCAATCACTTCAAAGCTATAATAGATCTTTACCTGCTGTAGGTTACGGAGTTCAGAACTGATTTTATCCTTTCAAAATGTTCTGCTTTCAAAAAAATGTTTAAAGCACAGGAAATTAAATCACAGAAGATTTAGTGTGAACAGACTAGCTTTATGACAACTTGGAGCATTCTGTCACAAACAGAGGTAAGAGAACTAACTACACTTATATCTTTAACATCAGGGTAATATCAAGTTCCTACTGCAGAATTGCATACTGAATTATTTCTGAACTCATTTGTCTTTTTTTGTAATACTTTACCAGTTAGTAAGCAGTAGAGAGCTATGATGCAAGACAAAGTACAAAATGTGTCTGCGAAAACTGCATCTGGCCCTCAAGCAAAGAAAAAAAAGAAAAAGAGAAAAGTACAGAATCATCTCCCAACTTTGTCTGCCGATAAAGAGGCTGATATTCAGCATCCTAAGCTTCAAAGGAAAAGGGGGAAAGCCTCGCTTCTTAAGGGGAAAACATCTGTGCAGTCAGTCCACGGTAAGCAAACGTTTGATTTGATTTTATTGTTACATTTATTGTTAAATAGGATTGTGTTATAGAACTATGTTTGGAATCTGTGTGTAATTGTGTTGTAGATCATGTGGAAGAGGGCACAGAGCACATGTTTCGCACACACATATGTACAGAATGCAGACGTTGCTTTAAGACCCGCTCTCACCTGATAGAGCACATGCGTCTCCATTTTCCTGACCCAAGCCTTCAGTGCCCCATCTGCAAGCACTTCTTCACCAGCAAGAGCAAGCTGCGGGTCCACATGCTCAGGGAGTCTGGTGAGAAGCTTCACCGCTGTCATTTGTGTGAGTACAGTGCAGTCGAACGCAACACCCTGCGGCGCCACCTTATCGGCGTACATGGTCACCCAGCGGAGGATGACGGTGCCAAAGACCTCTTCACATGCCCAGTCTGTCAAAAGAGCTTTAATCAGAGTCAGGCATTAAAGGGTCACATGAAGTCCCATCACACGACACACAATGGGAATCTTCTGCCTTGCTTCCACCAGGGATGCTCCTTTCAATGCACAGAAAAAAAAAATCTCCAGAAGCACCTATTTGACGTGCATAGTATCAAGGCCATCAAGTGTCGTCACCATGCTTGTAGTGCTCTGTTTGGATGCAAGGAAGATATGGAGGCTCATTTTCGCACACACCAGGCCTTTCACTGCTCACAGTGTGACTTCACCTGCTCTAACAAGAGCCGTTTTCAGCAGCACAAAAGACAAGGCCATGCAGGGGACAAGCAACTCAGCTGTGGTTTTTGTTCTTTTACCACTTTCAATCCAGTGGAGTTTGACCAGCACGTAGGTCACCTTCACGCCAATGAAAAAACACATAGATGTCAAGAGTGCAGCTTTGTGACTGCTCACAAGAGAGTCCTTAAAAGACACATGCTGATGCATACTGGTGAGATGAACTTGCATATATATATATATATATATATATATATTTTTTTTTTTTAATGTAAATACAATGTAATATTAATGCATGTGGTGTTCATGAATTTGTCCATTGCTTTCACAGGAGAAAAACCCCACAAATGTACGTTATGTGAATTCAGATGCCGGGATGAAACCTATCTCTCCAAACACATGCTGACACATACTGATGAAAAGCAGCACATGTGTTCAGAGTGTGGCTATGTTACCAAATGGAAGCATTACCTGAATGTCCACATGCGCAAACATACTGGTGATCTCAGGTGTGTTTAATTATTATTATTTATTTTTTTTTTACAGTTAACACGAATGTATCACTTGGATTCTTATTCTCACCCTTAGGTATAAGTGTAACCAGTGCATGTACCGTTGTCACCGCATTGACCAGCTGAACAGCCACAAGCTCCGGCATCAAGCCAAGACCCTGATTTGCGAAGTGTGTGCTTACTCTTGCAAGCGAAAGACTGAACTGCACAAACACATGCAGCTCAAACATTCTACAGGTGAAGACCACCAACCCCCTCTTTACCAGTGCAAGTTCTGTGCATACACAACAAAGTACCGGCAAGCTCTTCACAACCATGAAAATTGCAAACATACACGGACAAAGGAGTTTCGCTGTGCCCTATGCTCATACTCCACATTTAGCAACACAGGCCTCTTCCTGCACAAACGGAAGGCCCATGGGTATGTGCCTGGGGATGTGAAGTGGCTGGAGACATATGCAGAGAAAGAGAAACAAAACAATTCAGCGAACCTGATGGAGAACTTTTACTCTAAAGTTGTAGGGTCTCAAAAAACAGTTGAGGAACACTCTGAAAGACAAGAGGATTCTAGTGGTAATGCCAAAACCTCTAACCAAGCAGAGTCACAAAATCTTATTACAAATGATATTAGTGTCCATATTCTCAGTAGTTGTGAAAAAACAAAACAGTTGGAGACCATTTTAGAGCTCCAAGAAAGTTCAGAAATTAATTATTTTGGAGATCAGATGAACAAAGAACAAACAGTGAAGATAAGGCAGGTCAGTGAAGATCAGCCAGCTGTGCATGCTCAGGAGCACTGCTGTTTTCTTACCCCAATAACATGCCCTGATAATGTGCAGACAGCATCATTGCATACTGAGCCAGAAAAACAGGGAATCACATGTATGCATGTTGATGCCTCCCCGAGGTGTCACACAACATGCAGTGGTCCTATTCCTATGGAGTCTGTTAGTGAAGAGGATGATGTTGCTGTATTAGACGCCGAGGAATTTAGTGATACTGATGAGCAGAGACTGGACAGGAGAAATGGGATTCTGCAAGAGGAGCCCCAACCCTCTGTGGATCATCAAGCAGTCTCCTCATCAGCAGCTGCACTTGATAATGCAGGCTCAGAATCTCTGCTCCAGGTTATGAGGAAACAGGACAAAGACCAAGCTGAAGCCCTGATACTGGAGGGTAGAGTTCAGATGCTGGTGGTCCAAACCCAGAACAACATTTACCAGTGTGATCATTGCTCTTATGTGACGCGCAAGCAGGCAGCCTTAGAGCGGCACTGTAGATCATCTTGCCATGTTGTGAAAGCAGCTCTCCAGTGCCATGATTGTGGTTTATGCTTCAAACAGTTACGTTCTTTTAACACACACCGGCTCAGAAAGTGCCAAACACTGCAGCGGAAGAAAAAGGTGTTCTCTGCTGTGAAGACCTTGGAGAAGATAAGAGATGATGAAACTACACAGGACCAGGATAATGTGCATAACATAAATGAGGCTGGATCGTCATCTGTGACAGTGACACATGATTATGTGGATAATGTGCAGAAAAGCACACTGGCAAACGAGGAAAAGAATACAAACCATGTTTCTGGTCCACCTAAGTCCCCAGACTTAACATCTTCTGAAACCTGTGGTTACTTTGAAGATAATGATAAGTTCACCTGCAAAATATGTTTTTTTTCATGTGGCAGGAAAGCCACCATAGACCGCCACTGTGTAGCCTGCAGCAAAGGAGCATCTAAAAGAAAGCTAACTTTGAATGAGCCATGGGATGAATACAATGAATTAGACTGTGAACAGGAAGAAAATACTGAAGGAGATTTAGGAGAAAAAATGAAGACCACAAAACGATTTTCTTGTTCAAACTGTCCATTTATTTGTCAACAGAGAAGAGCGTTAACAAGCCATGAGAAACGTGGCTGCTTAAAGTCTGGTGAGGTCCAGTGCCATCAGTGTTCATTTGTAGCCAGATCTGAGAAATCTCTAAATCAACATGTCCTAGTTCACAGTAAAGACAAAGACATTAAACGAGGTAAGAGAGCTTGCCTTCAGTGCAAGCTTTGCACCTTTACCTGCAAGCAGGAGCGATGTATGGCCCAGCATGTGGCACTGAAGCATGAGGGCGCTCGGCCATTCTGCTGCCGTTTCTGTGATTTCAGCACAGCACGGCGCCACCGCCTGGATGCCCATGAGTCCATGCATACAGGTATTGGCAGACACTGCTGTGAGCTATGTGGTCAGACCTTTTGCACCTCATCTAAGCTACGGCTGCATCGCCAGCGGATCCACGAACGGCAGGCCACCCACTTCTGCTCTTTGTGTGACTACAAAGGCTACAATCCTACTGACATCAGCCGCCACACCCTCAGCTGCCACACTGGAGAGTTAAGCCATCCCTGCAGCCAGTGCGAGGCCCGCTTCAGCTCTGATATCGCCTTGAAACAGCACTGTAAGCGCACACACCAGGCTGCCAGCAGCCAGAGTTGCACTCTCTGTAGCTTCACCTGCAACAGCAAGGCCATGCTTAAAGCCCATGTGCAACATGAACATTCTCCAAAAGAGGACTCGACTTCACAAGACAATCCAGATTCTCAGCTTGTTCCTGAAAAGCCCCGCAAGGCCTTCCTCTCCCACAAATGCCCGGACTGCTCTTTCACAACTGGAAAGAGGCTTCAGCTTGTCCAGCACATCATGGATAAGCATGAGGGAGGACATGAGGAGGAAAAAAATCTAAAATGTGACATCTGCGGCTTCTCTTGTTTCCATCAGCTGGTGTTTGACCAACACATCCGTTCACATGGTGGTACTTGTCTCTACAAGTGCAACGAATGTGACTTCTCAACTCGTAACAGGCAGAAAATCACTTGGCACATGCGTATCCACACAGGAGAGAAACCGTACCACTGTGAGAAGTGCAGTTACACCTGTGCTGATCCTTCTCGGCTCAAGGTATGAAACATGGATATTTTGTTTATCAAAACCTGTAGTACAGTAATCTTCATAAAATTGCAGTACTTTACTTGTGTGGCATAACCAATAGTTGGTCATAGTTAAAGTTTACAATGATCTTAACATCTTATCAGTTATCTTACCCCAGAGTAGGGCAAACTGTTTAGCTTTGAACAGAATTTGACATTCTTGATGTGGTGATAGTAAACTGAGATTGTTTTTCTTGTTATTGTCTTCATTTCAGTATCACATGAGGATTCACCAGGATGAGCGTAAATATCTCTGCCCAGAGTGCGGTTACAAATGTAAATGGATAAACCAGTTAAAGTACCACATGACCAAGCATTCAGGTAACTGCTTTGTTTCAGAATGATTAATGAAAAATCCACTTATGCCAGATACAGTCAATAACCAAAGACATATTTTGAGTCCAAATGTTCTATCTTTAATCTAGAACTGCAGCAGACTGGGTATTTTGGTTTTGAATGTTTGTTACAACTGTGTTGTGTTGATTGTCAGCAACATTCGCCTTCTATCTGCAGTTCTAGACTAAATCAAAATTTGGGCTTGAAACATCTCATTTCTAATCGACTACATCTGGGGTAGGTGTGAAACTTTGCAAGTTTGAGTTTTCACCAAGCTTTTCCTTTAAAAATGCGTAAAGTATCCCTTAGCTACTCTTTTCTTCCTCCTTTGTGCCCTAAAAGGAGCCAAGTCATACGCATGTGAAGAATGTGAATATCGCACAAACCGCGCTGATGCCCTGCGTGTCCATTGTGAGACACGCCATCGAGACGTGCGCTCCTTCATATGTGAGAAGTGTGGCAAAGCTTTTAAGACCCGTTTTCTACTCAAGACACACCAGAAGAAGCACAGCGACGAGCGGCCTTATGTGTGCTCCTTGTGCCAGAAGGGTTTCCGCTGGCCAGCTGGCCTCCGCCACCACTACCTCTCCCACACTAATCAGCTGCCATTCCGCTGCCTCTACTGCCCCTACCGTGCCAAGCAGAAGTTCCAAGTGGTGAAGCACTTACGGAGGCACCATCCTGACCAGCCCATGCAGGGCGGGGTAGATAAGGACCCTGACACACGCATTGTCCCATTACAAAAGGCGCGTCTTAGGCTAAAAGAAGATAGCCAGATGGATGGACAAGACATTGCAGAAAAAGAGAAAGTTGCAGAAAAATTGTCCATGATTTAATCCTCAGTGTTTTTCATTTCACAAAATATACTGTAGCTGGCCTGTAATGATCTTCTGCTTAAGTGAATCTGAATCAACGCCTTTTAGCTGAATTAATTTTTAGTTCTAAACACATTATTCAAAAGGAAAATCAATTAATTCATAACCTGAAAAGTGTCAAC
Organism: Brachypetersius gabonensis; assembly: GCA_037577145.1. NCBI lineage: Eukaryota > Metazoa > Chordata > Actinopteri > Characiformes > Alestidae > Brachypetersius > Brachypetersius gabonensis. The sequence goes on along the minus strand of JBBJLR010000002.1, from coordinate 20,023,153 downwards.
ATTTATTTAGGTCATTGCCGGATAGTTTGCCTAAGAATAGCTTGTGACCTTAAACGACTGATTTGCTGACGTCAAAGTGATCATGGATAACAGTTTCAGTGGATGTCAGGTGCAATATGTGGTTCAATTATAGGGACCAACAACATCGACAATGTTGTTTCTTTAATGAGGCACCAACACAGCACAGAAAGACACTTGCTACTGTACAGAGGGACCACAATTTCCCCACCAATACCTTAAACTAAAATGCTTGTTTTTTTTATAGTTTACATACATAAAATGAGCCAAACAGTGACTGCTGGCTGTGATTAACAGGGTAGCTTCAGGGAACATAGAGTGTAGTTGGGTATATATGGGTATAGGGGTGTGAGTTTGTGAGTGTGTGAGTGAGTGTGTCCCCAGTTGGCCTCAAGTTATCTGGGTTATCTGGCAAGAGGCAAAAGTCCAAATTACTTTTTACGAGAGAGCTCATGGATAACAGGAGCATCAGTAACAAAAACTGGTCAACTGGCAGCTGTTTTAATACGACCAATGACTAAAGTGACATCTGCATTTAGATGTATGGGACAGAAATCAGCAAACAGGGCTGGAAATGGTGCTTGAAAGAACACATCAAATGAGAGTGATGGTCATGCATTAGTGCAATGTAAGGAAAACGGGACAGGCAGCTATTTCTCAGTTGACTGAGCGTATCAGTACAGGGCATGATGAGAATGTGTCAGCAATAATAGTCTGTCCACAACACTTTTAAAAAATTAGTGGTGAAATTTTGTACGTTTAAAAGTTCAGTGGTGTAAAAATCATGAGCACAGTCTACAGAGATGTGGAAGAAGTGAAATGGTCACATTAGTTAACTTTTACTATATTCTCAACAAGTGGCTGAGTTCTTGTGTGGCAGACAAGAAAATGGTGTAGGCCTGCATGACCCCCAAACCCAGGATGGGACAGGGTGGTCCATCACTGCAAATGAATGCAAAGTTATCCTTATCTTATGGAAGAATGTTCCTGTCTTTATGGATAAAAAAAGTGGGTTGTCATACTTCCATTACTTTAAGACTACAGGTAAAAATGAACATGAATACAAAAACAGGACTTTCAGGACAACAGAGTTTTAGTTTATTTTAGAACTACAATACAAGATTGTCAGGAAGAACATATATTGACAACAACAAACTTGACAACAATTAAACATTTAATAAAGAGTTCTAACTTAAAATTGCTCGTGTGAATACTAAAGTTATGCTCTATATTTTGTTTCTATTGCTCATTTAAATGTACAGGGCTTCTTCAGTGTTCTACAGCGACAAATACTGACCACAGGTGATTGAGAAGGCACTATACTGACAAACGTTTTTAGCTACGCTTCAGTTATTTTTATTTAAATGAAAACATTTTTACTGAAGTCTATATATCTCATGACAAAAGCAATAAAATCTGAATACTAAAGCGTGAATTTAGTTTTACATATTTATTATGCAAGCTATTATGCAAGCTGGGTTCGACCTACAAGCAGTAGTACTGAGGTTATGATTTCTATGTGCGCACACAGCAGTACGAAATATGAACTTGTCTAACTTTCTGAATTACATCTTTCCTATGTATGGAAATGTTTGTGCATCTATGGCATGCTTAATGTTTGTCTAGGACGCCTCTGTAATAGCGATGTGAACAAACAAAGAGGACGGGCAAATGCTTGTCCCATCTTTTGATAAAAGATGGATGTGGCGATAGCCTGGAAAGAAGAGAGACATAAAGTCATAAAGTTTAAATGACCATTCAATAATTCACATCTTGTTTAGAGTGGAGTGACTTTGTCCTGACTGCTCACCCACCTGGCTGAATGCAGGAGAAAGGCAATGTGTACTGCCCTATAAAATCATTCTTGGTTGCCATGTCGTAGTCCTCCACAACAAAGCGTACCAGCGCCACCTCAGGAGTATGGACTGCAAACTCTAATGTTTCATTCCAACATGGGTTGAGTCCTGCTCAACAGAAGAAAAAGAGATAAGATAAACCTTTATTAGCCACGAGTTTTTATTTTTAAACCATTTATTAGTCCCACGAGTGGGAAACAATGCTAACACAATATTTGGGGCTGAAAGCACTCATCCCTTTACATGATAATGGGTAGTTCATGTAATCAGTAATGCAGAGAAGCATATCTTTCCTTTTCGTGTGAATGGCTCAATGAGATAACATCTTTTCTTACCATTGTTCTCAATATAACTGGTCTCTTGTTTGGCCTGGTCCACAGGTACACCGTATATCTCCACTCTCACAAAAGGGTCTACAATGGAGCCCTCTTTGTTGTTTACTTTGGGAAGCTGCTGGCCACTGATTACCTAAAAGCAAAGCGGCAAGGGATCAGACATAATATTTTTAGTTATATTTGTCTCACTCAAGGTATGAAAGCCTGGATTAGAACTGATTAGTGAATCTTTCATTGCCTGAATAGTGAGGATGAGGGCACAGTAATCCTTGCGATCCTGGGGCCTGTCTGGATTGAAATGGTGCTCACTGTTGCGCAGGATCTCAGGTTTCAGGATGTATCCGCAGCGGTTATTCTGACTGAAGAGACCATCATTAAGATCCATTTCCAGCCCTGCTGTCTGGAAGTTTAAAGCCGCTGTGGATCAGAGACATATCAGCACTTAATGCAGTTTAACATCCACTTCCAAGAACCCAGCCCTCATTGCATTTATGCAATTTACAGCTTTGAAGACATTTCCATTCTGTACATCTGCACAGTAGCGTCCTTAATTCTCAGTTAACTACCACAGCAATTAATATGCACCTAATTTACACTTTCTAATTTAGCCTCAGTTAAATACAATTTAGCTGTGCTTTACCCATTTGGCATCCCACATTCCACATGTCTTGAGGGCAGTAGTTTGAAGAATCTGTCCTTAGGCCACTAGGATACACTCTGGTAATCTGCCTTATGTTGTGCTGAACAAAATCAGCAGCTGTGAGCATAGTGGACACACAGACATGTTACAAAGGAATTTGTGACAATCCTTCTCTACTGTAAGACTACAGGTAACAAGATTAGCACTGATAAAAACATAGGACCTTCATGACAACAGAATTTTGATATATTTTAGAAGACAAGTACAACAATGGGCAGGATGAATGGATATTGACTAATGTAATTTCTGTTCAAAAAAAGATTGTTTTTAATGCAAAATGTTTAATAATACATATATAATGTGTAACTATGGTTGCTGTTAGTAAAATAAAAAAGATACAACAGTTTTCAGAGTTGTTTGCATCCATGGCAAAGATGGAAAAAAGGCCCATAACATTTTTATTTGACGTTAACTGGAGCAAACAAAATATATGAGGGAAAATAATCAACCTTCAACTGAAGTAAATTTAATGCAAGTAGGCAAAACCCCTTACCAAATATCTATTAACACAATTATTGGCACCCATAGAAATTCGTACAAACAAATTATAGCTGATGGATTCAAACTCTTAGGCAGACGTTCTTGACCTCCGGTTTCACTGAGATTTAAATATGAGGTCACTCAAAGGCCAAATTTGCTCAGTCATTCATCAACATGGAGAACATTAGAGAATACACCAGCAAAAGGACAGATAAAGACCTTCATATACACATATGCTGGAATATGAAAATGCCCATATGTACTTTAAGTGCATGAATTAAGGAATAACTAGAGATGTATTGAAACTACAGGGGACAGTCTCCCTGGAGCACCTTGGGGTTGGGGGTCTTGCTCAGGAACCCAGTGGTGGTATGCTGAAGGAGGGATTAGAACCCATGACCTTGTGGTCCTAAGGCAAATATCTTACCCACTAGGCCACCACAATGTTTTGCCTGTAAAGGAACAATTTTGAAGATCCTTGTTTTTGTTTGAACAGTGGTGCAATGTTTCAACAAGCAGTATAAGTTTAGCTCTTCTGTTACTCATTCTTGACTTCTTTGGGCAAAGTGTTGTTTATCTGTTTATTGCATGCGTATGTGTATTTTTAATTTTTTCACATAAAATGTAGTAGTTAGTACTACCTGCCGACAAACAAATCTACAACAAAAGTGAGCCTACCTGCATCCTTGATAAGTTTGCGGGCCTTGGACTCAGAGAAGGAGGATATGTCATAAAACTTGCCATGGATGCGTGAATGTTCAAAGCTGCTGAAATTTTCATTCTTGCAGTAAATGACAAGGTCTGAAAGCTCCTTGGTTAGATTTCGCTTTGATTTCTGGACAAAAAAATAAACATGTAAAACACGCATTTAGTATTTGATTCCAGGGAAGTAAAGAAAGTAAGACTTTATCTGCACTGTTCACTATATTTTATTTTTACCAGCTGTTTTTCATTAACCTAACTATTGGTAATCCTAATCCCAACCTTTTTTTTCATTTTTAATTTTCTCTTAATGGAATTATAGGAGTATCTCAATATAGTATTTCTGACCCCTGTTGTACAACACCACCATCAATCTGTGTCACTAGCTCTGCAGCACTACCAAGCTCTGCACTTGTAATACTTTTGAACCTTGTACACCAATCATAGATTTAGAACACATTTGGGAGTTGTGGTTGAGTCCTCTCCACAGGGGCTATCCCAGAACAATAAATATCACAGCATACTCTCAATAGTGTTAAAGGGAACATATTGTGTTAGTTATAGGTCTGTGTTAGGTCTATGGGCTATACAAAACATGTTCATTAAGTTCTTTGCACAAAATCACTCTCACATAAAGAGATCTCACCAGCTTTATTCTTCATAGTTTCAGGCCCTTTCAAAATGAGCCGTTTGGACGGAGGGCCCAGTGTGACGTAATAATGGGCCAATTTGCATAGAACCGCCCCTCATCTGTCGAGGACCCACCCACTAGATTAGTTGAAGAGCCACCATTGTGTCTGCTAGTTTACGAGCACAGATAATCAGAGCGCTGTGGCTACAGGCAAAGACAAGTTACACATGAATTGTTGTGTTGACTGCAAATAACAGCGCACATTCCTACACTTCTTCCTAGCCAAAGAAAACTAAAGAACTGCGTGCCTTTCATTTCATTTTTGATGGCCATGTCCCAGCAACAATCAGTTTCATTCCACCTTAAAAGGTTCCACCTTAAGTATTTAAGGTATAACAGAATATTCGATTAAAGAGCTGTGAATAAGGAGCTACCGTAACTTCAGCGTGGCGGAGGATCTGTATCTAACTTTTGTGTTTCTATCGGATGGGATGGGTGGGGCTTGGACAGCAACAGCTTAGTTGCATGAAAATAAGCTGTTGCTTGTTTTTTTGTAAAATAAAGCTTTACAAAAGGGAGTTTTGCATAATATGTCCTCTTTAAAGCAGACAATATGACTAAGTGTAATTTGAGCATGACAAATTCCAGCTGTGCACATGCTGCCTACCTTGCTGTCTGATGACAAATTCTCTGTGGTCAGGCTGTCCCTACGCTGTTCTGAAGAATCTTCTTCATCACTCACTTCACCACCTGCTGGATTTTCTGCATCCAAAGACTCTAGCCCACCGATCTTCTTCCCTTTCACCAGAATTTTGCCCTTTAGCTCCTGAAACAAATAAACACATATGCAAGGCATTGTTACTCTCTGGAAAATCCCAAAAGCATTATTATTACCATTTTGTGTAAAACTTTCCGTTACTGCCCAAATGATGGCAAAGTAGACTAGTATTTGAAAGTTTGGAACAAAGTTTTAAACAATAAAAGTACTTTTGGACATTCAGGACTTTTTAGGCATACATGTGACAAAATTTCACATGTATAGAAGTGTGCTTCTTAGTGCATTTATTTAGATCTGGAGGCCTAGCTTAAAACGTCATGATATGCTACTGTAGTGCATATAAGATAAGATAAGAAAAACCTTTATTAAGTGGGAAATTTGTTTTGCCATGGCAGAAAGTGGACAGTGCAAAGTGGACAGTATACACATGTATAGATGTATACACACTGAGTGCACTGGGTGATTCCTGACCTCAAGAAAGACTTTCAGTTATGAATGCTGAGGGAATCCATTGAGATACATTCTACCAGCCTATTCTGAACATCAGTATATGTAAATTCCACATAAGTAAACAAAAACTAATCAACAATCAGATGTCCACAAACAAGTGGGAAAAGTGCTATAATAGTGCTTAAAGCTGCCAAAGCTGCCACTAGGTAACAAGCAATGCGTAACCCTAGCTCACCTCTGGAGATGGCAGCACACTAGGGACTTTGCCATCTAATGTGGTCCTCAGCAGCATGTCACCAATGATATCCTTTAAGTGCTGAGCCATGACTTTCTGTTGCTCTGCGCTGCACCGGTTTTCAAGAGACAAGATGACTGGATATTCTGAGGCCTGATAGAAAACATGGATTATAAGTAATTATCATATTATATTATTATATGTTCTTATTATATTACCATGTTTTCTGTTTTGTTTATTTTATCATTTGTTAAAGAGCAATCACCTTGAAGGCGTACTTCGCCACAATGGCAATTACATCTTTAAAGAGAATCTTGGATGTGAAAGTGTGGCCGTGGTACACAACAGGCTCTCCACTGGAACCGTCCCAGCAGTCAATCTCCAAGCAGCGGCAACCCCGCTTCAGAGCCCTACAGAAAGGTTTATTAGCTTCTTCAGAAAAGCCAAATAACCTTTTAATGGGTTTAATTCTACATTTAAGATAACCTAAAATGCATTCTGCATGTTTAAATAATATCGCCATTATTGGATAAACACATTCTCACAACAGGTTTTTAAACTGTCCTTCAGAGAGAAAATCTTGTGTAGTATTCAATGGAGCCCACTCAAAGTGACTAAATCTGTATTGTTTACTGAATGTAGGCCTCCACACTGCTTCTCCCTTTCAGCTGATCCTCTAGAAGGTATGTGTTGTGTGAGGAGGAGACAAAATAACAGTTGAGAGGCTGGGTCATGTCCTGAAAGAGACGTGGGTCTTCTGAGTTGAAGATGGAACCATCAGCCGAGGTCAGATACATCAAGAATCCATCTACTGACATGGTGAGGTTGGCTTTGGCTGTATTGGAACACACAGAAGATACATGCAGTCTGAATTCAATAAATCGATAAAGCACTTCTACCCAGAAAGTGTACTGGATGGCTATTCAACTCTTATAATAGGTTCATGGCATTAGCAGCATTAAAAAGTATAACAGTTCTCTTGGCAAACACACAGCATACAGTATTAACAGCATGTAATAGTTCTCTGCATTTAACCCAGCGTCAAATGAAGCAGCAGGCAGCCAGGAAAACAGCACACGAGGAGCCGCATGTGAGGACAGGACCTAGCTCAAGAGTACCTCAGTGGTACCACTGGCAGTCTCACAACCTTCTGATTGCAGGGGCAGTTTCCTAACCATTAGGCCAGCTGCCCCAAGATTAAAGAAATTAGTCCAAATATTTGAAAGTGACTATATAAACAAAGACTAGTAAGGATCACCTAGAAGCAGCTGAAATCAACTGAAATCTGTCTGGTTTCTGGGACTTCTATTATTTGCCTATCAGCATAGGTTATTCTTTTTCAGAATCAGAGATCACAAATTAAAGCAACATTGCCTGTATCCGATGGCTCATATCGCTGGATCAGCTCAAGTGCATGCTCTTGACTTCTATCTCCCTCCAGCTGTTCTTCCCGCAGAAACTCTTCCAGATCACAGTGTGAAAGTGTTTGTCCATCACTGGAATACTCCTGGAACAGCTCCAACACATCTGTCCGTTGGGTAAGCATCTTGTAGAAGTGGACGAATTCCTCACCTCCCAGTAAGCCTGTTTGGCTCTTATCAGCCATCTGTGTCAAGATAAGTAAAGTGGAAAAACACACAGATAAAACTGGATTTTTAGGGACTTTCGAGGTTGATTCACAGACAAATTTACAAAAGAGTAGTTAACAGAGAGGTATTGAGTATTCATTACTGGATCACTGGTCAGCTATGGAGCTTTCACAACCTTCACTTCTTGTCGCCATGTAACATTATGTACCTACTGCTAAATATGGAACTAATGTGGAATTTCAACAGGTTTTAATGATACAGTGGAATAGTGTATTAAATATAGACTGTCTTTGCATTGTTCTCATATAGTTAAGTAAAATGATTAATAGAAGCAATACAAATAACCAGCCCACTCCTCACCTTAAAAAGAGAGTTTGCATGGTCTTCATTCATGTCCATATTCAGGAGCTTCAGAAGCCTGCGAACCTCCTTAAAGCTTATTGTGCCATCTTTGTTTTTGTCTGCTTTTAAGAACAAGTCAGATACCCACCTGAGCAAAGAACTTGTTAAAGGAAAACACTTTCTTAGGTCTAATTGTATTGCTATTAATATCTATTAGTCTCAGAATTAGTCTCAGAACGCTCCAAGATGTATTGTTCGGTAACATCTTTGAAGTGTAAACTCATATAAAGGCTCTTAGGATTACAAGCTAATGGAAAGATAATGATAAAAAGCCCAAGAGTGAGATGTAAAGTCTGGGCGTCTTGTCAAAATAAATGTTTTGTTTCTTTTTCTAAGTAAAAATAAGTACACATCCTCTACAGAGATCACCCTTCTGCATGTTTAACACACACTGTTTATCCACTGCTGTTGTTATATTAAAGAAACATAACATATAAAATATTGTACAATAGAACAGTTTTAGTTTATTCTAGACTGTTAAACTTAGTAAATAAATATAAATTGTGCTCTAAAGTTTGCACTAAATGTTGTTGTTTTATAGACGTTTAATCTTGTTTTTCTCCTCATAAAATCAATGAAACGTCAAACTCCGGCATACATCTATACAAAAGAAGGATACTGGTCTAGTTTTTCACTCCCGTCCATGTTCTCCAGGTTCTCTATGAGGGCCCGCATGCCTTGAACCCAAGCCTGAGCCTCCTCAGCTGACTCAGCCACAAGGTCTAGGTTCCCACGGCGGCCACGGAAAACAAGTGTAAAGCAGCGTTCTGGTGGGAACTCGTCTCCTGCACTCAGGAACACCTCAGACTCATGACCCTCACGTACTGCCTCCACATCACCTACAGAGACTACAGATGCAAACCACAGAGAGAGAGAGAGAGAGAGAGAGAGAGACAGACAAATCATCATATAGAGCCAATTCAGCAGTGTTAATAATGTCTGGTGGGCCTCACTGTTTTTACTGTACGATGTTTATGTTTCTGGTTGACATAATGATTAAACTCGTCGTCTGAGTTTTGGCTGTGGCCTCAAAGCATTTAGCTTCTTCTATCTTTTTCTGATTATGCAAATGCAAGTTTTCAATCAGTACCCAGAGTTCCACATTAATCCACATAAATACTGACTAATCCAGCGGAAAGGGATGAACATGATGGATTTCAGTGTGCCTACTAACAATAGCCTCTCTTGCTGGAGAGGATTTGACACATTTTGGGAGAACCTACAGGTTGAGTAGGAGTTCATAGCCCAGCTGGATTTATATGCAATGGTCTTGCAGTCATCCTGCAGTTTGTAGTGACGGTGTCCTCTCCAAATGCGAGACTTCGCTTTTCTTAAGACACTTCCAGCCTTCATAATCTCAAGACTGGCATGAGGCTGGGCACCTGAAAGATCATGAAATAAGATCTAATGACAAATAACAAAGCAAGTTCTTATACAACAAAGCACATTGCTTATATTGTTTGGTCAGTTATGACAAAATGCAGGGCAGGTTTGGCAGGGGATGGTTTAAATCAGGGGAACTTACAACTTTTCTGGGGAGATTCCATTTCCCAAACGCGGCTTATCTGTGGACGTAAATGTTTATTAATCTCTTCTTTTTGTTTTAATCACCTTACACCTCAGACACATTTTTGACCTCATAATCAGAGCTCAAGTCACCAGTCACTCACTGTGAATCATAAAGCCTTTTTCTGAATGAAACACATGTCAATTAATTACTCCACTACGTAAGCCATTACTGAGATTGTGCCTTGTTAATAGAAACCCAGTTTATCTTGTCCTCTCATATATAGAGCTTTTTGTTGTGGTACCATTCAGGGGCATCATCTGGAGGCTGGGTGTGTACCAAATTTAAAGAGAACGCCCAGGAGGTGAAATCACTGGTGTCAGGTTTTCTGTGTCAGGTTTTCTGTGCGAAGTTCCGACCAATAGCTTTTTTCTTTTGTCACTGAACAAGAGCAACACTGAGAAATATTCTTGACACTCCAAACTTAAATTGCACCCACACGTATCATAACTTTTTATAGGGAAATTAAACCTAACCCTCCATTTTGTGTTAGACTGCTTTGCCATTTTATACATTTACGGCATTTCACAGATGCTTTTATCCAAAGCGACTTCCATTCCCTAACTACAGGGGACAATCTTGCTGGAGCAACCTTGTTTAGGGACTCAGTGGTGGTATACTGAAGGTAGGATTCAAACCCATGACCTCTTGGTCCACCACCATACAAATATTTGATCCTGGCCATCCTGCCAGTGTCATATCTGAATTTGTGCATGGGCACGTGCTGCAGTGCAGTCAAGTATAAGCAGAGTCATGCGTCATAGCTATATAAGGAGACAAATAAACTACACAGAGCCTGTGTTATGATCCAGTGTGGCCTCACTGCTCTATGAAAAACACTAGGAAAAAGGTTTACTTATGAAATGTCTACTCAGTAGATGCTGTAAGAGCAGAGTTTCTTTCACAGTACAGATGTATCAAGGTATTCAAATATGCAGCATAGTTTGTAAGTAATGAAACTACAGTTCAGTTCATTCAGATTGTTTAGCTTCATGATTCACTGCCATAGAGCTAAAAATTTTGTTTTGTCTTAAGGATGCTAAGTATGCTTCTTCAAGTCTATTACGTTTTAGGCCTAAAATGCAGTCACACTTCTGTCATTTATATGGCTGTCTTGTCCAGATGCTATTCAGTGCAATTAAATTAGAATATGTTTGAATGCATGTGTTGGTCAATATAGGAGATAAAGCTGAGCTCTTAAAATAGCAAAGAGCAAAAAACAAATGCCTGCAAAACCAAAACTTTACACTCCATCCCATCCCTTATGCAACATGAACCTACCTCTCCCAAGGGGGAATGTGCCACAAATGTTTCTACCACGTTTACAGTAAAAAGCTACTTTTCTAGCAGTTGGCAGTTTCTTTCAAATGGAAGCAGAAGAGCAGCAAGCAGAACTAACACTCACCCGACTGGAAAGTGTCCTCTCAAACCAGACTTTGTGATGGAGGAAAAACAGCAGCTGTGCTGGTCCAGACAACAGGGAGTGTCTGTAGGGAGGCTGTGCCCTCTGTTCTGATTGAACACACAGAGAGAGTGGCTGGCTTGAGCTTAGTGCTGCTCTCCTCCCTCTGCACAGACTCCCTCCTCCCTGCCCCTGTCATCCTTTCCTCACCACTCCCATTTTCTCTTTTTCTGCTGTCATGCTGCCAGACTTCCATTTGTTAACTCAACCCATTTCTTGTCATTGTGCATTAATGACACTTTATTCACAGCCACAAAGCTACAATGTGTTGTATTTTGTCTTAAGGATGCTACTTTGAATCAATTATGTTTTAAGCCTACAATGCAGAAATGCATTGCACTCTATGTCTTTTCTATATGTCCTTGCCTACAGTCATTGTAAATGCATTTCATGCACTCTATTGCATTAAGTACGAATACACTGTGCCATTTTTAAGTTGTATCCCCATGATGACATGATGACAGCAGTGAAAAGTAACAGATTATGTTTAAAAGGTCCATCTTACTGAAAGCTGGCACCCCACCCAGGGTGACTCCCTGTCACTCGCCCATTGGCCCTGGAATAGGTTCTGGGTACCTGCACCCCTAGTGAGGCTTAAGCGGTGACATAAACTTTAATTTAATTTTAAATTCAGCTTAATACATTACCTTTAACGAAAATGTTAAGAGAGAGCGCGAGAGAGAGAGA
>JBBJLR010000002.1:19998421-20009064 GCA_037577145.1 Brachypetersius gabonensis | reverse complement strand
AGAGAGAAATATATATATCTAGATAGATATATAGATATAGATACTGATTTAAAAAATCTTTAGGCTCGTATTCCAGTCAAAATGTTTGACTGTTTTTGAAAGGACAGAGCTGGACTGTGGTGTTTGTGACTGAAGCGCCTTTTTTCTCCTCCTCTCTTTCTCTTCATTGTTAGGGGCTTTGTGAGGGACCCTGGCCTCATCTGCTCGACCTCCACAGCATTCAAAGCCCGCAAATTTGTGCTCCTCGTCCCGTCGACGCTCATATGGCTGTTGCAGTGCCCAAACTGACCAGCGGCGGCGCTGTCCGCATCCGCGTCACCAGTCTGGACGTGGGCACCAGCAGATGGAAAGAAGGCACATTTGAGATCCATGAGAGGGACAACAAATCCAATCTGGTGTTGAAGTTCAACAGTGGTGGGACGCCAAAAAAATTCCCGGTACGCCACTGTCACTCCTCTAATGTGTTAAGCCCCCTAACCATCAGGTCACCAGTTGACCGAAAATAAAAATCAAGCAACGCTAAAATAAATATTTATAGGAGTCTTTGAAAGGATAGGCATGGTTTATTTCCCACAAAAAAATTGATCCCTCATTTAAAAAAAAAAAACCCAAAATGTTATACCATTAAGTTTTTTTTATGATTGTTCATAAAATCAATAATTGCAGCCCTTTTCTCAACATACAACTAACATACCAAGCAGCTGCTTTAGATGATGGGTGCTAGGATGAGCACACTTTGCATGCACTGCAGTTTAAACTAATTTGTTTGTTCTTGGCATTACAGTTGAACCACAACGTGAAAAATGTTGTTTTGGTTCCGGCACATAGTCATAATCGCTTGTCACTGACACTGAAGGACTCAAGTGTCGTCATTTTGGAGAAAATACCTGTAATGATTGCTAAGAAATTGAAGGACTACCTTGATGGAATAAAGCAGGGAAAACAAACTGGTATGTTTGAACTTTTAATACAATTGAAAAGGGTCACAAATGGGATTAATAAATAAAAAAGCACAATCATTTAGAAATCATAATGGTTCATTTAATTGCTCATTTTTCAGCTCTTAAAACAAACCAAGGAAGTGCCAGTTTTGGATTAGTACTTGGAAACCGAACGGCACAGAAGGATTCAGGCTTATCTTCATCAGAAAAACAGGCAAGACATTTTTACCGTCTTTTTTTTGAGTGATAAATGCCTAAACTGACTGGTGTTTTAATCTCCCTTGTCATTGGTTTATGCTCTTAAGACAACACCAAGACGGTCGAGTTTGGACAGCAAAGAGGAGAGTATGCCCCGCAAGCCTTTGGGCAGTCCTAGTAGAGTCACATCAACACCCGTGCGAGGTGCACACTCCGAGAACAGGTTTGAAAATTTCATTTGTCTCGCTGTTTGATGATGCGTTTTCCAGACTGGTGTTACAGGGTCTTGCAGATCCTTGAAAAGTACTAAAAAGTCTTAAATGTTTTACATTTTTAAGGACTTAAAGTCCCCTCTCCTTTCCCCTTTTTTTGTTTTTTAACCAGTGCACAAGGGGCAGTGTGTGGCCTATAGGCCTATATGCATGCCATAGAAAGAGAATGGTGTTGCATGTACGTAGCTGGTGCGCAGCAGGGAGATTGTTTTCCTTAAAGCCGCGAGTATAGAATGGATAAATGCAAATTCAATAAGAGATGGTTGGAGGAGGAGGAGAAGTACCGTGGCTGGTTGAAAAAGAGTTTGTGTTCGAGCTGTTGCTCTGTGCCTCGTTGAAATCAACTAAATTCTAGGCTATTGTGTTTTTTGCCACTGTGATGCTCTTAATTTTTCTTGTTATAGGGCTTGAAAAGGTCTTAAGTCATTGAATTTGCATATCAAAAATGTGATACCCTGTGTTTAGATGTTTTCCTCATGCCGGAGTTTAAGGTAGTGTAAGTTTGTTTTCTGTGTCTTACAGATTAAAAAAAATAAACAATTATCTAGGTGCTGTAAGGGTAATGCCTGGTAATAATTTTTGATTGCTGAGTATAGAATGATAATGTTATTAGCTTGGCTGAGTGTTTTCACACTACAGGTAAAACATTTCAGTTTTGTTTGAGTTTACATCATTGTCGAATAGCTTTCTAAACTTACAGATTAGGTTAATTATAACTTTGGCACCCTATAGAATGAATTGGACTTGTGAACAAATTTTTTATTAATTTCTGATCCTTTGCTTTAAATTTCCCTAACCGAAGATGTTTTGTCTAGTTAAACATGTTGGTTGAGCTGATCTGAGGATTTTCTCCAGGAGTGAAAAGAGGAAGAGGCTGATGAGCTCAGAGACTGACATGACTGAAGATTACCCCAAAGAGAACGACTCCTCCAGGTAGTCAGATTTTTCTTATTTCTAGCTCTAGATACATCAGGGGATTTCAAACATTTTGAGCAACAGTTTCAGAATGTTTTGTTTATTAAATGAGAAGAAGAAAAATATGGCCATGTGCTGTGTACAAAATGAATGACCGGTGCCATTGACAACAGGGTTTGTTTTCCTTCTGATTCACATCTTTAATTGTTTTGTAAGTATACCATTCACTTTTCTGATACATCTGTGATTAAAGTGCTTTGTAGAAGTGAATGCAATGCTTCTCAACTTCCGTTTCTCATATAGCTATCGAGTGTAGTAAACAAACTAGACAAGACAAGTAACACGTTGCTAAGCAAAAAAATGTATTTGCTGGCTGGACAATTTTTCCTCAGCAGAAGCCATAAGAGGACATGGAAATCGTTAAAACTAAATTGTGTGAAGTAGCCATATAGTAGGTAGAGTAATGTGTAGTCTGCTGGTCTTCAAGGATTAGAGATAATCAAGAAATAAATCAGCATGATCCTGTGAAAAGTTGATTCTAAGACAAAATACTGATAAATGTCAGAATTTATTAGTACTGCAGTGTTAATATAGTATATTATATGCCTCACTTTTAGTATTATGATGGGATTCATTTTTGTGCACCTGAGTTAATCATTCTACACAAAGATCCAATCCACAAACACAGAGAGTGGTCAGTGGTGATTCTGCACAGAGTAGGTAAAACATCCAGACTTGAATATTGTTGGCTTGCTGCGCTGATGTGTCATTAGCTCTTATTCTGATGGAACATTCTGTTACTGCTATAGACTTGTTTCAGTCCTGTGCCATGAAATGTTCATGTATCACGTAAGCCCATATTTTAGAGACGGCTGCTTATCTTTTGGAGCCACTACCACATAACCTTCCAGCACTCAGTTCATCTAATTTATTTTTCCAGTTTCCACTGTGAGAAGTGTGAATCTTGTGCCATCTTGTGGAATTCAGAAGCAATGCAGGGGTGATAGCGTTCCGGCACCACGCCGGATTTCCGGCGTACTGTGGCTGCGGGGGGAAAAAAAAAAAATCAGGTTCACGGATATTGATCTGTCATTTCTCTAGATCTGAGATGCGCAGGTCAGAGAGCAGCTTTAACGCTCAACGACTCAAACAATACACACACTAGCCGATGAGCCAATCAGAAGTAGGGAAGGGGCGGGCCTTGTGTTTTTATCAAATAGATTGATACAGGCAGTGTTGCCAGATTGGGCTGTTTTCCACCTATTTGGGCTTCCTTTGGTTATGCTGGGCTGGGGAAATTGGCATTGGGCGGCTCTATAAAATTTGGGCAGCTCTTTTAAATATTTAGCGGGTTTCTGTCATTATTATTATTATTATTATAATTTTAAAAATATGTATTA
Organism: Brachypetersius gabonensis; assembly: GCA_037577145.1. Taxonomy (NCBI): domain Eukaryota; kingdom Metazoa; phylum Chordata; class Actinopteri; order Characiformes; family Alestidae; genus Brachypetersius; species Brachypetersius gabonensis. The sequence goes on along the minus strand of JBBJLR010000002.1, from coordinate 20,005,338 downwards.
AAAAATATACTAAGAATATATTTAATAAATCATGGTGATTATATGAAGAAACATAAAAAAGTACGTCTCACTTAGCTGTCCGTCAAATATGACACGACATCATCAATCAGTGACAGTCATTGGTTAACCAAACATCACAGTGAAATTTTATTGGCCACTTGTTATAAGCGCCAAAAAGTTCAACCAAGTCACAGATAGGTGATTTACCTAGAGATAGCATCATGCCGAACCCAGAAAATTAAGGATACAATTTATATCTATTTTCCAAGCTAATCATTGCACAGGAAATTGAACCTTAAATAGGGAGACCCATTACACACCTTTCGCACATGTGTTGTCTAAGTTTGTATTCACTGTTGGGAAACATAATTTAAGGCAGTCTTTGGTAATCAGGCTTCTTCTTTTCAGCAACAATAAAGCCATTTCAGACCCATCCAGAAAGTTTCTGCTCAGTTGCAAAGAGAAGTTGAAACAATCGGAAGAGAACAGGACTTCAGGTGGGTGCTTGCTTTAAGCGTTTAGTGTGAATTATGGAATTGCATGTCTTTTTTTGCTTATTTATTTGGTTTTGTCTGACAGCTCCCCTTGCATCTGCACCCCTCCAACCATCATCCTTCTATGGCAGCAGGACAGGAGCTAAAGATTACTCACAAACGCATTTGTTCGTGGACAGGTACACACCTCATGATTGTTTACTATTTACAATTGTTTTCTGTTTAATATGGAGGTTTGCAGTTGAAGTGATGTTGCATTTTGTATTGGCAGTTAGTAGTGGGTGGTATTCTAGTTAATCCAGTTTATTGTTTAAACTTTGTCCTGATGGTACACTGCAAAAGAGCACTTTCTTGAGACTGCAGTGTTCGGACACTTCACAAACAGCACAGATGCGTTCCGCTGATTTGTTGATAGCCACGGTAGTCTAGCATAACACATGCCCACTCACAGCCACTGCAGGAAAGCTACATATTCGAGCCAAAGTGATCAACGAGTAGGGTCTGTGAAACACAGAGGGGTCAAACATGCCAAGATTTCACTGGAATTGTATTTTCAATGAGGCAGCTCATACACAGTTTAGGTGTAGCTTAGCATACTTTGGCTTGCCTTAATGTTTTTGGTTTGCCTTAATTTTTCCTTGGTTTGGATTTTAAGGATAATATTGGAATAGGTTTTGTGGGTTAAAATGATGCTTCAGTCACTATCACTAAGTATTTTTCTAGTTAATGTTTAGTGTTTATAAACAACTTTTGCACATAAACAATGTCAGTTGTCTTTTATAACCAATTAGAATACACTGATTCTTTGTCTTTATTAATAAATTGACTTTTACCATTAAAGGCCCACCAGCACAAGCCAGTCTCCTTCCGCCAAACGAAGCCTGGTGCTGCCAAACCACTCGACTCCCTTCAAGAAGGTCCGCCCATCTCTTGAATATGGAGGCTGGAATAAACAGAGACCTTCCACCCTTACTCAAGCACAGCCTCCTCTGCAAGGGTAAGAGTTTTACAGCTCCCTCACCCTACATGCCGTTTCTAAAGTTTTAAGTGCAGTTTAATGATGCATGAGTATCTTTGCTTTGCTTAATTAGATTCTCCAACTTGGGAAACACGTGCTACATGAATGCCATTCTGCAGTCACTTTTTAGCCTGCCCTCTTTTTCAAATGACCTGTTGAAACAAGGCATCCCATGGAAGAGGGTCCCCATCAATGCCCTACTGCGGTACTGTTGCAACAAAATCTTGTTTTATAAAAGCCTTTGAAATGCTATGCTGGTTTTTACTTGGGTTTAAATTTGATCATATAATCTCTCTTTTTCCCCTCCATTAGGCGCTTTGCTCATCTGCTTGCCAAAAAAGACATCTCATCTCCAGAAGTAAAGAAAGATTTGCTGAGAAGGGTGAAGAATGCCATTTCTTCTACAGCAGAGCGCTTCTCTGGGTACATGCAAAATGTAAGGAGTGTCACAATACAAACTTCAACATGAAGATTTATTATTAATTATTATTATTTGACTGCTTTCTATAAACTGCAGTGTAGACATAGGGCAATCAGATAGTGCTTGCATGAATCATCTTTCATGTTTATGGCTCAGTCCACTGAAGTAAGGGCGATCTTTTGCTTTATCTGTTTTCTGCTTCTCCAGCTCTTTGAATGATACTTTGTGCAACAGCTAGTAACCAGCAATCGTTGTGGTTGGCACTATTCAACTCTAATTGCACATCTGGATTCTGTTATCCATAGTGAGGGTGTGTTTGGATATAGATGTGAAATAAAGGCATTCGGTTTGCTCAACTTAATGCTTTTCTGTGTAAACTGATCTGTACCTGACTTGGTACAGTGCCTGCCAGTCAGATGTATTTTGTTTGCATCCGTGCCATTGCATCATAATGACTTATGGTGGTATAAGAGTGTGGTGACTAAACCAGAGTCAGCTCTCGTTGAACACCAGCTTTCCAGCAGGGCAACTGGTTTCAGCACTGCTGGCCAAATCTACATTTTACTTTCCCTGAGTAATTGGGCAAATGTTAATGTTGGTCCTTGCAGTGCCTTATTTTAAAACCCACTCTTGATTTTTCTTGGTCATGAAGTATCATTGTTTTAAGTTGGTAGCTTTTAAGCTGCATTTAGGAACAATTGGCGAGTATGTAACTTGAAATACTCCATTGTGTTAATGCTTTGCTCCCAGGATGCTCATGAGTTCCTAAGCCAGTGTCTGGATCAACTAAAGGAAGATGTTGAGAAGGTCAACAAGAGCTGTAAGAGTGAGTCCATGGCCTGGGAAGAGCCTCAAGGGACACGACTAACGGACGAGCCAGACATCTCGCGCATATACACTTGTCCTGTAACTGTCAACATGGAGTTTGAAGTGCAGCACACAATCACATGCAAAAGGTAGGATGTTTTCAGTGTTAGTTTATTCAGTGTTAGACTTTATAATTGCATACAGAACCAGGTGGTGGCGCTAACATTCAAGGACGGAACACCAAAAATCTAATGTATATGAGAGTGCTGCATGATATAGAAAACTCATGAACTAGGTTCTTCAATCACATCTGCTTCAAATGAGTAATTCCTGAGACCCATACAAATGCAAGGCAAGACTATAATGAATTGTCTGTTACACTGGTTGTAATCAGTGCATAACTTTATATGCTTTTGTATTTAGTTGATTTTTCTGATTGTGGTGCACAAGATAAATCTTCACTGTACATGTTCTGTTGCTTCACTGTACGTGTTCTATCCACCTGAAACCTAGCTGTGGGGAAGTGGTAACAAAGCGCGAACAGTTCAATGACTTGTCCATTGACCTGCCCCGGAGAAAGAAAACCCTCCCTCTGAGATCCATTCAGGACTCACTGGATCTTTTCTTCAGGGTAGGCTAACATACTGTCACACGTTTGTCACAACATACCAATATTGCGCTTAGTCTTTTTTTTTTTATCTGATTGTTGTATTATGTATTGTATTTTGTTGTATCTCATTCAAAACATAGTTATCGTTTATGATGTTTATGGTTCTTTTCTGTTACCAAAGCAAGTGTAACATTTAAATGTTTGTGAAATTTTAAAATTGATCAATCAGCCCTTAACTATCTTTGTAGATGGAAGAAATTGAATATTCGTGTGAGAAATGTAACGGGAAAGTGGCTTCGGTTACACACAAATTCAGCAGACTTCCCAGGTACTTTATGCCACATCATTTGATATGCTTCTGTTTTTTCATTTGACTGTTTCAGAGCCTTAAACTGAACCTGATTCCCTGCTTGTCTCTTCCACAGGGTGCTGATTCTTCACTTGAAGCGGTACAGTTACAATGCACAGCTGTCTCTGAACAGCAAGCTGGGCCAGCAGGTCCTGATTCCGAAATACCTCACTCTCCTTTCCCACTGCACAGAGAACACTCGTCCTCCGCTCAGCCTTGGCTGGAATGCTCAGACAGCCCTGTAAGACTTTATACTTTTACTCTAGCACAGAGATGTCGAACTCCAGTGCTGGAGGGCTGTGGTTCAGCATGTTCGGGTGATTTCCCTGCTCAGAAACACCTGGATCACCTCACCAGTTTTTCAGGTTTAGTTAATGTGTTTGAGGAAGAGAACCATCAAACTGTGCTGGACACCAGCCGTTCATGTCCAGAGTTTGACAGTCCTGTTCTAGTATCTTAGGCTCTCCACTTTTAAAGACACTTTAATTGCACAGTTTACAGTTTTACCTGATCTAACTCTACTAATTTCACATATAAAATAATTGTCAAACCTTTCAAGAAGTTGCTGTTTTAGAGCAAGGAGGACACAAAATTGTGGTAGTATTGATATTAAGAGCGATTGGTTCACATAAATAATTTACAACTTCATCTAAGTTACTGGATGGTGAATCGAGGGCTCCATGTAGTCCAACAAGAATAAAATTATTTTGGCTGAACTTTAACTATTAAAGACCCTGATTGGACTGCGGTGTTTTTGAAAGAACCCACACTCTTTCATTTTTTACCATCGTGTATGTACACCAAAAATATTATTCAGAATTCAGTGTAATTCATTCTTACAGTAGCATTTCCAACATTTCTTCATCCATTTTAATTAAACAGTCAATTTCAGTGCCCTTAAGACTCGTATATGTAAATGCCCTATCTTGTAATTGGTTGCCATGTATTGTAGCTCATTCAATAGGCAGCATAGGACTAAAACGCAATTGCTGCATAAATATGTGGGCGCTAAACTGTGATAGCTATATGTATAACTGTAGCCTTTTTAATTCCAGAAAAGTGAGGATAAATTAAAAGGCCTCTCAATCGTATTGTGTAAGAGCATATACGTATACAATTTTTTAAAAATCCATTTCTTGCAGCCCTAATTGACTGTCGGTGTCAACTAAATATGGTTGTGATGTGGTTTACTAGCAGTTACTTAAATTATTGTGTTAAATACATCTATTTTGTTGTAAACGTGGATCTTGATGCATTACTGTGACTGTGAATGTTTTTATCCTAGAAGTGAAACTATCAGGAGGTCTCCACTATTTTGGAGCTGATGTTAAAACCAAGATGAAAATCATGAAATAAATACTTGGAATAATTCACTCTCAATCCCTGTTTTTACAGGTCCAGGACACTGAAAACTTCACAATCTATGAACTCTTCAACACTACGGTGAGGCATCAGATGTATCATTTAGCGATTACTGACGGTTTCTCTTCATCAGATGCTTTGAACAGTGAATGTATTTGTGTTTACAGGAAAGGTTCTATGAAATCTGAAAACACAAGCAGCATCTTATGTGACTCTGACAGTGAAGAGGACCTAACCAGGAAGGTTGCTTGCAAACGTAGATTTAGTGAATCCCTTCCAGACGATGACAGGATAGAAGAGGTGAGCTGAGGCTCTTCTTCGCCTTTATGTATACTGGCCTCATGCTAGACAAATATGACTGTTATTTTTGGCCAGTGTTGGAATGTTTTAATTTCAGTGTCGACTGCATGTCTTAATTATAGATGTAACTCATTGTGACTTGAGTTACAATGTTAAAGATAAATGCTTATAGATGTCTGGGTTGGAGGCATTCCCGATTGGCTGGATCTGGACAGTCTATTAAAATCTGACACATTGCTTTTATCATTTATTTTTTTGTCCAGGTACAACAGAATGGTCCAGTGGAGCATCCAGAATTTGGGGGCATGAATGATGATGAAATGCTGGCTGCAGTTCTTGAAATGAGTCGCCATGATGCCGGTCTTTCTGGGCCCCGTGATGACGAACCAACTAGCAGCCCTGACACTGGATTTGGAGATGCAGATGCCCAGGAACTAACGCAGCATTTGGACCTGCTGGAGGGAGACAAATCATCAGGAGGTACAGAGTGCTCTTGATTGTCTTTCTGAAAGGATTCCATACCCTAAAAATGTTGCTTGTGTCTGTGCCTGTTTTTAAGTATGTAGACACACATTTATTCAGTTCTCGACTGCTAATGCCCGACTAGCTTTTTTTTTTTTTTTTAGACGCTAGGGCTATGTGTCACATTGTGAGAAGACAGAATCGCGACACACCCTTTCCAACCCGTATACAGGTCTCTCCCAGAAACTAAGTTTTTCGCCGTAATAGGAGGATTTCCACATCAATCTCTTTTCTTTAACCAATAACTCAGGGTTTTGGGGTTTCAAAGAGTCCTCCCACAAGTGTAAAAACATGCAAGCACGTATGGACTCCTTTGTTTGCTGAATTTATTCGCTGTGAGTACATGGAAGTTATGACACTAGCTGGCTGGGTTGTGATAAAACTGCTTTGGTTTCTGTGTAATTGTTTTATTGTGTTTTGAGCGAGTTTTGTGGACACCGGGCAGCTGGGTGGAGCGATTATTTATTTTTTTGTTTGTTTTTTTACGGAACGGCGAACCGAAAGAAGCGTGTCAACTCCCCCAACTCGACTCCTTGGTGTGGCTCACCAAAGCCTTTTCTGCAGTATGAATGGAATGGAAGCTGTAATTAAGTGTTTATTGATTTATAATTTTGTGGTAAAGATAAGGTGTCTCCATACAAAATCCCCCCCCCCCCAAAAGAATCGTGATGCGAACCAAATCGTGGGTTTGGTGTATCGTTACAGCCTTAATTACCTTTACATGAAATCATTAGATGAAGAGGGAGTAATCTCTTGTGTAATAAGTAATGAAGTTGTAGTTTTTCAACTAAAAATATACTAAAAATTACAGCCACTCGTTGGCATTCATTGACTTCATCACCACAGAGTGAAGCTTTAAACAGTGCCAGTAATTATGTAGTTCTAAGGTCAAGGTATTAATCCTTTTGTGCAGAAGCGCCCTCTAGCGGGCCCACAGGCGGTTTCGTTTTGAAATGTAAACTTTGCTAGTTAACTATTCCTCCAATTATCAACATAGAGCCAAAACAACCAACTAGTTATTTTTACTAATATGT
>JBBJLR010000002.1:19960797-19984995 GCA_037577145.1 Brachypetersius gabonensis | reverse complement strand
TGTGGCTTTGATACTGTGGCCCGTCACCCCACAGTTCTCTGTGGCTGGATTACAGGCAGAGAAGCCCTTTACATGGAAACACTGGAGGACAGTGAAGTGGGAGACACCTGTTTGAGGTATAATAAATCGTGTCTCACAAATGAATGTGCTTTCTTGAAGAGGGGTTTAAAGGAAATGTTGCTGACAGAAATTGCCTTTGTTTTGAAAGACTGCTCAGGTCCTTCTCTGGCTGGTCTGTTCCTGATGTGTCCCGAGTGCTGATCTCCAGATGGGGTCACGACCATCATGTATTTGGTTCCTATTCATTTATTCCCAAAGAAGTGAATGGTGTGAAGGAACAACAGGCACTCGCAGCACCTCTTCATCCTCAGAGCAAAGGTTCAGATAATAAGGTATAAATGCAGTTTTATTTGTTTGATTTGCCATCACAATAATGTATATCTATGGTTTGGACTCAGATTCTTAAAAGGTAACCTTTAAGTAAAGTACCTATCTCAAACATTATGTATATGAGTTATAATGTAACACCTAACAATCCTAAGGCTAAGTAGTACCAGATATATCATAGTTAGCACCACAATAACATTATTTCCAGAGGTTTTATATGGTTTTGTTGTAGGCCTACAGTGCAGAACTTTGTCATCATGTTAGCCCTGATTTCTACCTGAAAAAAAAATCATACTCTCTGTTTGAAGCCTCTGCAGGTGCTGTTTGCTGGAGAAGCAACTCATGTGAACTTTTACACCACCACCCATGGGGCCTACCTCTCAGGGGTCAGAGAAGCAGAGAGACTCATAAACCACTACTCTGAAAAAAGAAAATGACTTTAATTTAAACTTTATTCATTACAACAGCTTTGCATTTATGATGCTGATAATTGAAATAATATTTAGTGGAATGACTATCACCCTTTTATTTATAGATCTATTGAACAATTGAATCTGCTTTAAAATTGTGTTCATTATAAAAGTATTCACTACAATTATAATATTTCCAACAATTTCTAAGGATTGTGTGTGTTTTATTGAACAGTACAGTGAAAGAGAGATGCAGAGATGAAACCAAAGAGGAAGTAATGCTAAAAAGTAAAATAAAATACTGCATATCTTCACCAGATGGCGCTACTGTACAAGTCTTGGGTACCCCGTGTTTCTTTCATTACAAAGTAGACACTCAAAGGATTAAGACAGAAACCAACGGAAGGAGAGCTAGTTATACTCCTGCTTGTTTTGGATGAAAACCGGGACCCTTCATGGATAAGAGCACACCCTTGGTCCAGCTGATTTGAGGGAATTATCCATAGTCTGCTCTTCCCTTACAGTCAGCTCTGTCTGTAATGGAGCGCATCCAACATATAATCCACCTCTTCGCCAACACCTCATCTTAACTAAGTTGAGCCTGAATGACGTAAATGCGTAAATGACAAAACACACAAACAGTAAGATGGTTGATGAAGACATGTTGAGTTGTCAAGTTTGAGTAGCTTTGAGGTTGAGGTCCTAAAATAAATTGACTCAGTATTTGCTACTCCTTTTTACAGTACAGCAGGGCGTAATACAGCAAATGAACCTTTCCAAAAAATGTCACAAGTATTGAGTAATTTAAAAATGCTGTGGAACATTTTAGTACAGCCAGCTTTGACCATAAGAGGAACTGACGTTTCTTAGCCTCTATTCTTCCCCTTTTTGATACAATCTTGATCTAAAATAAATAAAACCTCTGAAGCCAAAGGGCAATTGCAGAACAATAATTAGTATCTAAACGATCATGATTAAAATATAAAAGCACTCACAAATATAGAATATAGTTAAAGCAGAAGAAAAATTCTAGGGATGTTTTTAAGCCGGAAATTTGACTTCAGTACACATAACTGAGAAAATGTAATGCTAACACTTCCCTGAAGGCCACTATTCATGAGGCTTCAGGCTACTTACATAAACCTTCTGACACAAATGACATGAGAACATACACTGATTCCCAAATAGCTTCACCTCAGAATAGGTTATGAAAGCTAATTTTTGTTGAAATAAACCTTTATAAATGTTTATGTAGGTTCATGTCAGCTGTCATGCAACGTTTATGTACTCGCCTTAGGAATACTGGCCTTTATGGAACCGGTGTCTTGTATTTTTACTGAACATGTGAAGTCAGTCAGCTACACTCGGCTTCTGCATCTTGGGAGTGATGTCATAGAAGAACCCTTCTGCCTCTCTAAAAGATTTTGGGATTTATGCATGTGATGAATCTTCATACAATGTAATGGCTCTTTAATAAGTAAATGTTTTGACATTATGTGGAGGTTCTTTAAACCTTATTTGCAAAATTTGCTCCTCCAAAGAACCAGTCATTGGACAGGAATTTAGGGAACCAATTATTGTACAACAAATCCATTTTGGCCCTTTTTATGTAGTACACTTTATATTACAAATATATCTTGGTAGTTTTATTTATGCTTTTCTTTAGCAGCTGAACTATCAGACAGATCTTGTGGTGGTCTGTCACAGCTGCCCTCCGAGAGTCATTATTAAGACATATATTACACACATCAGTTTGTGTGTGTGTGTGCAATAATGCAAATATGTTTAGTAGAAATCAGTCAAAATTTCAATCAGTTTTGGAATATAGAAACAGCAGAAGTCTCGCTGATTGTGTTCGTAGTTACAGATAACATCACTATGGCAGCAGGACTGTAACTTAAGTGCATGTGAATCTGCAGGATATACAGTAAAGGACCTGGTCTTGAAATTAGAGCAAATTCGTTTATTAGCAACTGTGTGGAAAAGTGGAGTGTAGTTCATACACAGTGAACAATGTTATCAGCAAACATTAATGGCATATTAATACGTTAATATATTATTTGGCCTAAAATGACTATTTGAACAGCATAGTTCATTAAGGGTTTAGAATGAAAGTGGCAATACGAATTACATGCTCAGAATATAAATTGACACATGTAAATGTAGACAGTACTGCAAACAAGCTGCCTTTCACTAAACACCCTTATTTTAGTCCAGTTCCTGGTCATTAAAGACACTAACACATAACACTCCCTTATCTTTTTCAGTGATCTGTTAATAATTCATTTAGGCTCTCTCTCAGTACATTACACTTGAGTAAGTGTATTAATGTTATGTATTTCTTTGTTTGATACTTTAAATAAAAATAATTAAATGTAAACAAATAGATCTAAAAATCTCACATTAGGCACAGTCATGTGTAGTGTAATCTCATTGCACTAAGTCTGTCGTATTGATGAGGGATTCCTATGAAGGCTCTGAAAGAGAGATGGATCTATCTCTTTTAAAACAGGCCCTTCTCTTTCTTCAGGTTCTGCTGTTTCCACAAAGGCATTGAGTAGAAGTCCAGCCGTGCAATACCCAGCACTATATTGAACTCTTCTTCTGAGAGATACTCCTGAGGAAGCAGAAAAAAGGGTTTAAAGTCTCAAATACATCATTTTATCCTCTGAAGAACAGTTGATATCCTCTGATGAATACAATTATAAAAGAATCAAAATGGGAAAATCTTTGGACTGTGGACACACTGGGCTACGACCCTCGGAGGTCTGAGGCACAGCGTGGCGCCCAGGAATTGTCCACTTTGCTTCCATTATAATTGTTTTGAGCCAACAGGCTTTTTAAACTGTTCATTCGTGTTTTAGTAGTTTTTTCTTTTAAATACCTCTTTCTTGGTAGGGTCTACCCCAGTAGGAAGGTCCTCTGCCTGGCAGTTCACCAGCTTTTCCGCTGGGAAGATGGGTCGTGTCGATGGAGGCAGGACTCCCACTGAGTTGTTTGAGCTGTTAGTCTCAGGGTCAAGCTTGATCATATCCTGCAGTCAAAACAGTTTGGTTAATTGCTATATTTTTTATTCGCCATGAATGAACGATGATGCTTTTTGAGAACCTAAAGAGATGCTACTTAGTTTTCATATATATTTTTATTGGTATTTGACTCTGATCCTTAGAGGCTCACCAGCACCACCTGCTGGACATAATCAATTTTAAACACTTTTACACGCAGTTACCCCGAAACGTAAAAATTATTTCAAACATTTATTTTATTTCTATATGTGGTTTCTTAAACAACGGGCAACAGGGTTTTGGTCAGTGGTCAGTTCAACAATTCCAACTCAAATAAGAAAATGGAATTAGAATTGGAATATAAAAATAACAATAGGAAACTGAATTTGAATTAAATTGGAATATCAAGAAGGGGACTTCAAACTTGGTGAAATTCTGCTGAATTCCATGTATTACACTTTCTGAGCTTGTGTGTGGGATTACAATTAGTGACATATGTTGGAACTTTAGTCACGGTGTCTTACAAATACCAAGTAATGAAAAATTGTCGATGCAATGTAAGTAAATAAAGCACAGAACTGCACCTTCACAATTGATAAATGATGACTGACACTTGCCATACGTATCTAACTGGACTGTTAATAACAGTGTATTTCTGCCAGTTTAATGTGATAAATGTAACATGTGCCCTAATTGGCTTTCAATTATACTTAGAGGTCATAAACTCTACCTTGCATTGAACTCTGGGAAACGCTGTATGAGACAAAGTTTACTTTGTATTAATAAGTGATTTGTGAAATTAACATGTTTAATGTATAAAACATGAATTACTCTTTCATCAATATTTATTTATGTTTATGTGATTCATAAAAATTAATGTACTGTAGGCTATTTAATACATAAATTGACATTTCCATTTTGTTCCAGTTCCTCATCCCTTCAGTTGCATACAATTCTGATTTCAGAAAGTGAACTGGAATTTACCATGCATTCTCAATTCAATTCATAAATGGAAAAAAGTATAGTCAAAATAAATTCAAAATTCAAGATGGCACCAGGCCACAGTTGCAAATACGAAATCTGTTCTTAATCTGTTCTGCCTGGTGTATAAATAAATGTATAATAATATGACAAGTTTTAGAACTGTAGTATGATTTTGTCCAGTTGAGCAAATTCTGTTTACCAAGTTTTTATTGTGTTCAGTTCTACCCACTAGCTAGGAATCCTTCAGTCACATGATATCACCAACGTTGAGATGAAGTCTAACCATGCTTCGTCTGAGATTCTGCATCTTTTTAAACTACCTTAAACAGCTCAACATGCTCGAGAGAAAACAGTAAATGATTGCACTGGAGGAAGACGAACTCCTAGCCACAGTGACTTTATCATCACCAAGGACTGAACTCAGGATCTCTCAATGATGGGGCTAATGCTATGGTGGGTATGCTACTTAGGATCCATAGTAGTCTAAGATTTTTTAACAACTATGCATTTTGAGGCAGGTGTGTGATGAATCAGACATGCATATTTGTGGTAAAAAGTTGATTTGTTGTTGCATTGCAAAACTAAAGAATACCAAACATGACTAAATCTGAAGTAACGAGGAAACTGTGCATCGTAATTTTCCTATTATATAACTATTTCTTTAAATGACCTTTAACTCACCTCTGTAATCTGGATGATGTCAGCTGCGTCTCCAAGCTCTGACTTCAGCTCCTCATAAGACTTTCCACCCTGGAAAGCAGAACCCATTGAAGTTTAACATAACAGATGCTGTTGGTTTGTTGTTGATAAAGCTAAATATGGTTCAAAGCAATGCCTACACTCCACATGTGAGGGTCCCAGGCATGGAACCAGCCGGTGAAGGTGGGTGGCTCAAATCCTTGCTTGACCACTATGATGGGCGTGTCTAGGTCTCGTCCGGCGGGGTGGGTTTTCAGGTAATCTTGTGCTGTGAAAACGGCTTCCTTCTTCTCCGTTTCATTGGCCCCTTTTCCGATCCACAGGAACACCTGACGAATGCACAACATTTTCAGATAACGCCTTGCAGACGGAGTACTTCAACCCAATATTTCCATGTGATTTCCAAACTGTAGATGAATGCCACCGTTCTGGAAAAAGATTAATGCTGGTCCTTACCTGATCCCAGGTGTCCAACAGCATGACATCATTCTCGTTTAGGTCATCCTGGTTAAAGTTTGAGATCTCATCCGCAATGAATGTACCCGTCTTATTGGAACACTCAAACAGGCGGGGATTAATCTGGATGATTTCCTCCTGCAGTCTGCTCATGAAAACAGAGCGTCAGATTTTAGGGAGGTTTGAGGGCGAGTTAGTCTGGGTGTGCTTCTGACTCCTTTGTTAATATACTTATTTCATGTCTGGTATTGTAAAGCTGCCTGTCAATAATAATTATGATAATGATAATGAAGGTGGTGATAATTATTTCACCTCTTTCCACTGGCATATTGAGACTTTCCCCCTAGTTGCACCCAAAAGTCAGCAGGTTCTTGTCCCTCTGCTATGACCTGCTTCTCTCTCTTAGAGATGATGTCAGATAGAGATTTTCCCATCTCTCTCTCATCTCCGCTGCAGCCCTATAGGAAAAAGAGAGTTCTATAAACATTCGAGTTTCTACAGACACCTGAATTCTGTTGTTGCCACACACTATTGGAGTGTCAGCAGTAAATATATATGCATGATCATAGATTGATGTTCTGCCTAGGCCAGGAGTGCCCAACAGTGACCTTCAGTGTAGTTGCATGATTTTTATTCCAAAACAAGCAAAACTGTTCATTCTGCTTGTTTAATAAATATGTTAAAATTAGTGTGTTCTCCTGCAGCCACACTAGGTCTTGAATCTAAAATTAGACACCCATGGCCTAGTCAAAACAAATCACTCTTACAAATCACTCTTACACAGACATTAAAATCTGGCACCAGCATTTAATTTTACAGAGGTAAAAGATAGTACAGATAATTGTTAACACCCGTCAGGGTTAGCAAGATGGACATTAAGAAATGCATTGTCAAACAATTCTATTTAAGGTGCTGTGACTTAAAGCATCTGCCTGATGTAAAACTGGGCCCAGTGCTCCTATTTATGGAGGACCATTATCATTTGTTCCTGTTACAAAATCAATATCTATTGATTTATGCAAATGTGTTTGTTAGAGGTAAGACTAATTAAAAAATTAAAAAAAAAAAAAAAAAAAAAAAATTGATCCAAACATTGTTGCTGATCTTCTGATGGCTGGAATAATGAGTGACTTGGAGCTGACTCTGACCTTTCCATACCACAGGTAACAACAGGAGGCAGTGCTGAGCACGAATACGTCATTGGAGTTGAGTGAGGAGGAGCGGGGAGACACCTCAATAGCACGCGTGTTGAACTCATTCGAACCGTGAACATGGAACAGCCTTACTGCTGACTGAACATTGGTGGAGTCGTCTCTGGAACTTCCTTCCTATGAACAAAATGAAGACATTTCATGAGGTATGAGAGTTAAAAAGGCCTTGGGACTCACCAACTTGTGAACCCCATAGTGTCACCATAATAGTGACACAGAAAATAGTAACATTTTCGCATATACCCACCTCATAAATCACCATTTTGCCCTTGAAAATAGCCATAAGATGCATGGGCTCCTTCCCCATAGGCACGCGAACCTGCACTGGCTCTCCATTATACTTCTGATCCAAAATGACAGCCTGATATGCAGAAGCTGTCAGTTCTGCTGTACTTGCATGACGGCCCTGCAAGAGTCCCATATAAAGTACATTAGAATTCCTGTTTATATACCAGTCACCTTGAAAATGAATGCTGTGCTTATCAGAGGCCTGTTTTCTTCTGATTTTGATGTGGGCTTGCTGACCAGATGCTAGTCACACAGACTGATATGTAGATAGATATTATATGACACTTACTTGCCAAATGTACAAAATGTAGTGCATTTTGCCGCTGACATCGTACTTGTAGAGGATAAGGTAGCAGTCACTACCGTAGAAGTGGCCCAGCCATTTTCTGTCCACAGGACTCAGCTCGTTGTTCTCTATCCTCCAAGTCTGAGAGAGAAAAAACAGTCCTTGTTTAACCTGCTTCCTGCTGGCCTTGGTAGTAGGTCCACCTCATTTGCATTTTTTCTTATATCAACAGCGGGGAGCAGCAGCATTGATGTTTCAGTTTGCAACACATTTATCAAAGTCAAACAAGCAGATATTGATCTGCTGTCTTTTCTTAAATAGGTCATACGTTTTTTCATTTTCACTGACGAAAAGACAGGAAGCAGAGCTGGAGGTGGCAGAATTTAAAATGTTCAGATTTGCATTGAGAGTGACGAGGGTGGACAGGATCAGGATTGAGTTTATTAAACAGACAGCTTGAGTTGGACCTTTTGAAGGAAAAGTCAGAGAGAGACTGAGGATGCTGAGGAGAGACTGAGTGTGTTGGGAG
The DNA here is from genome assembly GCA_037577145.1 of Brachypetersius gabonensis. Classification (NCBI taxonomy): domain Eukaryota; kingdom Metazoa; phylum Chordata; class Actinopteri; order Characiformes; family Alestidae; genus Brachypetersius; species Brachypetersius gabonensis. The sequence goes on along the minus strand of JBBJLR010000002.1, from coordinate 19,976,740 downwards.
GAGGATGCTGAGGAGAGACTGAGTGTGTTGGGAGAAGGATGCTGAGGAGAGACTGAGGATGTTTGGAGGAGGATGCTGAGGATGGAGCTGCAGCCAAAAGCAAAAGCAGCCAAAAGCAGAAGCAGAAAGGGCCTTGAATAATCTAGAATTTCTATATGAATATTTATTGTGCCTGCTTAAGGGTTAGCCAAGCATCCAGCTACCCCTGAGGGAAATTGCTCAGAGGGTAGTTTCCAAATCACCACAATTTACTTTCAAGCTTGGCACACCATTTTGTTTAATAGGTTTTCTGTAAACAAAATGAAATATATTACTTAATTACTAACCTCTGCTTCACCTGAACCATCATCCACCATTTTCTGCTGAGCTGCTATGTCTGGCCTAGCATGCATTGAAGTGGCATCAAACTTTATCTGCTCAACCTTGGCTACAGAAAAAAAATAAAAGCACAGAAACAGAATTGTTCACATAAATGGGTTCGTAGAAAGCGTTTTTATACAGATAAAATAGTTTCAGTTTTCTCTTGTGTACTGCTACCATGCTCACCAATTTTGCCTGGACTGTGTGTAGTGCCCAGTCCAACTGTCTGACCCTTCACTGTCCATTTCTGGAAAAGTTGCTTAAAGACTGCGGACTCTGAGCCATCGTTAACTGTTTCCACATAGGTGGATGGAGGATAGCCTTTAGCCTTTTTGTATGCCTAAAGTCAAAGAAGATGGAATTAGCAAAATTGTTCTTTTATTGTGCATGTTGCAATTGTATGATAAGTGCAAAATAACTTTTATTTGCATTTATAGAACTTGATTTAAGGTTTCGGTCATGTGCAAGGTATATACTATAACAGCATCTCTTATGAGAGCATGAATAAAATTATGTTTATCTCTCACCTCAGCCATGTTCAGAGATTCTGTTCTTTCTGCCTTTGAAGCCTTCCTTCCCTTCCAAATAAAGATCCGGATTCCACCTTGGTCCAGCAAAAAGCAGTCCTATCACAAGGGTATAGACATGTCTTTGATGCAACATGGGAATTATGTAATGATCTGTTCAGGACAAGTGAATTTGGTAACATTTTACTTGAATGGTCCACCGTAGATGCTTTGAATGTGCTCAGCCTGTCGTTATCTACCTTTCAACTAATGTGAACAAATGTATTAAATCTAACCGTAAACCTAATTCTTAACCAAACCTTAACTTAAATCTAATCCTAAACCTAAACTTGATGTTGATAATCAGTTGAGTTTCACATTATACTTTGTTAACAAATTCAGCAGCTTTACATTAAGGAGTTTTAAATCTGACTCTAGACCACTGATGAGCAAGATGAGGGCATTCCTTAAAAGCATGAGAAATAAATGGGTTCTTTGTATTTCTCTCCAAATATTCATGGTTGCTGCAGGTTTTGGTGAGTCCTGTGGTTTTTCGACACAGTGCTGCACAATAGTTTGTGCTGTTACTGCTGGACATAAAATGAGAGCAGATAGTTTTGCTTCTCTTTCTCTGCCTTCCTTCTTAATTTAGCGTTGGTTTACACATCAGACCACAGTACCAAAGAACTGCCTCAAAGGAAAAGTTCATGTTCAATTTCATTCCTACCAGCCAAGAGTTATCTTGAAAAAAGATCTTTCTGTTGTAGTTTTACAATGACCTTGTTATTGATTACTGTAGGCCGCTTATCATGAAGATTTTATGAGCTAAGTATTTTATCACAGGTAAGGTCAATCCAGCAGTGGGTTAGTGGAAAATTCCTTTGCTCTTTTGCATGGATGTAAGGTTTGATATGTGTCCATTAGCATTAGAGCCTTTATTACCAGCCCAGCCTTTGCATAGAGATATCTAGAGCTGTAGAGAGAGCTGTAAACTATATATAATGACAAACCCACATTTCAAGGTGTCTGAATGGTGCAACTGGGTGGATGATGTGTCTTCTTGCTGGACTCCTGACAAAATTCAAGAGAGCAGCACTGACCTGCAACCCTCTACCCTCAGATGGATCAATTCTTACTGCTAGAATGTTTAGCTAGAAGTTGATGTTCTTTACAGATGTGTGGTAGATTGTCATGATAAAGACTATATGTAGTGCTGCATGTTAGTTTTAGTTTCCTCTTTTTAGACTTTTTATGTGGTCAGTTGCTGTTCCACTAACAAGCCATTTTTTTTCCTATACTGTGCTCCTCCGCCTCTGGAGGTGTGGCTCCACTCCTGCCCCCAAGCTCATTGAGTCTCTGTGCAATGAGTCTGGACACATACAAACATCAAATAATGTTTCGTGTGACTCAGAGTGGAAACGGGAAATATGTTAATATTTGTTGTTATTGTGATAAACTACCTCTCAGAATGACCATATCTCAGACTGAGCATATGGTGGATTTTAGATGGTATTGTAAGAACAGTGACCATGACATATTTCATTATAATTTCATTATATCTGAAATTTTGTGCATTTAAACCGTTGGATAAAAATCACTGAATCATAAAAAAATCATTTTCACTGTAAATAACTATAGAAATGTAGCTCTACTGTTTTTTGTCCTTTCCAAGTTTCTCTTCACAAGTTTCTTTTTTTTTAATTCTTTTAGTTCTGACAACTTCCAAACAGACTGCAAGCAGTATTTCTCAGAATAAGTGATTTCTTACCTCTTGTTTGAGCAGATCTTGTGTTAAAGGCTTCACTGCCACTTCCTGGACCACAAGGCTGCCAGAGGCATCTGAAATACTGTACAGAACATGTGGATTGAGTGCTGGATCTGGATCTGGATACCTATAGACCTATAGGCGTAACTATATTATAAAGGCCTAACTGTTAATGAGCTCTTAATTATGAGCTAGGCAAGTAAATGTAACAGAAGAAAATGTGTATTAATGTACAAAGTGACCTTACTGAAAAAGTTTTATGCTGGATTTCAGCTTCTCATCAACCACCTCATCAGGAATAGGCTCTTTAATTTCCTTTTTTACTCCCAAGACGTGATTCATTATTTTCATGGCCTCTTCAGAAGATTGCTCATCGTCTCCCTCCACCACAGTGACCTGGGCTCGACCTCCTCTCTCTCTGTCACGGACATCCTTTGCCAAATTCATGCCCTGTGAGGACAGCAGCCGTCAGTACTGAACTAACTTCATATCATATAGTCTTAAGGACTAGGCTTATTTTACTTTGACATACAAAAGAACATTCTTGACATACGTGTGCCTGTGCAAGACTGAAGACTGAATGTTTACCTTTAGTCTCTCCATGCGGTTGCTCTGAGGACCATTCCACTGAATAATAAGTTTTCCCAGGTCTAACAGGAACACGTCACCTTTGTTGAAGCTGCTCCAACTCATGTCCACCTGAGCACAGAGCCAAGCCAGTTTGAACAGAATGCCCTTTAGTATGTCTTTACTTAATACCTGGTGACTAACTCCTTTAAATCATCAGACAGATGTATGTACAAGTTTGAATACCTTCACTTAAATGACATTTTGATGATTTTCTATGTGAAAATACATTACTACATCCTCTGTAAAGAAAGTTATGTGACATGACGTTTCAGTTTTAGCTCTTCATTTGCTCATAAACTTGTTGCAAAGTGTTTATGCCGTATTTATGTTTACATGCATTAACTGTTCTGTGTAGATTTTCTTAGATAGTCAATATGGATAGGCACTTTTGCATGTGTCAATATTTACCCTTTTAACACCTCTTTTACATCTCTTTTTAAACATGGTGAATGGCGTTCCGTCACTATGCAGCTTGTTGAGCAAACTGCCCATCAGATCTGCACAAACTGTAGCTTTAAAAGGCTGCTAAAATCTCCTCTGCCTTCTTTTAACTGTTTGTACTTTTATTGCACTTTCAGTTTTACTATGTATTTCTTCCATTATTTTATTGTAAAGTAGAAGACAACTGCATAATGCGAAAAACAAAACAACAAAATAATGATAATCATTGTTACTGTTATTACTATTATTATCGTTATTGTTATTACATGATGGGGGCAATGAATCAAAGTATTTGACTAAAAGATTATCCAAAAATGAAATATGAAACTCATGTTACTCCGAAAAAGGTATGGCAGTCTGTTGTACCGACTCTTGGTGAGAAGATTACTGTCTTGCCTATCTCTGTTGAGTTTTTCCTCACCTCTCCTGCAACCACATGCTTCTTGCCCTTGACGTGCAGCAGTCTGCGGACATTGTAGGTGTTGGTCTCCACTTGTTTCATCCCCGAAGCCACACCTCCTTTTTTGTAACTGTGATGAAAATGTCAGTGTTTTGTCACATGGTTATAGTCTTCAGTAAGCCTGCTATTTGCATACACCTTGTGGTGTGAATGCAGAAGTCACAGCAGTGATCTTTTAACTTCATCTTGATTAAGTGGAATGTTAAAATGTCAAGTACTTCATGACAAACAAAGCCTCTTACTGGAGCTGATATACTCAAGAGTTAAAGTCTTTGAACAGAATCTTCAGACTATAGTGAAGTGATTTCAGACACAGACACACTATCTGTCCAAAGGGTCTCCAGACACCCAGTTTACAGGTGAAGCAGCTTGTATACTCTTCATAGAGAAGCACCACTAATAGAATGGGATATAACGTGTTAGTTAGTTAGCAGAGGTCCCTAACCACCGGGCCGCAGCCCAGTATTTGGTACCAGGCTGCACAGAAAGACAGAATAAAAATATTTTATTGATTATCAGAATCTGAAAGATCTTTCATTTAAAGAAAACGCTAGTCACGATTATGGTAGATCAAAAATTCAGCCCATAAGCTAGCAAAAATGAGTAAAAACAAACACACTTATTTAGTGTCTGTTTCAGTCCATAAAAATATTTTTTACATGAAACTGGTCAATGGCACAAAAAAAGTTGGAATCATAGTCCCTCCAGCTTAGAGATGTGGAGCCAACAGAGCTTCATCCAACATTATTGGAATAAGTTGGAGTGGCTTTTGGGATCCAGAACTCATCATCCAGCACCAGTACCTGGTCCCACCAGTGCTCTTGTGGCTGTTTTAGGATATTTTGGATGTTACTGTCAAATTATAAATTATATTCCAGCAACATCTATTGCAATAATCCAGCAACATCTACACCTTTGCAGATTGTTATTGCCGCAAAGGAGAAACAAACTCCTAAAAAATACTTTCTGGGGCAGCTGGGTGGCCTAGTGGTTAGGATGTTGCTCCTACAGTCAGAAGACTGTGAGTTTGAATCCCAACTGCCAGTGTCATCACTGAGGTACCCTTGAGGAAGGCCCCATCCACACACATTGCTCCCCGGGTGCCTCTCATTGGTGGCTGCCCACTGCTTCACTTGAATGGGTTACATATAGAGAACAAGAAGTTCATGCTGTGTGCTGTACTGTGTTCCAATAAGGGTTAACTTTACTTAAGACACAGATTGAGCAGGTGTCTACAAACCTTTGGACATAAAGTGTACCTATTTACCCAGGAGGGTACCCCAAGGTGAAACTGATTAAAAGTAAAGATTTTACATGATGCCAGTTTTGAAGTATCCTTGGAAGGTGGGACTCTCGTAGCCCTGGGTCTCCCGATGCTGCACTGCCACACCCCCTAGGTGATCATCCATCATGGTGGTATATATGGCAGCAGCCCCTTGCTCATCCACAGATGTCGAATTGCCCAGCCAGTAATGTATGTCATAGGTGAAGGAGCTGCTCGTCTTTGTCGTCTGACAGAAGAGGGAAACATATTCGGCGTGTAATTTTTATTGTGGATTTAGTATTAGCTGTTAAAGGCAGCACATGACTAATATATTGCCGAAAATACTTACATGTAGTATTACATAGCTGTCTCCCTCATAAAACTGTCCGTATGTTTTAGGTGGGCAGGGCACCAGTTCCATGTTCTGTTAAGTGATAAAACAGAGGTCTGATACAAGAGGAGTGATAACAGATTTACAGTGAGAGAAAAAAGTAACATTATCTTAATGGGTATGACTTCAAATGTGAGAATATCTCTGCACACTCTCAACCCTCACCTCCACTCTCCATATCTGCAGTCCTGGTGTGGTTTTATTGAGGACTTTTGGGACTTCGGTCTTTACTTCGACTTGTGGCATGATGCCAGCTTCAGAATCTGTGACCTGCCTTGAAGGATTGAAGATAAATATACAAGATGATTACCTCCAACACACACTCACACAAAAGAAAGGTGTTGTAATGAATACCCTAGAGGAGATATTTCCCCTGCTTAATTCTGAGCAAACTGCTTAATTCTTTTTTGCTTGTAAATCCCCACTAGCATTGTCTAGCTAAATTCGGATTTTCCCACATCTAAATACTTCTAAACCCAATTTAAACCTCTCTTAAACACTGCAATTCACAGATATTCTTCTCTTTTGTCTTTTATGGTTTTCATTTTTTGTTATCAGATTAAGGACCTACTTTCTGCTGTTACTCTAAATGAGTGACCCTCTTCCTGTGAGGCTTTTTATCAGTTTTTCTTTTGGTTATCTAGGCTAAAAGCATGGTGCAGTTTCTAAGAGGCATTTCTTGCTTAAAGCAGGTTCTTTCTCTCCTTCAGCAACTAGAAAGCCTTCAACAGTGTTAACTCTTTTAAATAAATATGCCAGCTCTTTTATTTTTTGTAGGTGTGAGGAGACATTTTTGACTCTCTATAGAAAAAGCGAAATAGCATTTTTGAGAGAGAAATGTGAGTGAAAAACCTGTTAAAAGAACATCCACATAAGAGAGAGATTATGTGATGTTAAACATGTTCTTCTCACTCAGTCAAATCATTTACCAAAAACATTTTGGCACCTTTGTAGTGCATCAGAAAAAAAAAGTTAAACTTGATGTAATAAAACCTTTGCAGGAAGAGATGAGCTTAAAACAACGATCATCCTGGCCTGGCTATATTATTACAAGACTTAAAACACAACACTCGACATGATTCATTCCTGACATGTTCTTATTAATACCAAACATTCATTATTTCAGCAGTTAATGCTGTGGTGACTTTTGAGATGTGAAATGCTCAGGCCTCTAGCACTGTGTATCATTAGTACATCATTTTTTCATTCTACTGTGTTAGTGCTGAATCATGCATGTCCATCGATTCAGATGGCTGCTTATGGATATGTTAAAAGTATTTGATCAGAAAATATTGTCCTATTATTTCTAAATTACATTCAGTATCTGTATCTACTCACAGTGACTAATTGAAAAACATACGGATGTTGAGCCACACTTCTCTTGGTGGAAATGTTCTTGTAACTTCTTCGTCATTTCTTCCGTATGCTGTTCACTTTCTGTAATTGTGACTTCAGCTGTTTGCGAAACATTGCAGTGGCTCAGAAGGCCAAATGTATCATGTTGTCACAGGCAAAATTCTTTAAAGTATTAATATGAAATGCAGTGCTCATGAATAAGTTACATATACCCACTCAAGGTCATATTTGTTCACTAGAGGAAGTTGCAGTTTGTAAATGTTCCACAGGAAGTGTGGTCTATGATAAGCATAGAGCTGTAAAGCTTCACCACACTGTTTGTTTAGTGCATCTCTTGTGCTCCCACACCACCCAGCTGTTTCAATACCATGTGGTCCGTGTGTTTGGCGAGAGTTAATTTAATGAAGCCTATACTATAGTGTCTTGCCTGTGCTCAGAGACCTTTATTCCTGCCCACCCCTAAACCTCAAAATCACATGACCAACGTCCACTCGATTTGCTGTTGTTAACAACCATGCTTGTGCTGTTGTCGGTTGATGGACAGAACAGTAGAGTCAAACCAGTTGGTAATTCTTGCGTGGATCTGAGTCAGTCTGCTTACCCTTGCTTAGTAACTGTCACCTGCCTCAGAGCTTCATAGTTACTCATATCTGAAATTTTTGTTGTCATATGTTGAAACCTGTCTGTTTCATGGCATTATTCAGTCTGAAAGACAAAATCTGACAAAAAATATTCTAGAGAGGAACTGCTCTGTGCAGCAATACGGAACAGTCATAGAAATTGACTCGTGCTATTTTTTACTTTTTCATCTTCAATCAGTTTTTGTTGTTGCAATGGTTCACTGTTGAGCAGGTGGCTGCCACAAATTTGTTTAATTTGTTAACAAAAGTGGTAATAGGAGCCAATGGTCATCTATGACACATACATTTGATTTACTAACCATGGCCAGAGAATCTGTCCATGCCTTCTGAGGTTTTATATCCATGTGATAAATTTGAGGGTAATCTGCAATAATCTTAATTTCCCTCACAACACCCTGCATGTACAGCTCTGCCATGGATGGAAAAAATATACATTAAAATAATACTAGCTATAATATATAATAACTTTATGGCTAATTTTGCATCAACTCTTTTTTTATGATTTGGATGCTGGAGTTATTTTCTGATTTTCTGATTTGGATGCTGGAGTTATTTTCTGATTTTCTGATTTGGATGCTGGAGTTATTTTTAGTTATCATCTTTTTGTACCATGCAAGAGTGGAAAAATAACATTAAGCTATATGTGTTTTTATTTTAACATTTGACAAACTGACTGAAGTATCTATGAGCTTCAGTGAGGTGTTAAGACTGATTCCTTAGTAGACTGTTGAGGCCTGGATTGGATGACTGGCTCAAAAAAGGGAGGGCAATAGCAGTCTGTTCAGCGGCAGGAAGTTCTTGACTCCCCCACAACAGCCTTTGTACTGACAATAAAAATGAACTAACCTTTTAATCTCTGCCTGCTGTGCTAGAGCATACACCACCCTAACTGAATGATCTCAGAACACATATTTTAGAAAATAATTTCTTATGTTGATTCACCTGTAGCATCACCCCAGCAAACAAATTTGTCAATTTGATGGTACTGGATGTTGTTTGCATAGCTGTGTGTGCTTGGGTGAGCGTTAGAGCAAGAAATGCATGTGTTGGACTATTATGTAAGGTGATTTGATGGAGCCTCGTGCTAGCTTTGCCGCCCACATGTCCAATTTTATTGTCTCTTCCATAGGGCTCCACCTTTCCTTTTTCCAGACCAAAACAATCCCTGAATCATTTAAACTAAAAATTTCAACCTTATATCCAAACCGTGGCTGCCCTTGGTATAGTACAGCTCATTATACTGTGGCAATGTATAAACTGGCATACAACAGAGACAAAATCAAAGACTAAGCGGCAAATATCAGACCTTGGAAGAGGAGTCATAGTAGCTGTCTTTTGAAGCTTATACAAAATAGCCACATCCTTAGGAATTTGCTTAATGCTGTTGTTAACAGTATTTTCCTGTGTACTTGATAACCAAATGGAGGAAAATAAAGCATGTTTGTAGCAAAAGCCACCAACCCACAGCACAATGGTGCATCATCTCAACCAGAATCTGTTAAATTATCACAAATTATAGCTATTTTAAATTATTACTGAAAATGCCCATTGCGCTGATGTGATTATGACTAGACAAGCGGTAATGGTATTAAAGAACTAAAATAATATTATCTTACATTAAGAGTTAAGAATGTTCTTTTCTTACTCCTGTGGAGTCACAATTTTTCCAGATTTTGTTACTAGGGCTCGAACTGATAGTTAGTTCATGCTTGTGGTGACAGTGTTGAGCAAGTGTCATCATGGCTTTTTTTCACAAGCATTTACAGCTTGTTCTCTCAAAGAGAACAAAACCTAGCCCTATGTAGTCTGCATGCTTGAGCATGCGTATTCCATAAACTCATTGTATATTTGTACAATATTACAATATACATATTTGTTGTGTAATAAATCAACCTCTTAAACTCTATGGACCGCCCAGTAGGCCCAGACTTCCAGTCCACTTTAGTAACTACAGATATTACCCATTAGTTTCATAGAAACGGAATAATTCATAGTAGTTCCTGGATAACAGACCTTTAGATTAGTAACTGAACAGTAAGTTATGTAAGTTAACAGTGTGAGATTTATTTGTGATAATGGCCGTTATTAACACTGAAATACTGCATGTTCTGATGAACATTTTAAAGAGCGCTGCACTTACCTAACTAGAGAGGAGCTGCACGGAGAGGTGATACGGGATCGAACAGATGGCGCCGGAGTGTCCGTAACGCTCACTCCCTGCTTTACAGCCCCTGCACTTTGCCTGTCGCTCTGGTTGTCTTTCTCCAACCACTCAGGGCCATGCAGGCCTTTTATGGCAAGTGTAGGGGGACGTGCATACAGGTGTGTGTGTGGCCTGACAGGTATTAACTATCAGCCTCACAACATCTCCTGTTCATCTCCTTTAGCAAAAGCACCGTCCAAATACAGTCACCCCCACCTTATGTGCTGTGTGCACAGACAGTGCTAAAATAAGTGTGAAAGAAGGGATGCACTCAATCTTCTTCATTCAACTGTGTAATTTCCACATTATTAAATAATATCAAAACAGGATTGTGTAGAGTGGGTATAGATAAGAATCACCATTTTATTGCTTTGCAGGGTGAAGTGAAGACACACACACACACACACACACACACACACACACACACACACACACACACACACACACACACACACACACACACAATTTTTACAGCTGTACTTATTTAATGAGACTTATAACATCCAAGTGAAAGATATGATAGTAAGAAACAAAAATCACTCCTTCCCAAAAGGCCACATTAAGTGTAGATTGAACTTTCCCAAAATGCAACTTAAAAATTCCAAAGTCAAATGGAAAGAAGTGTTGTGGTCAGGTGTAAACAAAATCAAACTATTTGATCCAAAGACCACCATACCTACTAAAGCATGGAGGTGGTAGTGTTCAGCTGTGAAGGTGTTTCTTTCCAGCAGGGTCTGGGGCACTTGTCAGGATAGAAGGAAATGTTGATGGAGCAAAATACTGTGAAGTTCTTGAGGAAAACCTGCAGTCAGTCTACCAACATGTCAGTCACCCAAAGCACAAACTGACCACACAGTGGCTGAAGGAGAAAAAGATGAGTGTACTTGTGTGGCCTAGTCAGAGTCCTAAAACCCTTTTAAAAATCTGTGGAATGACTTGAAGATTCCAGTCCATCAGCGATCACTAACCAATTTGAGCTTGAATAACTCTGTACAGAAGAATGAACAAATATTGCCCAGTGTAGATGTGCAAAGTATCCCAAGACAGTAATTAAAGCAAAAGGTTGAACTGTTGCTGTCATATCTTTCACTTGGACAAATTAAAAAATTGCATATTTTGAAGGAGCGATTGTTTTCTACAAAACATTTTATTTATTTCCTGCAGTGTTGACTAGGACTGTAACGACACACCAAACCCACGATTCGGTTCGTATCATGATTCTTCAGCACCGGCCGTTTTGACAGCATTTGCAATGTTTCTGGCATTGTCTGTTATCATGGAAACGGGAATGTTTGATCTGCCGGGATACAGGTTTGTGAATCTGAGTGACGTTATTTCGGTTTCATATCGCATATCGTTACAGCCCTAGTGTGGCCTAGTGTTGCAACACTCTCCTAACTGGGATGTCCAAAAAGTCTATTAGGCAGCTCCAGCTCATTCCAAATACTGCTGCCAGAGTTCTAATCAAAACCAAGAAAAGAGCACATTACTCCTATTCCCAGGTCATTGCACTACTCCCAGTTCAGTACAGAATTGACTTCCAAGCGTTACTCATTGTGTACAAGTCGCTCAATGGTTTGGGTCCTACATGCATCTCTGACATGTTTGGAGTATATATTCCTTGTAGGATAGTGCTGAGAATATCTGAAACTAAACCTGGTGAAATGGTATTTAGTCACTATGCAGCTCGCTTCTGGAACAAACTGCCCATCAGTATCAGATCTGCACCAACTGTAGACAATTTTAAAAAACTGCTAAAAACTTCACTTTTCTTTTATTGAACTTTCAGTTTTCTTTTCTGTATTCTTTTACTTCTTTTATCACTCCCATTCCATTTTATTCTATTTTATTTTTGTCTATTTTTGTTTTATTTTCTATTTCTGTAATGCTTTGTGTACAATGTGCTATATAAATAAACTTGAACTTGGTGATAGGTTTAAAACAAATCACTGTTGAAACCAAACCCCAAAATATTTGTAATGAAATTAATTAAGAGTTTTGAACCATTCTATTCTATTGTTTCATGAAACAAAAGTAAAAATGAAATTCAGAATTCAGTCTATGTGACAACACAACTGTTATTCTTCTTTTGCAAGAACGGTGTTGCTTTAACACTTTGTATTCATGAGCAACCTCTTGACACTAAGCTATCTGTCTTATTTTAGTGTGCATATGTCTAGTGCTGATGCCCATCCTGCTTGCCCATGTCTTACACAGTTTGCTGCATTTTTGACAGGCTTCCTTCCTCAGTATGATCTCAATGTCTCTTTAATTATACCAGACATTTATCATGTCTTCACTATCCGGTGTTTTTTTTTTTACTTCTTCCTCTCTCTGTCTGAGTGTTTCTTCCTTATGATCTTAAAGAGTTTTTCCTGACACTGCTGGTCTCAGTTCCACCTATTAAGAGGCTTAGAGCTACATTTCTGAAATGCTAATCTTTGGTAAGGATCGTTTTGTAAAGTTCTAAAAAGTGTGCAGCTAAACTTACCTGGACTGAAATTCTCTATGAGATGTCACAGAACACTGCTAAAGAAAAGACTGATAAAGAAGTAAAATGCTCCAATACATGTATCTGAATGTTTAACTCCAAATCTGTGGGTGGGTCCAGACTTCCCTCCCTCACTCTAAATATATTAAATTAGTTTATAGTAGTTCCTGATGAAAAGTTCTTAAAATTAATAAACAAATAATGTACTTTGAAAGAGCTTAATATTTACAGTAACTGACTTAAGAGGTCAAAGAATCAGGTTAAAAAGAAGGGAAAAACAAAGACTCAAGCCAAACTGGAGTGAACAAATGTTTAACCCTTTCACCTCTTGGGTTATTAAATCTACTCTGCTTTGTTCATCTCATACATTCAACCTTAACCCATGACTGTTTCTTTGTGTCCCTCATCAAATGTTAATTATAAGTGAAATGTAAAAACATGTTATGAGCCAATTGTTTTGTATGGCATTTACTCTCCATTTACAATAAACTCTCGAACTAACACGGCTATATATGTTTGTACAGCCTGCAGATTTTTGAACTGAGAAATAACTTTCAGAATGTGTGTGACAGTAAAGAGGCTGGAGCTTCAGAGCGGGAAACAGACCACCAAAGTGGGTTTGTTAGACGTACAGGCTCTTTTAATGGCCTCAGCTTTTGTTCAGCTTAACTCATGCAGCAACTCAACTCAGTGAATAACATCGCTTATGAGAGCTGCATGGGAAAGTCTAGAATGAGGCTTCCGATTTGTGACTCACAAGGTACTCTGCAACCTCTGACCTGCCACATTCACATATACAAGCTTCACGCTGATGTTGTGGTGCCAAAGCCTTTATGATCACAACCTGTTGATTACTCACTCCTACCTAGTTCTCCACTAGTCACCAAATACATCTTGAGGCATTTATTCTTCGTAAACCACTGATCCACCTGCATTTATTTATCAAAGGGTTCAAAAGGCTTTGACTCAATACACAGTTTTGCCCACGGCAGCATAAGTACAAGATTTATGTTCCTACCTGCTTCTGGCACTGTGTGTGTGTATGTCTCCTTGGTAGCTGAATGTTGGGCTGTCTCACCCTCTGAACTTCAGCCTCAGCCGCGCCTCTTCTGAGCCTCACACTCATTAACCAGCTCTGCCAGGGGAGAAACAGGGGAGTGTAGGGCTTTGAGTGGCCAAGTTTTGCCCACCATTGCCCCAGCGACCCTCACCCCCTTCTGTCTTACATAATCTGTGACACCCGTTAGCTCCAGGCTCTGCTTTCTTGCAAACTGCGGTCCAAGGGACACCAAATATCCACAGAATTGTTTTTACATTGTTTACATGTACATTGTTTTTACATTGTTGAGTCTACATTGTTTAAAAGCAGCAGCTGCTCTTTACATCGTGTGAAATTCTTACAAACCAATAGACAAGTTACAAAAACCTACACAGAATGCCTTTGCCTTTACCGATAAAGTTATTCTTTTGAAGATGCTTGTTTTTTTCTGTACAGCAACAATATGAGGTTCTAAACTGACTTAATTTAAATATGCTGTTTGGTTCTACACAAATGAAATATATCACCATGACTCAATTACTGTCTCTCCTTTATTTGCTTGTGGCAAAAAATATGTCGGAGTGTTAATATAAAAGTATAAATAAAACAAAATCATATCAGTATTTTTCCACTGTGTCCTCTGTTAGGCTTTCTTACTGTCTTATCTTTGTATTATATGTTACACAGTTGCCTGATCACCAGGGCATTTTAATGTCACTATGCAACCTATTTTATTAACAAGTATCAGAACCAGTGACTTAATTAACTCCCTTTAATTTGTTGAACTTTTTGATTAGTATCTATAAGAGTAAGAACTTGACCTACATATGATGCGTATGATATGTGTCTAAAGGGTTAAAAAAACACATGTCTACAACTTCTGTTATGTGGGAATTTGTTTTTATTTGGACAAATATTTGAATTTTTCAGGAATATAATGCAAATCATAACCACACAAACAAATAATACTATGTGAAATAAAAGCTCAATGTGGGGTGATAACTAAAGTTAATTTTTCTTAAATGTAAAAAAAATCTTCAAAAATGATACAAGAGATGAACAAAATATAATAAAGAATACTTAGAAAACCCAACAGCTCAAAGGGTCTGAACTGAGTTCTTGAGGCAGTCATGGTCTGCTCTGTAGCGAGCCGATTAGCCAGCTGAGAGGATGGTACATACATGTGGAACGCCTGGGTATCCCTGAGGACTGGACTGGCAATATGTAGCAGTGCACAGGCTTGTTATGCATGATACTTTTTTACTAGGATGGTCTGCTGCTGGCTTAGGAGTCTCCAGAAAATGTCGGATTTGCAACAGTAGTTGTTGCTTTTTGGAAGAGTGGATTATCACCCTGTAAAGAGAAACAAGGCAAATGCACAGTGTGAAATAGCTGTAATACAATAAAATGGGGAAAAAACACTTAACTAACAAAATATTTTACATTTATTTAGTAAATTATACTCCGCATTCCTAGAATCTGACTAAATATTTTGTCCGTTTTTTGAATACATCATGTTGTGAAGGATCAGTTTTTTTACTATGTGATTGATGAGGGGAAAACACCTGGGTTGTCTGTGTGTAGTTGATGGAAGCTAACCTGGTGAAGTATGATCCACAAACTGGATCTTTCTGTGAGTTTGAGTGCACATTTGTGCCTGTACTTATATGAGGGGCTCAATAAAGACTTCAGGTGCTGTTCAGTATGACATTGACCTATTTTGTGAATTCCTAAAGTCTGAAGCATGTAAAATAAATTCAGCATTTTTGTTACACATCAGCACATCACACATTGTGAAATCCTTCTCTGCATTTGACATATTTACATGAAATAGTGGGCAGCCACAGTGCACAGCCCTGTGAGGGGACTGTGCCTTTCTCAGGGGTGTCTTAGTGGTGAGAGTCAAACCCACAATTTTCTGATTGCAGGGGCACCTCCCTAACCACCAGGCCATCATCTGCCTCAAAGCCGGATACTCAATGTGGGGCACAAACCAACAATCCTGAGCTTAAGAGTTTCATGGTCTACTAATTGAATCAGCCAGGCTGATATATAATGATGGGTTATTATATCTAGGAAAACAGTACATACATCTGCCCATTTGCTGCGCTGCTGCTCCTTCTCAAACCTCTTCCATTCTTTCAGGTCGTTAAGGTAAATGAGACCCTTGATGAGGAGAAGGATTAGAATTCCAATCAGTGCCACAGCAGCCAGAGATCCACCAACGATGGCTGGTACATTCGGCCCCTCAGGACATTCTAAAACACACATACAAAGTAACATAGATTATAAAATTCCAGTCCTCAACACATTTTCTTCTCAAGTAGCTTAGATGCTTATAGGCACTCTTCTTTGTTCATTTTAAATGTCTTGTCTATATAAATGCCAATATATAA
>JBBJLR010000002.1:19928055-19948933 GCA_037577145.1 Brachypetersius gabonensis | reverse complement strand
CGCATTTTAGTTCTAAATTAATAAACATATATAAGTTACTAAAAACATAAACAGTAATCAAAATATAAATTCTGCCATGTACGTCTCTCTCTCTCTCACCAGGCGAGCGTTCTGCCACGCACGTCTCTCTCTCTCTCACCAGGCGAGCGTTCTGCCACGCACGTCTCTCTCTCTCACACACCCACACACACACATACACACACACACACACACACACACACACACACACACGCCCCTCTGCTACACGCTGGCTCTCTCTCTCACACATATTTCTGCCAAGCACGTCTCTCTCTATCTCTGTCGCGGCATCTCAGCGTGGCATCATTTTAGTTCTAAATTATTACAAATATTGTAGAGCAGGCGGGAATCGTCAGAAATTCCACAGGAGCGGGAAAAAAATTTTTTTTTTTTGTAATCGAATCATTAGAGTTACTCGAATAATCGTTTCAGCCCTAATTGGGATATGGCCTTTAGGTATGGGCCCTAAATATCAAAGCAAGATAAGAAAAGGTCAAAAGAAAAAACATGTTGCTACAATAATGCTAATTTCTAGACAAACGTTTGTGGAGCTGTTCTAGATTAAACATTGGCATCTGAAGCTTGAAAATGACGTTCCATGTTCTATTAGAAGCTTGTATAAAATAAATGAACATAATTATATTATATCTCGTACTTTATCATACATTTCTAGTGTGATTTCTTCAGTAAAGAATCATGACATGGAGCATATGTTTTTACTGACAGATATAGCTAGAGACCCATTGGTTAGGCTGACATTCATATTCATAATCATTGATGTATTTAGGTTTTCCTCACAAAGTTGGTCCCACCCATTGGAAATAAAATCTGATTATTAATTAATTCACATCCTCTGTCACATACTAATTTTGGTTTCATACATATAGTAGTTTTCTGATATGTATATGTATCACCATATGTATAGGCATTTCTTGAACACCAAACGAGAGGGAAATCTTGCTTGCCTAAAGCTACCTAGATACCATAGAGGAAAGAAATCTCATTGCATAATATTTCCATTGGCCATTTTAAGAATTGAACCCTATTGTTTCCTACAAAACCTAATAATGAAATAACAATAGCGCTGCATAGCTCACTGAGTTTAAATATAAATTATGATTTTACTGCATTGAAGTGTTGGGTGAATTGGGGATTCTAAACTGACCGCAGGTGTGAGTGTGTGAGAGAATGGTGTGTGTGCGCCCTGTGGTGGCCTGGCACCCTGCCCAGGATGAGACCCTGCGTTGCACCTGTCGGTCCCAGGATAGGCTCTGAGTACCCCAACCCTAGTGAGGATTAACCGGTTATAGAAAATGAATCCATTAATGAATACAAGTCAGCTAAAAATAACATACATTTATGTTTTAAGTTTTGATAAATCTAGCAGGCCTTGTAGGTTCCACTCTGATTTAATTGTATAATTCAAACGGAAAATAGAAAAAATATGCATTGAAATGACTGAAGCATTTCAGCTCAAGTATTTATTCTGTCACTAACATCACTTGTATTACTTGCACATGAAAAATTGACTTCATTGATTACATTTTTTGTAATAAAAATATGCTATTATTCTCTGACCATGCCACAGAAAGGGTAATTTCATTCTGTATGCATTCCCCAGTTTTGACCTTGTGTGAATTATAGCCATTTTGCTTGTAGACTACAGTTTAGATGAGGAAACGATGACTGCAGGCCAGTGATTAGAGGTCTTTGAGCAATTAGAGCAGAATAGATTAACTAAGACTTTGTGACCTCTCAGCACTCTTCCTAAATGAACACTCATCAGCAATGTATTCTCATTATTAGCAACATTAACATTTGTGCATGAAGCACTCTTTGTAGTGGGGATTACTGTATGATAAATCAAGAGAGAGTTGACCGAGTTTACTAATAGAGAACATGGTAGATGTGCCTATTATACACCTTAGTGAGGACATCTGAGAGGTGTGTGAAAAGCTCTATGGGTGCAGTAATAGGTGCAGTGACTTCTAATTATAGCTTTAATGGGACAGATCTGATCTGTGTCTTGTGAAATGCATTTGATGCGTTTTAGTCAAATGTTAAAAGTATAAGAACATCTATCCCCAGATTTAACAACCAAAACCTCTTCCAATGCAGAACACACGTGGCCCATGACTACACTAAGGTAATAAAGTGAATTTAATGAACAAAATATTCAATGATTACCAAAACAAATAAACCAAAAGAAAACATTATGTTGATGGAACACACTTTATTTCTGTGCAAGCACATTATACTGATGTCTCTGATAACCTTTCAATTTTAAAGCAGCTTTGAACTTTAAACAATAATCCTGTTTCTCAGGCATGTTTGACTATGAACTGTAAATGTAGGTGGTAGAAATCTCATGAGATTACAACTGTAAGTAATGTTTTTACATTGGATGTATTATTTCTGGAATTATATCTATATCCAGGATCTGAACATAGTATTCTTGATAAAACTGACTATAAAACCGATCAAGCATTTAAATCAGTGAGATCAACCTAGCAACCAATTATAACCAGAAATGTTTTCTCATATAATGAAGAGAAAAAAAAAAAAAAAGCTATGCCTTAGTTCACTGTTGTCTTGTTATTTAAAAAGATAAATGAATGAGAACATATTGGGGTAGATCCAGATAGATCCAGAGCTTTAACCATAAGGAATGTTACTTGATGTTTTTTCTGGACTTCTTTGTCCATAGTTGTGATTCAAAGTTTGCAAAGTTTATATTTCAGTATGGATTATGACTGAATAATCAGTCTAGTATCAGTGGAATGGAGGACGAATGCATTGCTGTCCATCTCTGTGACTGCTTGTGTCTTCCAGTTAAGTTTTACAGTCCCAAAAACTTTCTTGGAAACTTGGAGGGCCAACATCGACTAGCCTGCACTAGCAAATCTATGAGCCTCCCATTCCCAAATGAGCTGACAGTGAGGTCGCTGATGCAGAGTGACAGGGTCTGAATTCTCTATTGGAATTTCAAAGCAAAATGAGGTCATCTTAACCGGACCACACGTCGAAAGCTGTGGAGACTCCTCTGTTATAAAGCACTTGTGAAACACTAGTGGGTCTAGGGGGTTGATATTCCCCCGCTGCTCCCAGGAATAAACTGGAAGCAAAAAATAGGCAGCCAAGACAGGTACCAATACCAATAGAAATTCTGAAACTCAGGAGTTCTGGCTGATACTGATGCCAGGACTGGCCTGTTATTTCTTCTTTACATTCCTCATCATCTGCAGCTATTCTATTGCATTTATATTTTATTTGTATTGCTTTAACATTAAGTCACTTTCAAAAGCCATTTTGCACTACTAATCTGCTGGTACACCACACTAAAGCTTACACACAGCAATATCAGCGAGCGGTTTTTAGTGAGGCACTTCACAAAATATCAGCATTTCTAATGCCCAACAGAATGAAATACGCAACTAACAACAAGAAAAGTGTGTGCTATCTGAACTACATTTTAAACTAGATTTTTTTCTATTCAATATATAATCAAACCTTTTCTGCTGATATCGGCTCCATGCTGCTGCTCCGGCATCAGTCCTGTAAGATTTGCAATGGGTGGTTCAATATACAAATAACACTTCAAATGTGTTTTTGCCCAATCACTCCAATAACCCGGTACTTTGTAACAATGCCTCTGCTGTATGTAGCTGTTAGACAGATTCATTGTAAATACATAATGCGATCTGGAGACAGAGCTAAAGGACAGAAAGGCAAAAGCCAAAAATAATAGTGATGGTGATCCAGGTAGATTGTGATAAAGTACTTTCTGTAGATTTCTCTCCTTCAGCATAGTTAAATATGTAATGGATGGATTTTAATTAATTATGTGTCATATAACATTTATAACATTTAGTGCTTGGGCAGTAAGGGGAAGAAACACATACCAGATATGTTCATTGCTATTTTATTTCTTAGGTTGGGTCAGTAAAGCAGTCTTGCAGTTTAAGTAATGCCGTTTTATTTGTCAGTGTTTTGGGGTGGGTTTTACCAAAGGATGAAGCACGTTCCTCAGCCAGATAGTGTACTTACCACACGGACTTGGAGGGTTTGGTAAAATGGTGAACTCTAATTAGTTTCCTCATAGGAAAGAATAATTGTATACATGCTGCGTACCAGTGCCACTCTAAGCAACTGCCTCTTTCGTCTGGCACCATACAGAAGGATTTACAGAGAAGCCTGGAAAATACATAAACAGACAAACAAATATACATAATGATCCCATAGTTCAATGGAATTGGGCATTGATCAGCCTAATGGCTTGAAGCACAAAAGTCAACCTCCATTGGTCAGGTCGACATCTGGGACAAAAACAGTGAATCAAAGACGAAAACCCAATGGAATGGAGGACATGAGAGGAGTCATTAATAATGAATGATTCTTTACTGTTGTTTGAATAGTATAGCCAGAGTTTTTGTTGGTTTTCTAAATGAAAAAAAACCCACATTATTAATGTGCTAAATTCAGCTCTTCACCTCTGGGTGTTTTGTACTTCTGCATCCATTCTCCATCGTATTCTTACATCAAGACACACACTTAAGGATTTTTTTCTGTGTGTATTTAATTAACTTAACCCTTGTGCCCCCCTAGCTCATTTTTCTGTAGATGGTGTACACTGTGTGGAGAACTATTCCTTGTTCTTATAATCTAATTAACAACAGGAGTTTTTGTTTATTCATTTGGTGAACTCTGGAAAAAATTAAACAGAAATGAGAGTGGGTCTGGAGTAAAAGCTTTTGGCAAAGTAAGCTTTTATACAATTAACCTTAGGATACAACCCATCTCCTGCCAATGACTCATATGCAGGGTCTAATGATCCAGTCTCCACTAACCCAACACTTCCTATTTGTAAGAGTATCCTAATGCCCAGAAATGATAGAAGTGTAACACCACTTTGCTTATGAAGATTACATTTACATTTACATTTACATTTACGGCATTTAGCTGACGCTTTTGTCCAAAGCGACTTTCATTCTCTAACTACAGGGGACAGTCTCCCTGGAGCAACTAAGGGTTAAGGGTCTTGCTCAGGGACCCAATTGTGGTGCTGAAGGGAGGATCTGAACCCATGACCTCTTGGTCCGGAGGCAAGTATCCTACCCATGAGCTACCCCACAAGATTAGCCTCCTGGTATGTTTAATATAGCTGCTGCTAACTTAAGAAAGCCATAAAGCATGCCCTCATCATTCTGTAGGCTTTTTTTAAACCTAGAGGTAGTAATTACTAGAGATGCGCCGATCTGATATTCTGTATAGGTATCGGTCTGATCCTGACCTAAATTACTGGATCGGAAATCGGGAAGGAATATAAAATGTAATTCGATCAGTTAAAATTATGGAAAATAATTACAGCACGCATAATGTGATTTGTGACGTGTATTACGTGAGAAGATGCATCACGTGATGAGTGATGCAACATGTCAGCAAGTTGGAGTTAATTCAGACTCAAAGAACAAAAAGCCAAGACTGCCGAATGTATTGGGACACCTCGCCTGGGTGTCCCAAATCTTTATCCCCCCATGGAAGGTGCTCACGGCTTTTCTAGGCAGGGCAAACATGAAATTCCGTGAAATTCACAGTTAGATAGGGCTTGATGAGACCTTTATGGCGATCCGGAGTTATATCATTCGTCTCGCCCGGATGTCTCCTTACTTTTGTCCGAGGTGAACAGTATAACTATGGATCGCCAGGGGCTATTATGGTGAATGAGGGGTCATTGGATAGGTCTCACTGAGCCCTATCTAACTGTGCTGTTTCGCATTTAGAATGCAAGATATATTTTTCATATTTAACATTTAGATTTAAGATCATTTAAGGCAAATCCTCCATGTTAGTGAGGGGATATCACAGCACACAGTCCACCCCCTGCTAAGTAACATCCAATTGTAATGACAGGGTGTGGCCATTTTTTGCATCTTTTGCTGCATTTTTTTGTCATTCCATAGGGTTGTAATTATTTTGCATTGAGAAGCCAGTATAGCAGTATTAGGAATAATTATAATTGAAACACTTTGTAAAGAAAACTGATGGAAAATGTGTCAGAGTTCACTGTGACACTGTTTACTCAGACATACCCTAAGAAACAAGAGCTATCATCTAGAAAATCAATAACTAAATTGCTACCAGATGATGAAATGTAATTGTCTCATGTCTATTTTGCATCTGGGGCAGCTTGATAGTAGCAGCACGGAGTGTCCTTTCTGCAGCTGAGACAATGGAGAAGTCATGTACTGTTCCAGAGAGGGCTGATTTGTGTGGGTATGGCTGCCTGCTGGCGTCCCCTGTGCTGAATAATTGAGTGGAAGGCCTGGGTAATCCATCAGAGCAGAGGATGCATGGAGGCACCTGTCATATCTACCTGAACAGGGAGGAAGGAGAGAGGGGGAATGAAGGGGGTGAGGAGTCACCTCATGACTCATACATACATTATTGAACATCATCTCTGCAACTTCACTTTCTCCTCACCACAGGGGCAGTTGCCATCAAAAGCATGCCCACTGAAATGACTTGAGGGCCATTTGTGGACTCTCAGTTGTTTAACCTCCTGGTAACTTGATGTAGATGGTGAGGAAGAGTTCCATAGGCTAAGCCTTAAGCTCATGGCTGCAGGCTTTATAATTTTAGTCCTGGCTATTTATCATTTCCAACATTTACAGCAGTAAGAGGTTACACTTTTTTGGTAGAGATTTACTCACTGTGGATGATATTTAAATACTACTACAGCTGGAGTCCATGCCAAAAGAAGTCCATGCCAAAAGGAGTCCATTCTCTGATCTTAAGCTTTTGTGGATCATTTTTTGGGAAGCTTTAGACTCAGACTCACACAGAGATGTTGAAGTTTGCCTGCATCCATATGCAACGTTTTGCTGTCACTCTGGACAGCCCATTTGAAAAATGCATTCACAACACACACCAACAGACAGGCTGTATTTTATGAAGTGGAAAGCAACATAAAATATACACTTTACAGGAGTGTTGAAATGTCTAAGCACCAAAAACGGACAGAAGAAAAACTAAACTTCCTGATGTGCCATAGTTATTTTTGAACGATGTGACACAGTGTTATCATTGCAACATTCCTTTTTTTCTTTCTTTCTTTTTAGATGTTTGTCAATACAATATATTCCAATAATAATCACTGAAACATGCAGCCTCAAAAGACCTTATTTTGTTTCTGCTTCTTTACTATTAAAATGAAAGCAAAACACCCATTTTTTTAATATCCTCTAACGATAACTGTTAAACAGATTTGACAGAGATAGATGTAGATGCTTTGTAGATGCTGTCTTGTCTGTCCCTTTTCTGGTTGCCCTCTGTTTTGTTTGCAGAAATGCCATTAAAAAGCCATTTGAAGTTCCCTGAAGAATTAACAAATTGTTCTTCAAAGAGACAATATTGTAAATGAGATGTGTGAGTGAGAATAACCTTTTAAAATTGAAAAAATGACAAAGATCGTATACTAATTATGCATTGTTTCTCGTCCAACTCAAGAACCATTTATGAATTTTTAATTTTAAGAGTATATTTTTATAAGATATAAGGACAAAGCAGATTTAGAAACCAAGCCACCGCACAGAGCAGTTCTCAGCTAATAGTCTCTCAAGCTGTCATTAATCTTTGGGAAAATTGACCGACTGGGATAAATCAGCTGTGATGTATTGCGCAGGCCAAGTCATCAGTCCATTTGGCCATCAAGTACTGTGATTATGTAATGCACACATTATTACTGGCTGTGTAGCCCTGGCTGCCTGCAGCACTACAAGGAGACATGCTAGAGTCCTAGTGTATTGTTTAGCATTTTTCTCATTTACAACACAAAATCAATATGCAGCAAATTATCCTGCAGAAGAGGTGCTTTGTCATATCACACTGTAATCAGAGTATATTCTGTTTAAATCATGCAGCCCTACACAGGGTGTATCTGCCGAGTCCCAAAGAGAGGGATAATGTCTGACAGTGAATGGGTGTGAAGAGGATGACAGTCTTGGTTTTCTACCGCTCCATCCGACCCTCTCCAAATGACCTACAGTGTCTCATTAACGGGAGCAGCTGAACTGTGCAAATTGGCGTGTCGGTGCACCTTGGCTTCATTTGTCCCAATTTCCATGGGGTAATTCACAATTTTTTGCTTTAAATTGCATCTAAAATAGGAGTGAGGTGAATGGCTTGTGCTGGGTAGCGTGTTGCTGAAGCTGCGACCTCATGCACTAGAGTGTCTCTGAACTGATCCGTATTCAAGGTCAGCTGACAGTGTTGAACTGACCTTGTCAATGAGGCTTTAGAAGGTGTGGCAAGTGGAGTAGCAGGGCTTCACTAAATTATAAGTAAACACCCGAGAAGTCAATTATTTGGATGGCTCATTCATTGCATCTGGACTGATAAAACATCAACGAAAAAACACAGCGTGTATCCACTGAATGATCCAATTAGCCTGGCTTTTTTGTTTTCTTCACTGTTTTCTCCATTGGACAGATGCTTTCTTCCATGAGATCTCCTATAACATGAACATTTTCCAGTTTTGTTCCATAAAACTGTGGGTTTGGTTTACAGAACCAACACTCATGATTTGAAACATGCTATGATACTTTGATTGGTTAGACACTGTGTCCAGGTTCAATTCCACATTACTTTTGTAGTACTCTCCATTAATGTTGACCGCTCAAGCTGCTTCTATGAGAACAGTATCGGGTTGAAATGTGGCAACTGAGTGAGAAGCCAACTAAAAGTGAGGATCAGTCATGACTCCTATCAGTCCAGGGTGATGGGCAACACCGAGTATTACACCAGCTATAGTGGAGATAATTGTTGCACAGCATTAGACACGGACCAACTCACTAATTTACCACTAAATGGAAAACTTTTTGACATCTTTAAAATGCTGTGGAACCAAAGTAAACTTCAGACATGAATGGCAAAATTAATTGGACAGGCTCTGACAAATGCTAATC
Source organism: Brachypetersius gabonensis (assembly GCA_037577145.1). Taxonomy (NCBI): domain Eukaryota; kingdom Metazoa; phylum Chordata; class Actinopteri; order Characiformes; family Alestidae; genus Brachypetersius; species Brachypetersius gabonensis. The sequence continues at coordinate 19,939,952 of JBBJLR010000002.1, read as the reverse complement.
AAAGTTCAGTTAAAGACTGTACAACTGGGACCCTATTCACATTTCACACTGATATTAAAACATAACTGGAGTCAGGTATTGATGAGCTTGCCCCACAATGGGACAGGAAGTTTACCTGTGGTTGGTTCAAAGATGATTATTTAACTCACAATAAAGAATGTGAGCCATGCATTCCAGGTGATTCTACAGTGTAACAAAGCCACTAAAAGCACCCATATGCTAAACAATGTTGCTAATTTAATTACACCACACATTTCTAATCAAACAGAGTAGAGTAGAATTGCTTAAGGTAAGGTCCGCAGTGGTGTGGTCATATCAAAAGCGACCTGTGTGTTAGTAGTTTGGCAGTCGCCATTCATCGCTTGCCACAGCTGGAGTTTAAGTGGTGAAATACTGGCCATTTTAGCTACCAAGGAAATTCCCTGCTATTTTGCTAGTGGCGGTGTATATCTCTCCCAGTGCTTACACAAACGAGGCACTACGTGAGCTTAGGATGCCATTAGTGACCAACAAACTGCCCACCCTGCTGGGAATTTCAACCACTTTAACCTGAAAACAGTATCACCAAATTTCTATTAGCATGTAAACTTTGCCAAAGGGGAGAAAACATTCTGGATTTATTTTTCACCCATGTCCCTAACCCATACCACTACTCAGATGTACCAAACCAACACAAATGTCACTCAGAGGCTCAGAGGGAGCAATTACAGCCCTGCAGGATTGCTTTGAGAGCACAGACTGGAATATGTTCAGACACACATGACAACCAGAAGCATTGTCTTACACCCGAGGTCCATGCCATGGAGAGGGGAAGATACTGGGCAGCAAAAGCAAGTTTACAGAAAGAATTCACAACCTCCTCTACGATACCAAGGACCCAAGACCCATGTGGCAAGGCATCAAGGCCCTAGCAGAAAGCCACACCATAACAAGCCAACTACAGGGACACTCACCTCCCTGACATGTTGAATGACTCAACACTATATTCCTCAGACAGCTGGCAAGGAAACTCTCTCTCAGCTGGGCCTCAACAATTCCAATCTGTAACTTGATTCTAGACTTCCTGACAGGCACCACCTCATTGAACACAGCAACCACAATGACAGAGAGGACATCTCAGCTGGTTGGTCAATGCCAACTTCATTGTAAAGAAGGCATGTCAATAGAAGGCATGTGATTCATTTCTACTTCCAGTGCAACTATTGACTGAAGAGAGCAAGACTCCCATCACCCATCCTCACCACCTTCTACAGAGGAATGCTGAAGAGTTCCTAACCAGCTACATCACTGTATGGTTTGGGAGCTGCAAAGCACAGTCCCTGAAGCACATAATAAAGAAAAGATCACTGGGGTCTCCTTCCTCATTCAGGCACATGCTGCTAACCCTGCAATGTTAACACCCACACTGGAAGACTCTTGTTTCACCAAGCTATCAGTTCCCTAAACTCCCTGGTGCCTCTTAACATCTCATCCCCATAATCTGTAAGTACAACGAGCAATGGCTCATTGACTGTGCACCATCACTTTACCCAAAAGACATTATCCAAATTGCACTTAAATGTTCTGTGAACTGTTGTACAATGAACGCTGGTATTACAAAAGGACTGTGCACTGTCACTTTATCGTAATTACCATAATTGCATTACCTTTACCTTGCAATTTACGGTCTTCTGGCAAGTACAATATCAGTAGAGTCACTGTTGTTGCAGTTGTTGCACTGTTTATTGTAAATGTGTGTAGATGGCTGTCGCTGTCATCTGCCTGAATGTGGGAATCTATGTAATGGACTTTTGCTGCTGTCTTTCTGTTTTTTTCCCACTAATTTATGTTAAATGTGTGTGGTCATTTAATTGCTATGCTGTCTTATACACCTCAGACCTTATGCCACAATATTTTATTCAGCTGATAGAGAATAAAGAAAGAAGAAAGATAGAAAGTCAGTATTTTGGCACTTGGAGCAATGTTTCAGTGAAACAAAACATTTCAGAGCAATTCACTTGGCTTATACTGACTGGCAGGTTCCTTATATCAAAACAAATAGATACCATTAAATGAACTTTATTCATTCCTGTCCATTTTACATAAATATGTAACCTCATGCGGTGCCCCACCCATATCAGCTTGAGAAGACAACATTTTATTGATTTAACATGAATATATTTTTCACATTTTAAGTCTGCCCCCTGTTTTGTATTGTAACGCAGAATATACATATATTGTGAATAATTTCAGTTAAATGCTTCTTCTTGAGGCTTGGTTATTGTATTCCAATCCCACAATATGACCTTGTGTACTATTGTATTTCAAGTAGGTTTTTTTTCAAAAAGTCTTTGGTAGCAAGATGCTTGACAAAAGGGTCCTCATTTAATAAGGTCAAATTTAATATGACAGAGGTTGATAAAATCGAAACAAACAAAGAGCTAAGTCACTTTTACTGTCAACATTTTCTCAACTAACAGTTCATCAACCTTATTTTCCACCCAGAATCACCTCGAAGGACACATCAGGTCTAAATTCTAAACTTGATCATCGATTAACAGCTGCTGCTATGTCAGCCGGTGCTGGCGTGATCTACAAGGGGTGTTGGCAATGCCACTGAAAGTTAATGACTTGCGGCCAGTATCTGCACATCTTGAAGGCCTAATTAGGTTGTAAATGCCTCACAACCTCACTCTTTTTTTTCTGCACGTATGGCGTGGTGGGACAGAACCAGACAGCCAGCCTTGACCTTACTGAGCCGCAGGTAAGGGGAGGACATCAGATGGATGTATTAGGTGTGCACAGTATAAATGTCCTGGAGTGAAATGTCTTCTATTTGAGCATATCAAGTAGTTAACATTTTTTCTCATGTATTTGCCTTCTTCTATATCAGCATTCAGTTTCACAGATCACAAAGATCTGACCAGATGGACTAAACTCCCCACATGCTTCAGTAAGTCTTGAGGACTCATGACCACATCACTGATTTGCTGGTTGTCTTTTTTGATACTTTCAGTCAGTACTAACCACTGCATAATAGAAATGCCCCACAAAACCTGCCATTCTGGAGATTCTCTGAACCAGTGGTCTACTGATTACAATTTGGCCTTTGTAGAAGCTGCTCAGACCCTTATGCTTACCCATTTTTCCTGCTTCATTCAGCTTCAAGAAGTAAATGATTATTTGCCTAATGTATGACCATCCCGTCATACGTGAACACAACACAGCACAAAACTCTTCCTCTGCATTTAACCCATTCACCAACTCTGGAGACGGTACCTTGCTCAAGGGTACCTCAGAGGTGCTACTAGCAGTCATGAGAATCAAACTAATGCCTTTCTGATTGCAAGGCAAACGTCCTAACAACTGGGCCACCACCTGTGTTAACAAGATGATCAGTGTTATTCAACGTTATTCACTTCTCCTGTCTCCTGTGGCTTTATTCTTACAACTTATTGGTGTATGTGCATTTGCAGTACAAAAAATAACATGAGTACCATGTACCGAATATGTATCTGAGTATGTACCCTGGTCATGTGTCTGAACACATATATGAAACATCAATATAGACATCAATTATTTTCTCAGGTTGATCACTTGATATTCTGAACATAGCCTAATAATGTGGACTGGGAGTTTATGTGTATTTAGTGTCATGTACACAACACCAGCTCTCTATGGATTTGTTATTAGCTTTCCTAATTGATCTTTGCAGTAATGAAGCAGAAAAAAGACAATTTAAAATGTCACATTTACATTTTTATGAGTAACAAACTAGTGCTAGTTATAGTTGTGTAGGTTTTTCTGAATAATATTGTCTCCAAATGAGTAAATCTGCAGATATCTATGTGGGCACTGATTTGTCATTTCAGAGAGAGCATTTTTTTTTGCTTCTTATTAGGAGTGGAGGACAGGAGCAGTGAAGTTTCTACCTGATTCTGCCATGCAAGCATCGCTAAAAGGGGTCAGGAGAGGGATGAGAATGCCATGAGGACACTCAAGCGTAACTCTCAGCCTCCCACATCGCCAGCCTGCAGGAGCAGAGGTAGTTCTCCCTTGCAAGATATGCACACCGCCATGTTAATTGTGCACCAAATAGCAAGGCTGCTTTTAAGATCTGCTGTTTTTTATGTTTTATTTCGGTCTGGCATCTCTGTCTTTCCTCTAAGAAGGGTGGACTTGTTGGAGAATGCAAAAATAGAAGAGATTTCCCTGTTGACTTAATTATTGTGGTTATCTGCTTTTTTCTGCTGGCAATTCGCTTTCGGTTGCAGTGACCAGGGAGATTCATCTTTGTTTTGATCATGCAGTATTGAACAGGAACCTTAGACCATGCTTTGGACTGTAAGGCTGTAATGAGGAATATAATCCTGCTATTGCAGAGATTTAGCAGTATTTGAGGTTTAGCCATTCTTTATGTTAAACTCAGACTAAAGAGAATCTATTTTTCATCACTGAACACATTGAATTGTAAACATAAGCGGATCAAATCTGCAATAGCTTAGAGCAAATCGACTGCTCTCTGAGGTGTGTTATATATTGCATATCATTAATGATAATTTGATATCTCTCAGCATGTATTTTATTTGTTAACCAGCTCATGAACGCAGGAAAACATACAAGCATTTTTGCATTGTGCTTTATTGCCTCCTTATCTGTTATATTGTTTGATTCAGAGCAAAATATTTCACAAATCATAATCATAAACATAAATCACTTTATTCCCTTGATCTAAAAAGCCAATTTGGGTGGTTTAGTGAAGCATATCGAAGTTTTACAGGATAATTCCATCCTAATGCTACATTTTGTCAGCATCCATACAAGTATCGTTTCTTTGCTGTAACCTTAATTTACCCAATTTTTAATTTGTGAAATGAAAGTCTCCTCTGATGTTTCGGTGACTGAGTCAAAGCCCTCAAATCCGAGCCCTGGCTAAGCCGAGCCGTTTCAGCAGGACCGATATTGTGTCTGTCAGAATCAGTAATTACTGGCGCTCGGAGGGGGAGCCGTGCAGAGGACCCAAATTCGATCCGCAGCTTTAATTCCCAAGTGTTGTGACCAGGGAGGGAAGAGGACCCTGCTGATATCTCTGAGGGAAATCCACCATCTTTTGTCTAGACACATAAGTTCCACTGAGTATGCAAAGGGCAGGAGATGAATAAGAGGGAAATCAGACGCTCTGATTTATTAAGCTCCCTCCCACAAATCCACAGGGGCAGGGGGGTGAGTTGTGAGATAGAAGAGGGTGTACTGGTTGCACCCAGTGGCTGGCCAAGACCAAAACACTGAATCTTATTTATCTGAAAGAAATCAGACATAGTTATCAGGATGCTATTCTATTCTGTTATACATTCTGAGGTTGTGTCCTCAGCGGGCTTCACAAACATCTGCCTCGCTGAACATACACTGGATAGATAAAAGCATATTTCTTTAGTGTTCTTGATTTTTTTTCCCATAAATCTCTGACCAGAAATTAATGGGTAGGACCATCTATCACAAATAGGCTTGAATAGTAGTGGCAAGGAACTTAAGGGGAGAAGAGTAGAGCAGTGCTACCTATAAATTTTCTGAAATATCTTAATTTTCCTAAAACAGGTGACCTTTTCAGAATAGGCCTTTTTCAGAATAGGCCTTTTCAGCATGTGTCAGACTTAGAGTACAGTAACAAAAAACAGTTATGTAATTCTAAGCAATTCTAAGAGATTATACAAAAATGTATTCTTTTTTTTGTCTGTTTTTGATACAAAAATGTCATAAAAGATCTTCAATGCAAAGACATAATATACTAGAAAATGTAGGATGTGGCATATTAAGTCATAATCAAAATTTTGAATGTTGTATGTTGCTAAATGGTCCGTGGAGGAACGTTGTCTCACCTCGCTTTGTACGTGTACACAGCTGCTGATGGCAATAAAATAACCTAGAACCTTTCATTCATTTAACAGCATAAAATGAGTCAAAATGAGTCAGTCAGGATAGGCACTAGGACTAAGCAAAACCTTTTCTGTACTGGGATATCTTGCTGGCTCTGGATATCTACCAGATTGTATAGTAAGCATTTGTACATTCTGAAGTGTGAATTGCCTCTGCTAGCTCCTCTGCCAAGTCAGAGTCAAGTCAAAAGCTATTGCAGTCTGAAAAATCATTGACCTGTTCAGGCATGTTAGAGGAATCAAAATCATTTCTGAAGTAGTGATTCATTCCCCAATAGTTGACCATTTTTAAAAGAGGCAGTTGTTGGTCCAAGTATTGTTCCTCTTAGTGAAGCGTTCCACTGTGTCAGGGTGCATGACAGTATGTCTTTTACAGAAAATGATATTAACCTTACAAGGGGACATTGTATGCAAAACTCACATAAAAAAACAAGTTATAATAGGTATATAGGCTATACTTTCAAATAATGACTTTTGTGTTTCTGTCGCAGTTAAAAATGAACTAGCTTGATCATTTCGTTTCGTTACGTAAGCATGGGATTTTTGACATGAAAGGGACAGAGCCCTAAAACAACTCGTTTTGAAAAGGCCTGAAAGTATGAAGCATAAAGCTGGTGAAATCTCTTTATGTGAAAGTGATTTTGTGCAAAGAACCTCATGGACATGTTTTGTATAGCCCATAGACCTATTATAACTAAAGTGAGTTTTGCATAAACCAAGCATTTACTGTCATAAAAGCAGCTTTTTCACCCCAGACAGTGTTATAATAACAAATAGAACGAAACTTGTAGGCTTATGTCAGTTGTCATGAAAGGTGTCATATCATTGCTCCCGTAGAGTAAAATGTCACTCTCATAATTTAGTATGTGGTATTTACCGGTAGCTACTACTATGATATTAATATGTAAATAAAGAATTATGTATGTAAATCACAGAGATGAGAGATGTAGGGCCCATATATGGGAGATTAGGGTTTTAAGGGTTAACTGAAGTGCAGTGTTTTCTTTCATAAAAGTTAGGTTACATGTGCCAGTTCAACAGACCGCACCCATTGTGCATTTCGGGTTAAAGTATTCACTCACAAGAGGAAAGGCATTAACAGGATGTTATCAAACTCTTGTCTTGTAGCCAAATTGTCTGACCCCTGGGCTACCAGTAGCCTAGTTCTTGATTGCATAATCAAATGAAACGACATTGTGTGCTCTGTTTCTGTTGACCTTTTCAAATGAAGTGCACATTAAATATGTCTGTGTTTTCTGTCGTAGACTTGCCCTTTGTCTTCTGTGCTATATTAAGACCAGGCACTGTAAATTCTAGCTGTTTCATCCAGATGGTTATTAATCATTTCCAAATTACTTTGCTTTGGTCATTTTTAAAAACAATAATCTTTTTCTCCTTTTTCTTTTTGTAATGTGCCGTTATGTTGTTCCCTTATCCACTGTGCTGCAAGCCTCTCACCATTCACTCCATCAGTTTCATTGCAGCATCCTTTAGTATATTTTCTTTTCATTCCTTGAGGCTTTAAAGTATTCAGGGCTTTAACAGTTATGTGTGGAATGAGAGGTTTTCCCCTGCTAACGTTGTTCTACAAGTTGTTCTGTAGAGCAGACTTCATCCCATGTCTTTTATACTATGTGGTAAAGATACTGTAGGTATGGTATAAAGTACTATCATGATATGATTTACAGATTCCTTACATTGGTCAGCTCGACACAAAACTCTGATTTAGATCAATCCAAGTTCAGTTAATTTCCTGTAAAGTATCCATATTGATCCATATAGATTATAGTTTAGAAAACAATTGTTTATGATGTACTCGAAAACATTAGTCATTGCTCATGTTTCAGAAACGTGTCCATGTTCTAAAACTTCAGTGACTTAGGCAGCAGATGGATTAAGGGCATCTGCCCTGTTCCGTCAGTTATGTCCTATTTGTTTGTGTGTAGCAGCTGCGTCTCTATTTGCTTTGGGCTGGGCTGATGTTAATCACCAGCCCACAGAGCTAGGCCAAGCCTGTTAATTGTGATAATTACAGCCAATGTTCATTTGGCTCTGTAATTATGTGCTATGGGAGTTTCACCTCGAGTAGACCTGCGTTTAATAAATCAAACTAGCATTTAGCCTTTGCTTGACCGGGCCTTCAGTTTGTCCTCATGCATTTTCACTAACAGAGGAACAGACGTGCTGGAATAACATCCTGCATTAAGCTATGATCATTTATAGAAGGCATCAGGAGTTGAATTCTAATTTTGAGACATAAACAGAAATAGTTTTCTTTGTTTTAATAACCACCTAGGTAATGAGATGTTGATGAGCTTACATAGTATCTATACTGGCAGAAATGTATTTACTTGGGGTCCTCGGGTTATGACAGTGTTGACATACAACGTTTCGAGTTTACGACGCTGACTCCCACTTGCCTTACACCGTTAGCCTCATACCTACAGACTATGTGGGTGGGCTAGTTTGTTTACGAGCTGCGATTTCCTTTTTCTGTGGCTTAGTTGTGTTTTTATGATTTTACACCTGTGTTCAGAAGTGACTAGGGTGTGTTTCAACTAACACCCAAATTTAGGGTTCAGCACTGTCGAAGGAATGGATCTGTGTCGTAACTCGAGCACCCCCTGTATGTATACACACACACACACACACTCACACACACACACACACACACATTATAAGAATGCTTGTACACCTACTTGACTTGACTTGAATACGTCCTCTCAATCATAAATATAACCTACTAACTTATATCTTCATAAAAATATTACACCATTATGTACACATATATTACACACACATAAACTACATAATGATGTAATGTTTTTATGAAGATATAATTTCTTAGATTATGTTTATGATTGAGAGGACGTTTTCAAGTCAAGTCAAGTAGGTGTTTATTGTCATTTCAACTATACACACAGTACATGGTGAAATGAAACAACACGAAACAGCAAAAGACACATGTGCAGAAAGAACAGTACTGCAAAAACATGCAAGACTAAAAACACAAGAGCAAACAATACAATAGAACAGGTGTATTATTCTCCCTGTCTTTTTCTGTTTCTTGATTATTTTTTTTTTGTAAGGCTCTTATGTTTTGTTGCACCTGGTTATCACTGTGACTTGGTCCTGTGTCTTCCTCTTTCCAGGCGTTTTTGTTTCCCTAGTCAGCATTTACAACCTCTGTGTTTCAGTCTGCATTTGAGGATTCTTTGCAAACTTCTTGTTAAAACTTTAGTACCATCATTGCTTGTGGTGCTGCTCTGCTCGCATCTTTGTTATATCTGTTATTATTCCCACATGTTGATGCATACTCTGTTGATGTTTGTATTTTTGTTTCTAGTTTTTGATTATTTGTTACATTTTTAGGGGATATCGCACTTACTGTACGTCCTGTGTGCTTTGACCTAAACCCATTAGGAAAGGACAAAAAGCTGAAACAGTTCTGGTGTGAATGGATACAGTATTGTGACAGATACTGTGTTTTAGCAGCAGTAATTAAATGCGCAAAAATACAAAGGAATATGAGGCAGGAATAACAATAACAAATTATTGTGCAACATGGCCATAAAAAAAAGCCAAAACAGGATAAACAAATGTAAAACTGTATAGAAAAATGGGAACAGTACAGTGTGAGTTGCTTATGGTGGACTGGGCAGTTCAAGGATACAGTTTAGGTGTATATGTTTGCATGCACGTGTTTGGAGCAGTTCATTTCAGTAGTGTTCAGGACCCTGATTGTCTCAAGAAAGAAACAATTTTCTGTCTTGGCAGTGGAGGCTGAGATGGAACCTATGATGGAAGCTACAGAACCTATTGCCAGATGGGAAGAGGGAGATTACAGTGTGGGAGGGTTGAGTGGGGTCATCCACAATGCTGGTAGCTTTGCAGACGCAGCATGTGGTGTTTGTGATGTTTGTGTTTGCGACAGAGAAGAAAGAGACCCCGATAATCTTTTAAGCTGTTTTTATTATCTGATGTAAGGTCTCGTGGTCTAAGGCGGTGCAATTCCCAAAGCAGGTCTCAGTGCAGGATGGTTTTTGTAGTCGCTCTGTAGAATGTTGAGTACCGAAAGGCAGGTGAAGTCCCCTCAGTTTGCAGGCAGTAGAGGCTTCTGGGCTTTTGTGGCAACTGAGCTGGTGTTGAAGGTCCAAATGAGGTTCTCTGCATTGTGAACACCAAAGAACTTGTTGCTCTGGACAGTCTCAACAGAGGAGCAGTCAATGTTCAGCATAGAATGACATTGTCAATTTTACATTTTCAAAGTGACTAACCTAAGTTCTATATCGGACCAAACCTTTTTGAACAGGTTGTGAAAGTACAGTTTTAGATAAAAATTCAGAAAGACGTCTGGGACCATTTTCTTACATGAATAGTCATATCATATATGAATCTAATTAAGCTTTTATTGTAAAAATATCTTTACCTCCATCCAGCTGAACAGTAAACATCCTTATCATAGTGATCAGTAAACAGTAGCTTTCCCTTCATGCGACTCCCTGTGTGTGTAAAGTTCACACTGTGATTCGTCATATGAAGCTAACTGCACCCTTACAAAAACCACTAAAGCGCATCATGTTACATCATTAACACTAGTTAATAATATTCTAAACCATATCAGTTCTGTTCATTGAAAGCATTTATTGACTGCTTTTAAAAATTACTGAACAGTGTGTATCTACTTATCCACATAAGTTGCAGCACCATAATGAACAGGTAATTTAAAATATTAATTCTGTAAACATTTCACAGGAGAAAAAAATTGCTTGTCCTGAAAACTGACTGATTGGTTTATTGTAATGCTGCAACTCTGCAAGACAAATCATTGCAAGACAATTCAAATTGTATAATTTTTTTTTAGCAAAAATCAGTATAGTAACAAGATGGTAATAAAGCTGTCATTCTACATATATTTTCTGTAAATTGAATAGAAAGGCAATTCGCATTATATATCAGTTATTTGGTGATTAATTCACATGGATAATCAAAACTATCAAAACATTTATTATTCATAAAATAAAATACAGTGCCTGACTATTTGGTGTAATGAATCATGCAGAATTATGTAATGATGTTTGGGAAGGTATGATGTAGCAGCACTTGAATACACAATGAATGCATTCACCAGGCTCACAATATTTGTGTCATAGCACACTGGAGGAAATAATCAGAATCAGAATCAGAAAACCTGGAGGAAATTGCTTATGTAATGACTGAAAGACACGAAGACAAGAACAATATAAAAATACATTACACTACTGTTACGTCTCAGGGTGGCTGCCGTTAGAGGCAGCCTTTGAGTTAATTTATTTAAGTTCTGTTTTGTGCACGTTCCACAGGGGTTTCTAAGTTCAGTTTGGTTTCAGGGTGGCTGCTGTTAGAGGCAGCCTTTAGGTTAACTTTGAGTTTAGTAGGAGTGTGAGTGTGTGTGTGATCGTTAGGTGTCAGGTGGAAGCTGAACGAAAACCAGGTGGCACCTAATGATCACGCTCAGCTTTTGTTAGTTTTGAGTTTAGTTTGGTGCACGGAGATTGGCCAGGGTTGAGTTAAATCCTGGCCGTTCCAGAGAAACGGTGCGTGGTCACCCAGTTAGTTACCCCCGTAACTCACCAAGCTTTAGGGGTTTTAGGGAAGCACGCTGTAGGGAAAGGTGAAAGCTCACCTAGTTTAAGTAAGGTGTCTAGAATAGGAGTCGAGTGGTGCGACTGAGGAAGCGTTTTGCCCAGAGGTCTGTGTGGAACTGGTCTGAGTCTGGTGTGAGTGTGTTTGGAACTGTGTCTGGGAAACATTCTCGCCTAGGTAAAGCCTCGGGGACTGGAGAGAGTCAGGCTCCACGGCGAACAGAGAGGAAGCACTGTGAGAGAAGCTCAAGTGTAAAGAGCAGTCGTGACACGAGTGGCACGTTTCACTGGCTGCAGTATTCCATCCTTCTCTCTCTCTCTCTCTCTCTCTCTCTCTCTCTTTCTCTCTCTCTCTCTCTCT
>JBBJLR010000002.1:19906382-19927955 GCA_037577145.1 Brachypetersius gabonensis | reverse complement strand
TCTCTCTCTCTCTCTCTCTCTCTCTCTCTCTCTCTCTCTCTCTCTCTTTCTCTCTCTCTCTCTTTCTCTCTCTCTCTGTCTTTCTTTCTCTTTCTTTCTTTCTTTCTTTCTTTCTCTCTCTTTCTTTCTTTCTCTCTCTCTCTCTCTCTCTTTCTTTCTCTCTTTCTTTCTTTCTTTCTTTCTCTCTTTCTTTCTTTCTTTCTCTCTTTCTCTCTCTCACTCTCTTTCTCTCTTGCTTTGTCTGTTTTCCATCTAAGAGTGAATCTTTGCCTCGAGATCACACGTGGGAAGGTCTTCTGACCTCACGGGTTCCTAGCAACGAAACAGAGGATAGTACAAGAGTAACCGTCCGAAGGTCACAGACTGAGAGACGGTCTTCAGAGAAAACACGGAGACTGAGGAAGTTCAGAGGAGTGTGGAGAGTCCTCGAAGCTGTAACGCTCCTCAGGAATTAGTATTGTTTGAGTTGGATTTTGTGATCTTTTTGGTTGTAAATAAACTGTCACTCTTTGGAACTTAAGCTGCTTGCTGCTGTGTCTGTCTCCCTCAGCCACCATGACAGCTACATACAGAAATGCTGGATATTCATACAATAGATTGTTGAGTTGAGAGAATCATAGTTTGGAATAAGTTATTGCACTTGGTAGAGAATCCAGTAGTAATATTATGTAATAAAAAGTCATGTTGACATAAGTAGTGATGTGGCACATGGAAAATATTACATGTAAAATACTGCACATAATAAAATGATTTTGCGCCCATTTAGAAAATGTCACATGATATTGCACATGGTAAGACAATTGCACGTAAAACATTGCACATAATAAAACATTGCACAGTGTTGCATATGGTAGACTGTTGCACATCATAGCAAAAGTAATGCACATAGTCATACACACATTGGTAGTTATTTAACCCAGTAAGAAAACAAGTAGCTACAGGCTATTTCAGAGATCATTTTGTGGATGTGTGACGGCTGTGAGTCTGATGGCTGTGGGAAGGAAATATTGCATATTGGAGCAAAAATTGTGCAATTCCATCACTGGTCTTGGCCAATTCCATTTTTAAAGCCCTCCTTTATGCATGTGACTGTGACTTCTTTCTTTCAGTAATATGGTAATTTAATAAAACCACGCCCTCCTAACATCGTATTATAATATTACCATGTCGCGTAATCGACAATAGTGGTATTTTGCTGTACGTATGGTTAGAGAACATTATAGTGAGTGTGACTCTGTATGCAGGGTGAGCACTTTGTCTGAACAGCCAGTGTGACTTTGACACATCCATCTTCAGGGAATCTCATTTCCAGGTTGCCGAGTGTGTGACGGCTCCAGCTCCATGCCCTCCTAATGCCGCCTCACCTCCTCCAGCACAGATGTGTTCCCTGGACCAAGGGCACTATCATAACCCACTCCATAAATCAAAGTACCCTGGCTAATGACACACGGGCTCGAAGCAATTAAAAGACTGTAGACCAAAAAAAAATAGCAGACCCAGCTTACTGGATAAATAAAGTGATAAACAAAGGAAAGAGCTGTATGGGATTAAAAACACCTACTGACTCCCTCAGGAGGCAGGAGAGGCTGTAATTAAAAATGAGGAATGAATTGGAATACATTTGCCACCCTAATTGCTAAGCTGTTTCATCTGTGGCTGTAACAAGAGCTGGCAATGGACAGCCGGTTGGGTTTCATTGCTGCAGAGGTCTGATGGTCTGCCCACCTTCTGAAGAGGCTTGTGGGATCAGATTAAGAAGTGCACCTGGTGGTGTGCATGCTCCAATCCAATGTCTGATTATCTGGGTCTCTTTAGCTTCTCACATACAGAGAATATTGCTCAGTAATTGTCATACCATTGCCAGCCAAAGCTACACTGATTGCATCTTCTTTCTGGCCTTTCATATGACTATAGGGCCTTTGTTGTTGCACCTGACCAATCCATACTCTATTCACAAATATATTAGTTAGATCAAAGTAACAAAAGAGAAATTGTAGCATGTCATCTTTTTATTTATACATTAGGACAGTGCTTGGAAGGCTAAATTACACTTACCTAAGCCTTTCATCAAAACAAGTGAAAATGAACATACCACACCATTTAACCTATTCTCTTAGTGAAGCAGCGGGCTGCCAGTAACACAGCGCCCGGGGAGCAGTGTTTGGGGACGGTACCTTGCTCAGGGTACCTCAGAGGTGCTTAGCAGTCTTTGGAATTGAACCCACAATTTTCTGATCGCAGGGTGAACGCTCTAACCACTAGTCCACCAGCTGCCACCAGCACTGCAAATCTATATAAAAGTTTATTCCTACAAGCAAAAGTTGTCAACATTTTTTGAAGTGAAATGACATCAAAAGTAACATATGCAGTTTTTACAACAACTGATGCTAGTTGTAAACATACATATACAGTTGAGGGCTTAATATACATTTTCCAGCTCCACTTATCATATAGCTGGACTTTGTAGGTTATAAATACAGACTGGTCCACTTGTTCTTCTGAAACATTTGCCCCTACAGGTTCACCAGTAAGCAGGTGTTATTTGGGAGGTGTATTCATTTCAACAAACCAATGACACTGACATGTGTATGAGTGGGTCATACACAGCGGTACTGATGTTTTTAGAAACTGCGTCTACTTATTATTGACTGTGTTAGACATAGCTAACCTGTTGGTCCACCTTGAAGATATTGAAGAAAGCTGTTGTGATACTGTACAGTTTGGGTTAAATAACCTCAAATCTGTGAAGTCACTTTCTCTAGTCATGAAAGTAGGCTAAGAGCAATTTTTACCGCCAGTTCCAGCAGAGCAAGTTTCAAATAACTGCAACACAATCAAACTAATTGATGCAGGATTTTACACTGATTCAACAATCAAATACTCTGTAGTGGTCTGTAATGAATTTAGGCATTTTAACAAAACTTGTTAAGATGAATAGTGAGCCATAACCTTATTATTTTGAATAAGAGCATCATCATTCTGCAAGGCTTGATGACGTTTCCACCATTTGTTACAAAAGGACACATTTCTGAGGAAAAGCAGGCATCAGGTGGCAGGTGACCTAGTGGTTAGGGCCTTAGCCCTGCAATCAGAAACTTGTGGGTTCATATCCCAAGACCACTAGTGACACCTCAAGTCTTTGTTGTGTGACAGTCAGCAATCATACAAAGGTCCCCCACTTTGTACTTATTGTTTCCATTTAAATTTTGTCTTTTAAAAGCAAGAAAAAGAATAGCGTGAACCTTTTCAGTCCAGAATCTGTTTCCGGCTCTGAAAGGCTCAGTGCTCAAGAAAGACATGTTTTGTTTGTTTCCAATTGTTTCCAGTTGGACTGCATAGAAGCATGGATAGCCATGAAAGGGAATATTCTGAAATGCATGGTGACTTTGCATGCAGTTTAAATCAGCAGGTGTGTAACTTCACGATTGAATGTCAGAGCTTAAGACACAACACAAATTATCCTCACACCATCTGCTGCTAGAGCTTGATAAAAAGATACATCTTACTGCTTTTGGTAATACAACTAATGGAATATGCAACTTCATTTTTGAGTGTCATGCAACTCCCAGCATGTACAAGTCAGTTATGACAGTAGCTCCTCAACTTTGATGTCTAATATCTGTAATCCTACCACGGCTTCATTTAGAGCCCCTGGTATGCCACTGTCCGACCGTACCTAGAGGCCAGCTTGATGGCGTTTGGTGCCAGTTTGTCATGGTTGGGTCTTGTCCAACTCAGTGCTGGTGCCTGCAGAGTGTGTTTGGGAGACAGATGGCAGGGTCAGCTGGTATCTTACCTCAGTCCTTCTCTCTGTGGGTCATCACAACATGACCCTGGATGTGCATTGCAGTGTTGAACCCCTCTCTGCAACCCTCTCTTCAGTCTCCTGCCTGCACCCCATCTCTGGAGCTTTTCGAGGTTTCAGATCCATATGTACCCTTTCCAGAACCAATAAAGTTTGCCCATAACCAAGGACTGTTGCTAAAGGGCAAAATAAAACCTCTCCAAAACAATGAAATGTTTCCTCATCTTAAAAATAGATGCAGCGTGAATGTTCTGTTCAGCTCTTGCTGTGTTGAAGGCCAGCTCCTCAGCCTCATTCACCTTCACGCTCACCTTCCACTGAGTGCTGTGAAAGCAAAACGTGCCCTGAGGAAACACCACTTCCATCACACACGCAGAGGCTGGGCCCTGCAACGCTGAATAGGTGATGAATATACGAATGAATGCATGATTCGAGGTGTAGTGGGTAACTGTTTAGGAAGAGGAAAGTCACTGTATATGTAATTATGCATGACCTCAGCGTACACCTGACAGGCTAAAAGAATTTAATTACCACCGTTCATCATTTTGAGCAACCAATGACTTGTGGTTTGGAATGCAGGTGGTAAACTTGTGTCGAGCTGAAGTGAAATGGCTCTCATACTCTTTAGTGGGAGGAAAGCGTAGGCAAAGGCAAGCTATTTCTGTAAGAACTGACATGGTGTTACATAACCCATATAAGGTGATGAGCAGCGCAAAAAAACTGCAGAGTTAATATTTGCATGCCACATTTGGTGTTTCTAAAATAAGGTTCATGTTTGACTGCTTGTTATCTTGCTCCAGAGCATCTTCTGAATTTAGATATTCGTTTTGATCATTCATAATCATTTGCAGATGCCAGAAACGGGTGGTTGGAAGACAAGAACATTTAGATCTGAAAGTGTTTTTTTCTTAATTACCCCATTAAAGCTGCACTGTGTGAAAACTGTTACTATATTCAATACACTTAAAGCATCACAAATTATACACTTTTGCACTTTCCTGAGACACAGTCAATCAGCCAAGACCTGTTTGGAGTCTACAAGACAATTTAAAGTACTCAAATGTTTAAAAGTGAATAAGTAAAAGTGAGATTTCACATTTTCCATTTCCTTTCTTTGGAGATGTGTAAAGTAGTGGTGTGAGTGACCTCTAATTAGTGTTATTATAAAATAAGCATATTCATGATCAGTATCATTTTTTATTGATTGGAATTTGGTTTCATGTTTAAAAAAAAAAAACTATACATGCACGATTAATTGATGATAAAAGTTCTTGCTGTCGAGATTAGTAAGAGATATTTTGAGGTTTAAATGAAAATGTTAGAAATGAATCGTTTTCAGTGATGCTTAGTATGAAGTGTCAAAGCAGTAGTATAGTAATGGAGAACAATGACTCAAGTGCTTTCCAAATGTACATATTCTATATATTTACAGTATATACTTAAGGACTGATGTATGTCGCTCTGAATAAAAGCGCCTGCTAAATGCTGTAAATGTAACTGTATCTTACCTTACTGTATATGTATTTTTTCATAATTAGATCTTATTTGGTCCCAGTGTCTATAATTAAATATCTTATTCCTGAATCTGTTTCTGCAGAGGTAATTGCATACATTTTTTTTGCCTGACAATGTGTACATATTTTTTGTTTCCAAGCCGAATATTTTATGTTTTCCTTTCGTTAGTGGCAACAGAGAGGACCATTGTCTGTCCACGAGAGCTAACTGATACCATGAATGAATGTATTTCCAAAACAGTATTTAACTACCGTGTGGCTTCGCCCCATTACTGTGGTCCACCAATATACAGTGATTAAAAGCCTCTCCGTTATGCACAGCCTCTGTGGCTGCCAACTCTGCCTGAAGGCGGGATTGGAATAGAAACGGCCTCATTCTGACTGACGATAATGATATGCTTTTGAGCGAGAGCCCTAGCTCAGGCCAAAACCTCAAATAAACAGCAGATTTCCCCAAAATCTGTCCAAGATGCCTAAGAATATTATTATTGGTCTTTACATTTGATATTAGCTTTGGAAAATGACCAGTGGCTATTCTTGGCCATGCCAAGTTCCCAAAAGGTTTGCAGAAAAGACTAGCAATTATGAAAAGTCACCAAACCTATCTTTAATATGCTATATTTCCAGGAATGTGGGCGAGTTGTTTTTTAGAAAATGCTTGTGGGTGGATTTTGTGGTGTTTCTGTCTGATTTCAGCAGGTGATTTTCCTCACCCATATTAACCATTCGGTGCTGTGCTGCTTTCGCAGATGAGGATATCTTATCTCCACCAAAATAATACCACAGCCCTGCTGCATGTCTGCTTTTCTGTCTTGTGTTTGTGACAGTTATAATGATCTCCAAAGAAGGATCCCAGGTCTGTGTTTTTTAAACGCTATAATTTGACTTGCCCTGTGTAAGAGACATTCTTTCAGTGTCTCCTTGTTTGCTGTCTGTTTCCGTCTCCCCCTGACATTTTGAAAAATGACTCTAATTCATCATTAGGGTAGAGAAGCATATGGGAAATTGTTTAAAACCAAAATCCCAGACGCCAAATGGAAACATTCTGCCGTGTAGCCTACCATTTAGCCATCCATTTAGGTAGACTGCTTTTGATCTCTTTAGATTTATTAAAATTCACTTACCAAAATAGTGTATACTCACATCACTTGGTGGCTATTACGGTATGAACGACTCTCCAGTCAGACTGTGCATGTTTTGGAATATTCCATTCAAAAGAAGGTGCCCACTCTGCAGTTCAAAATGTCCTTAATTTACTTATTATTGAAGTAAACAAAAACCAGTGAATCATCTATTGTTGGTGTCCCAACACGTTTCCAAAATGGTTCAGAAGACAAAAATCTAAATAATGGCAATGCATGGTATTTATATGGTAACAATATACCAAAGGTTGCTTCAGAAATGTGTTAGCTATAAGCTGGCTTTGAATAGTACTATTTATCAGGTTTGTTGCTCTTGTTTAAAGATGACTCAAACATTATGTTAATGTGAATGGTTTTGTTCATGAAGATTAGGAGATAGAGATAATTTTATTTTCACAGCAGCCATGAAATGGTAAATAAAATTTCATAGTTTTAAAGGTCCTGTGCTTTTCTGGTAACATGGAATGAAATATATGAAAAAAAAAAAAGAAAGTGAAAATTCGGTCATACGTGAACAGCACGAAATATTTCCTCTGCACTTAACCCATTCAATAAGTGAAGCAGTGGGCAGCTAGGGACATTGCCCAGGGAGCAGTGTGTGGAGGCGGTGCCTTGTTTAGGGAAACTCGGAGGTGCCTAGCGGTCTTGGGAATCAAACCCGTGACTTCCTGATCACAAGGTGAATGCCTTAACCACTAGGCCACCAGCTGCCCCTGGTATATACAGTAAACCTCTGCTTATTCACAGTTTAGCCATCACATCTTTAGCCTCTCGCTAATTTTTTCTGAGAACCAACTAATAATTGTTTGCGGAAATTTCCACAATTCGTGGAAACCACAGATATCCTCCGCATTTTTTTTTTTTTACTTTTATGATGTCTGGGACTTGTCTGCCACACACCTTGTCCTTGTACTGGTTGTTTATGTTTGGGCGTGGTGTTTAGCAAGGCAATTTTTGTATCACATACTTTTGGAACGAAACCCAAGCAACCCATGTTGAAATCTGGATGATATTCAAAAAACTGTGAGCTTCAGAGTTTAAATGCTGTTTCTTATAACAACAGTATCTTTATAACATCAAGAAAGCAGAATTTGTGCTTTCTTTTTTATTTATTTTATTTCAGCATGTTTTATATTTGTGGAAAGATGATTCTTATCTCTCTGCTTTCACACCTCATTACTCATTAGCAGCTCAACAAAGAGTCACTGCATTTCACACACAAAGAGCCAGCAGAGTTACATGGAAAAAATAAGAAATGTGGCTCTATCAGATCAATTTAGATTCCATTCATTTGGTAGATTAGTCAATAGGGGGCCTGCAGAAAGGAGCTGCACCATCATGTGATGATGGTCTTTTGCTGTTGGTGCCTTAATGTATCAGTAGTGTGAGCCATCCTTGATTAGAGCCATCCTTGCTAGACTGTGCCATACTTTGTCTTCGGGCTGAAACTCTAACTAAACTGCATGTGGACTAAACTGTTTTATAAGCAACTTTATCAAGTTCTCATGCTCATCAGAAACACCAAGCTGATGCATGTTTTTGAGCAATGTGAATATCTACAGGGCAGTGTTCTGTTTGAGAACATCCTGCAGGGTGGTCCTTCAATAAAACACCTCATAAAATACTCTCGGTGTGAGACAGATTTGATCTAAGTCACTTTAATCATGAGTATTATGCAGAGAAAAGGCTATGAAACTTTAGGCTTAAAGGTGTATCTGCTGTAGCTGTGTTGATCCCCACTCAAGCGCGTGTAGCCGTAAGTAGGATGTAATGCTTTATCTCTCAGTCATCTGAGACCAGAGAGGAATTTTGGCAAAGGCAGACTTGTCTGTCACATGTGCTCTTTCCCTTTCTTTCTCTCGCTCTCACTCTCTTTCCCTTTGACAGGATAGCAGGGGTAAAGTTTAGGGCAGGCGCTCCAGTGCCTGGCACAAGGACTCAATCTGTCGGTCTGAAGCAACCAAATGCACTCTGGGTGATTGTAATGCAGATACACTACCCGACTTCATCCAGCTTCACCCCAAGCTGTAATATTGACATTTTGAGGGCAAGGCACAAGCATATATTCATAAAATAGTTGATTTATTTTTGCCCAGTCAAATAGGTCATGACATGTATACTTGGCACTTTATTTAAGAACGTGTAAGAAAGTTTGCAGCCTTTTGCTTTTCCAAAACACAAAATGTAACATTTGGATCTTTGGGATCCACCAATCTATGACCATATTTTTCAAAAAGTGTGTGCTTCTGTAAAGACCCTATGTTTACCATCAATATTCAACACAGAACAACTCGAGCATTTTATTTGCAGTCTTTTGCAACTCCATAAATACCAAATCAGAAGTGTTACTGCATTAAGTGAACTGACCTTAAACTCTGTCAACACAACGACTCAAACAGGACTTAGGAAATAACAGACCACACCTGAAACTCCCTTCTAATTTCTGTTTCTCTTTTCCATTTTCTGTGTTTCTGTGGTGCACCCACCCTCACTACCTCCCTGTTTCATCCCTGCTTCTCCTGACATCTATGACTTGTCTCAGTCCTTTGAAACCCAAAAAATCCAAAAAGGGCCTAGAGCAGTGCTGCAAATCAGGTGAGCTGTCACTATATACATTTTCTTAAGCAATATTTTTGATAGATTTCTCGAAAGGAAGGTAATAATTTACTTTTTAAATGATTAGATGGTAATACATCAAAGAGATTAATGAACTTTTTTACTAATTTATATTTGAGTTACTAATTCCTTTTTTGTGTTCATTATCATTCTGTTCAGATGGTTCAGCACTCGGACTACACTGCCACTCGGAAATGCAGAGAAAGCATTTCACATTGTTCATGCTATGCTGTGTTTGTTAATTATATTTCTAGTCTTCTAAGCACATGCCTAAATTAAACATTTGAATGGTGAAACCACCATTGGCACTACAATATAGTTTATGACTAGCCTTAATTTACGGCTGAGACCCTGCCATTAAGCCTAAAATGCCACTAAATGTTAGGCCCGTTCATTGCTGGTATGTTGTGTAGACCCTGTATGTTGCGCAATAGCAAATACACAGCCCCTCCCCAATTCTGTTTCAAACTCTATTCATTCTTATAATCTTGCAGGTGTTTTTCCAGGAAGATAGTATGAAATGTACCCCATGACTGCAGACAGCACCAGAAGGTTTTCACTCATCAACCAGACATTCATTATAAACAAGAGAAAACAGGAACACAGTAATATTATATTTAAATATGAAATATTGAAGGCCACATAGGAACTTATGAGTGTACTGAAACATTTTTTTTTAATTATTATTATTATTATTATTATTTTTATTATTGTTATTATTATTATTATTACTATTATTATTATTATTATTATTATTATTATTTTATACTGTCTAGTGCTGTTGCCTTACAGCAAAAAGGGAGTAGAATGTTCTCCTTGTCTCTGTGTGGGTGCACCGTTTTCCTTCCCAAGTCCAATGACATACATGTGAAGTCAAGATGCTGTGTGACTGTGTCAAGTGTGACTGTGCGCATGGAAGTGATTGTCGGTAAGAGTGTGTGACTGACGACCTGTCCATGGTGTTTTTCTAAAACCTGAATGAATGATGGGTCTTCTCCTGCAGTGTGTGTATGTTATTGTGAAGGCACTGCAAGGGTCTAACAATAGTTTTTGATTCTGACGAGCGATTTGTGCTGTTGCGATTTATATTTAGATGTATATTTGTTCAAAGAAATGTGTTCAAGCAGTTGGAAAAAGCTGCAATTTAACACTAGCAATTTCACTGCACTCGTCTCTGGCAGCTTGTTTGTACCTCTGGAGGTATGACATGAAACATGTTCACTGAGCCTTGCATTGTTGCTAAGCAATTAGCGATTCAATGCTGAAGGACTGCACACACTAAGAAAAACACACGCAAGCTGTTGAAATGAGTCATACATGAATTGATGTGAAACTTATGCTTTTGTTGAATTAACAAATTTATTTGCTGCCGTTCACATTCGCGACATACGTGGCCTCATCCTGGAACAATCTTGCTGAATGGGGAAAAATAGCGTGTCCTGACCTTGGAAAGATTGTTCACAAATTTATTGTTTTTAATCTCGTTAGCACACAGGGGGTGGGGGTGTGTGTGGGGGGGCATCCCTTCAGAGGCCATCAATCAGTGTAATGGAGAAGAGAAGCAGGAGGTGTGGTGAGGAACCCTGTTCCTCTCATTCAATCATATGCAAACACACACCATGAGCCAATACCCACAGTTCATTGCGGTGAGGGGAATACTAATGCGACCTTCTGAAAGACAGGGCAGTCTGATTATCCAAACAAGAGACGCCTGCTGTTGGCTGTTGAACGGCAAGTGTCGTTTTAGGAGAAGCAAAAGCGGCGTCTTGCGGCACGGAGGTAATAATATCGTCCTTCAACCAGTGGGGTTCTGCACACACTGAACACCCAGAAGGGCCACTCAAGGACTAATTACAAAAGCAATCCCATCACAGCTCTAAGAATAGACTGTCTGAGTCCTGACACTTCATTTTACAAAGTCATAGAAACTCTGAAGTATCGATCCCATCTGTTCCTCTGCTCAGAGGAAGCACCAGGCATGAGCCCCAGTTTTTTCCAATGATCCTGATTCCCATTTTGCTATTATTTCCATCTTGTGTTTTTTCCAATGAGCTATTGTTTTCCAAGAACTTGCATATACTATAACGCTATTCTCAGATTGCTGTAGATTGCTTACAAAGGCAATAGCTCAGCCTGGCCACCACGATAAGAGTGGCCGATTGATGCGGGTTTCCTTTTTCAATTTTATTCTTTTTTCATGTAACCACCATCTGTCTCCTTAAAATTCTTTCAAAACATGTGAGCACACGCTCTGCAGGAGGAATATAAATTACACTCTCATGTCAGACTGGACAGCCGTGGGATTTTATGTGTGTCTGTGCTACAATTTGTGCCCTTTCTGAAGAAAATTGACTGCAAGTAACACAAAATGCCTCAAAGGAAAATCAGACACTGTGTCTGTGGCTTAAAGGGGACATATTATGCAAAACTCACTTTAGTCATAATAGGGCTAAACAGAACATGTTCATGAAGTTCTTTGACGAAAATCAATCTCACATAAAGAGATCTCACCAGCTTTATTCTCACCCGCTAGATTAGTTGAAGATCCGCCATTTTGTCCGCAAGTTTTACGAACACGGATAAGCCGAGCTCTGTAGCTACAGGCAAAGACCGGTTACACATGAATTGTTGTGTTGTTGACTGTAAAGAACAGAACAAATCCCTACACTTTCTTCCAGACAAAGAAAACCGAAGAACTGCGTGGCTTACATTTCATTTTCGATGGCCATGTCCCAGCAACAATCGGTTTCATCACCTTAAAAAGTTCCATCTTCAGTATTTAAGGTGGAATGGAAAATTCGAATAAGGAGCGATCTTCAGCGTGGTGGGGGGATCTGTATCTACTGTCCGTGACAAGTCAGCAGATGAGGGAGATGTAAGTATTTTCAAATAATGACTTTTGTATTTTTGTTGAACATACAGGGCTGGATAGCGCCTCTGTTTTCTGCCACTTTCGCATGTGTCAAACCAGCAGTGTAAGGGGTGGGTGGAGCATGGGATGGGTGGGGCGTGGCCAGCAACAGTTTATTTGCATAAAAGGGACAGGGCCCTGAAACGGGTCGCTTTGAAAGGGTCATCTTAACCAAGATCTTTTATCACTTTTATATCTTGAAGTGTCAAGATATGTACCCACTCATTACTGAAATATCGCCCAAATGTGTTCAGCAAATGTTCTTTGTTTCATTTACACCGGTGGTTCCCAACCTTTTTTCCTTGAAGCCCCCATTGCCTGTGTCCAAGACAAGCCAGGCCCCCTAACCCCAAATCCTACCTGCATAGATGCACAAAAAGAATAGTGATTAATTACAAAAAATAAACTTCTTATACTCTTCTACACACACACACTAATGTTTCTCAGACATTGGGATTTTATGAATTAAATGCGTAGAAATATAATTTTGGTAACCTCAGTGCAGACAAAATTGTGCGCACCCCCTGCGATCTCTAGCGACCCCCCCTAAGGGGGGCCCGGACCCCAGGTTGGGAACCACTGATTTACACGATAGTAAAGCACCTTGGAGGTTCATGACGTCTCTAGCACCCCCAGTGTCCCCTGCTTAAATGATGCTGAGTGGCCTGTTGGATAGGATGTCTCTGGACCAAGAGGTCATGGGTTCGAATCCTACCTTCAGCAGACCACCACTGGGTTCCTGAGCAAGACCCTTAACCCCAAGTTGCTCCAGGGAGACTGTCCCCTGTAGTTAGGGAATGGACATCGCTTTGGATAAAAGCGTCTGATAAATGCCGTAAATGTAAATTTAGTTCTGTGAAGAGACTTTCAGGTTTTTAAAAATCAGTCTCTCCATCTCTATCTTTAAAAATATTTCTCTCCATCTATCATGTGTGGTCCACCTATGATAATTTAGACTTTTAGTCTTTGTATTCTGTAAAAGAACAGAAAAAGCACTCACTGAAAAGTGAGAATGTGTTTTGCATCAACACATTTTCTGTGCCATCAGCTGAAGCGTTCTGTTGGGAACTTGGGAGAAGCTCTTTAATGGCACTGGATGAAAGGACCCCTTTGGCATCTTTATTTTAGCCATTTAGAAAGAGTGTGTGTGCACTTTTGTGCTGACTGGGTGAGTTTTGGGTGGTGGAGTTAGGCCCAGCTCGGTCCTCATGCTGTGTCTGAGTGATGCTGCCCGCTGCTCCTCACAGACTCGTTTATACACTTGGTCTGTCAGCAAGCTGCAAAAACATCCCAGAAA
Source organism: Brachypetersius gabonensis (assembly GCA_037577145.1). Lineage (NCBI taxonomy): Eukaryota > Metazoa > Chordata > Actinopteri > Characiformes > Alestidae > Brachypetersius > Brachypetersius gabonensis. Next base: position 19,914,670 of record JBBJLR010000002.1, on the reverse strand, counting down.
GCCCCTTTTTCCTTTCAAGAGCTGTTTTTTTCTTTCTTTCAGAGAGCCGTTTGCTGTTTAATTCTTCCTGGCTCCTGATTCAGAGTGACTTTTGTATGATGTGTTTGCCTCCCTTGATACCAAAGCCTCCCATCACTTTGAGTTATGCATACCTGAATTTTATGATTAATGACTGTTTACACGCTAGTTTAGGTGTTCGGCCAGCTCAGTCAGAGTGAAGACTTTCCTGGCAAAAAGTGATTAGTCATAACACTTTTCGCATATATATATATATATGTGTGTGTGTGTGTGTGTGTGTGTGTGTGTGTGTGTGTGTGTGTGTATATGTGTGTGTGTGTGTGTGTGTGTTTATATGCTGACTGAATTCTTTTATGGAAATAAACCATGGTGAAATAATAAATTACTGTAGCCTTCACTTCAGCAAAAAGAAACTGCTTGACCGACTGTAAGTTCTGGAGAGCAGCACTGCACTGACTGTGAGAGAATTATATGTATTTATGCTTCCAGCGTTTTTTGTCCTGGGGCCTCAGTGGTTTATGATCAAAGTCTGCAAACCTTACAACATGTTTAGCAAACCTGTGAGTTATTATCAGCCTGTATGATCACACACTTCCATTAATGCCCTCATGCTCTCATATGTTAAAGCTATGTCAACATAGTTATGTGGACAGCTCCTCTTAGAGGGCTTTGCTACAGGAGTCCATTGTAGTAGTAGCTAGAAGACAACAAGTGTTCCTTTCAGTTCAGCAGTCGTCTTCAGCGGAGTGCAGAATTCAGCAATCGTCTGAAGCGTCCTCCTTGTGTTTTATATGCAAGCCTTGATGGGTTTATCTGATGGCTATTGCTTTCCTGCTGTTGCCCTTAGTACATCCTGTTTCACAATCTTTCTATAAATGTAAATGTAAACAACTTTCTATAAATGTGTTTTACTAAATATTTTGCTTTATCATTATTTAAAGTAGTATGATGCTCTTTGCCCCGCTATCTCACCAATATAACTTCAACTATTTGAATCTCCCTAATTTGTACAACACCAATTAGTCTGGAAGTGTGTAGGTAAGTATGTGCTTCTTCCACAACATACATAAACAATGACTACATGTTGCTCATGCAACATTTTAGGGAAGCTAAAAGCATTTGGAGGGCTAACAGCCTGATTCTGTATCCGGGCCAGGAGACAACTTCAATTTTCCGTTGTAGATGGATAGAGGAAAGGAACTAAGTTAAGCCATCATTCAGGGCCAAGTCTTCTATGAATTCCTGGCAGCAGACAGGTGTGGGATGGGACGCAGATATTAGGAATATGTACTCAGAAACAAAAATAGAAAGTAGTTGTATTCAGCCCAAGTTTCTTTTTAAAAAGGTGGCATTCAGGACACAGTTTGTTTTTAAACATTTTGGAGAATACTTTTAGAATACATGCTCATTAAATGAGACAAATAAACATGTTAACTAATATATTAACTAACACTAGATCGGTGCATGACGTATATTTTGATGGCTTAGATTGGGAGGAACCCTAAAGCAGTAGTTTTCAGGTAAAATGGGGACCATTGTGGTTTATAATAAAAATATATACTATATTTCATTTTAAAATATTAATATTCTGGTGGTGATTGTTTTTCAATATTTCCTGCTGATCGTAATGTGTTTAAAGTATGATTTCACTTTGTTTGACATAAAAGTTGAAGTGAAAATGGTCCCCAGTTAGTTAGAGGGGCAATACATTTGTATATTCATCACATTCCTCATGCATTTAAAAGGCTTATGACAACATATACAAACAAAAGATATGCATATAAGATGCATCTATTATGTCATGAATATTTCATGAATTTAGTAAACATCGCAAGAGCACAGTTTCCCTGTGTGCTTAATCAAGATGTATTTAAAATGTGCTGCATTTCAAATGGTTTACATTTTTATGCATTGTTCTGGAATATGTTACAGAATCCTTTCAGAACAGTTCTCAGATAGTTTTTTAAATAATTTCAATAAAATCTCATCACTTGTACTTTAATAAGATGTACATGATTTATTTACAAAGCACCCGCCCTGCTCTGTGTGAAGTACCAGGTGTGTGAATCAATAACGTTCCCCAAACATGGTCCATCATTTAGCCAGAGGCCATCTGACTTTGACCCTCCTTCACCTTCCATTTTTTAAAACCTTCTTACTTCTCACCACATTCTTTAAGAAGCCTTGGCATTGATGGCTGCTGGGATCTAAATCCAAATCCCAGCTCTGAGGCTCACCTTTAGACTGCTAAGTAGAACATTGCTGTTCTCCTCGGGGGCCTGCAGGGGGGCTGCAGAGTAAAAGGTTGCAGGTTGTGTTTGTTTGTGTGAATGGCTCTGTAGTGTGGCAGACCGTGATCCCTCCTGACTGTCCCCACGCTCCGTTTGTGTTGTGACGCCCTGCCTCAGGGCTTATCTGAAACAAAACTAATGCATAAATAAAGACATGGATGTGATTATTTGTGGCAGGAGAAGACACATGAGTGTAGTGTATGGATAGATAGGTTTGGCTCTGTGCAATAGAGTGCAGATTTTTAAGAGAAGTTGACTCGAAAGATGGCTTTAAGATTTGTTTTAAAGAAAATGTTATATTTTCTTGAAGTTCTCTTATAATATTTGTGTGGTTTTATTATAGTTTTTTTTATTGTTTTTGTTATATACTGATAAATGACCTCTTTTCTGATTGACAGACCTGCATTGTGCTTTGTTCAAAAAAATCTGAAATCTTCAGGGACCTGCGGAAAAAATTAATCAGCTATTCCTTTTGGATGAGTCCTGAATCTTCTGATAGTCTGCAATGAAACAGTCGGGTCTTGGCAGCCAGGAACAGCTTCTCTTGCAGTAACTCTGTTACAGACTGTTCTGTTGTAATGACACTTAAACAGTGAATGGGCAGTTATTTTGACGTTTTTTTATGCAACTTTTAAACTTTCAAAGAAATACATACTTCATACATAATGAACATATAAATAAACAAATAAATACATATTTGACAGAGCTCTGATGTGTGTATACTTTGATTAAAACATATATTTTTTAACTGTATCATGTAATTACCCTGTTTCTGTAGGTGCAGTGCGTATGGAAAATATATCTCTCTGCCCACGCTTGATATCGGACTGAAATTTGTTTTTTTGGCTCTAATGGGTTATGTGGCCTTGTTTGCACCTGTTCTGCTACTCCTTACCACGGCCATCTGGTTCCAGTGTTTCTCCTCGCCTTTGATCATTTCAATTAATCGACTCCATAAAAGCATTGTTCTTGGAAAGTGACCTACTCTTGGCCACTGACGGTCATATGACTAGCTACAGGGCTCGTCACGGTGCAGGAACAGTGTGTAATCACGAGCACGGCCTTAACCAAGTGAAACGAAATCATTTTTCCAGTTTCATTACTGTCATGGGCCTTGGATTCATCATTCACCATCACTCTACAACGTTCCACCCTTGCTATTGTTCAGTAATATTTACTCTTCATAATATTTTGACGTTTTAGTGGAAAACCCATCTTGGTGTTCCTTTCACCCTGAGCTCTGTGCCTCGCCTCAGAGGCTGTTAAGAGCAAGAGCTAAGTGGAATCTGTCTAAACTTACAGAGTGGAATTGATACTCTTACTGAAAGAATACAACTAAATATGAACCGGTGCAGAGCTGGCATCCTCAGTACACAGCAGGATGTAGGATGTTTGTCTGGCTCCTGACATTTCTGTGCAGTACTGCCTGGAAAAACAGCAGGTGCAAATGAGCCTTAAAGCTATATTTTGCCCACAAATACTAATGAGGACTATTAATGAAAGCTTGAGGGGACCTGTTAGCGTGATCTTATTTGCATAATGTCAACTGATGCTTTCTAGCTTCTTTATTTGCACCATTAGAGTTTTTGGATTGACATATTTCTGTAACTCGCAAAGCCGTAACTTTATTTTAGTGTAACTGCAGAGCGTAAGTGCACTCAGGTTGTTGATGCTAATTCCTCTGGGACATGTTTCCCTCAACTCTATGCAAGATTAGTTGCCTCAGCAGTAGCAATTTCCTCAGTGTAAACCACGTGCTGTCCCTCTGCCTACACACTGCTCATTAAGAGTTATTTTTTTGCCTGCCTGTTTGATGTTTGGACATGTGCAATTTATTTGCACACTCCTTCTCGTCCTGTATTTTCTTCTCTTTGTGACAGATGCGCTGTCACAGAGTTGAGCAGTGACACTCGGGGAGAAAACAACTGGACCAGTCAAAAAATGGGGGCAGCTGAGAGTTCTGGGCCTTCAATTAGGAGCCATATTTATGCTTGGTCTGTGCACACTGTTAGCATTCCCCCAGGTTCCTGAGAGCCTTATGAGCCTGTAAGAATTTTGCTGTAAACCTTTCACTCTGGCTTAAGGAGCTGGGTACATGTTTCAAATCAGCAGGCTTCTCCTCGGTGTGTGTCTCTCTTCTGCGTTGCGAGAAAACAGAACACTCAGCAGAATGAAATCCTCTTGCTGGAGTACATTCCCCTTTAGCAGAGGTGCAATGACATGAGCAGCAGCAGGATTTTCACTTCTATTAGGCTGCACTTGAGAAACTTTTTTTCTCCAAAGAAGTTAAACCTGGCATAAGTAAGGGGGCTTTCTGAGATCCCTCAATACACCTGTCTTTTTATAGCATTCCAGCATGTGTCAGCTGCTGCGAGGGACATCAGCTTCTACGCTGATGGACTACGATGTGCTAATTACCATGCAGGCAGCGACCCAACTTGTTAAAACACAGCGAGTGACAGAGCCACGGATTATATGAGCTGGTGTGTCCTCTACAAAACAAAACGCTGTATTCCAGATGAGCAGATAATCCTGTGAGATAAAGGAAAATCCAGCTGCCTCATGCATGTAAGATTTATCACTGATGAACTGGGCAGCCATTGTTCTTACTCATTTGCTGTAAATTGATGTGTCTCTGTAGAAATGTGAGAGAGCCAGCTCCACTTTCAGACGCCACTGAGAAAACAGCTACAATGGAGGCTTGCATAGAACCTGTTTAAATGATTTACTAAATGTATACCTCAGCCTTGCTTAGACCAAGAGGCTCTAAGATTACACAGGGTCAGGAATATGACAGCATCTGTTGTTCATCTGTTCATCTACGGCATAATGAGCATACAATGGCTACTGTGAGCGCTTAAAACAGCTTCATGTTTGCACAGATCTTGATATATATATATGTGTGTGTGTGTGTGTGTGTGTGTGTGTGTGTGTGTGTGTGTAAATATATGTGCACATGTACAAAATGTTGACTTTGAAGCATTAACTAAGATACTAACTTGTACATTCTGTACATAACTGTACATTCAATTGTGTTTATACCTTCTAAGGGTTAAACCCTGTCAGAGGCCAGAATGTTTCTGATATAATGAAGATTAAACAGAATCCTAATAGCTGCAATGTGAGCTGTGATCATAGTAGTGAGAGATGGTGGTGTTTTGGGATACTCTGTAACAAGCCAGCTTGTTGATTCATTACTCTCAGTACACCAAGAAACAGAGTAAATGTCAGACATCTGCAAGTTCTAATATCAATGCCCTCCCACGCTATCCTGTCACTGCACCCTGAACACAGCATGTATGCTCTTCAGAATGAAAATTTGACATGATGTAAAGATTCTGCCTGAGAAAGAATCTTTTAGTGCCAGGAAGCTTTGTTCCTTCATGTTCCAGAACCTTTACCAAAAGGCCTCACAGTGGCATGAAAGGCATTGAACAATTCCAAAATCTCTTTAGCATATGCATGAGGCTATTAGGTTCGTCCTCGCACTTAAGCTAGAATAGTAGAAATTAGCTTGAACCTTTCCTGTAGCTTGCTGCGGTAAGCCTTTGGGGCGCTCGTGTAGCAGGAGTAACTCATCGCTGTGGTTGATAGTTTACATATGGGCTTGTTTCCACAGCTTGACAGCAGGGTGCATTTCTTTTGGGGTCTGTTTAATGTCTTAGTGTTGTGTATATGTCTGTAAGTGTGTATATTAAAGGACTAGACCATGTATATCTATTATTCATTAGGCAGGGGTCTAGGGTAATTGTGCATTCATTTTTCAGCCGGGCTGGATGAAAGAGACGAGTGAAAAGTGAGTCACTGAGTGCTGAACAAGACTCAGTGAAGGGATCTCTGCTTTGAAGCACTGCCGCACAAGTGTAAAAGCACAGCTATAACACATGTCTCGTCCCTTGCACTGGGTTTTAACGTGGCTGTAAAAGAATGTCCGAGATGTATAAAGTGCAGGAATCATGTGATAAGGGCCATGACAAGGGAGATAATGAGAAAGCAAAGAGGGAACAGGCATGATGAGAGGTGATGACAAAGGGAGGGAGGGATGGAGAGTGGGAGTGAGGGAGAGAGAGCGAGAGAAAGCAGGAGGAAGGTGGGGGTGGCAGCAAGATAGAGGCCATAAAACATGGAGGCTACATGCGGACTGTGGAGACGCAGTATGCAGCACTGTAAATCACTGTAGGCCTCGGGCTGCAGTGCTGCTCTACTGCTGCGACTCCACCTCCCTACACTCAGCTAAAGTGATGCATCGGTCAGCTTTTTCTCATCACACATGCACCTGGCCATAATAAACATGAGATTCAGTAAACAGACCTGCTCCTGAATATTTCAAATTAACCCGCTCTTATCCAGAGCAACACACACCAGTGCTCAAGTAGTCCACACCTGTTCTTCAAACCTGTAAAGCTATACTTAAATGAACGTCTGCTATTCGACCAAGTTACTGCAGGCTAAGTACACATAAACAACAAAGAAAGTCAGAAGTTAAGGCAAAATTAAAGAAGGCTTGGAGATAAGAGTAAGAGTTTTTTGGGGTTTTTTTGAGGGGGGAGATATATAAGAAATAAATAAGCAGAAACCAGAGGCATAGTTAGTCACCAAGGTGCTCCGTGAAGAGGTGGGTCTTTAGATGACGTTTGAAGACTCCGCAGATCTGACCACTGGGGGGCCGACACTGAGAAGAGTCTTCATATAGAATGTAATTGTAAAATACTTCGTAACTGTACTAATATAAATAAAGGAGTTTTTTGAGTGGTGCACTTTTGGTACTTGTAAATCAGATGCACAAGTGTAAAGTGCCATTCTAAAGTATAAAGAATATTCCAGAAAATCAAATTACTCTTCAAAACCTTTTTCAACTCTAATTGAGGAAATTGAAGAAGCGCCTGGGAATTAGCAAGCCAGTAAAATAACTTTATTTCTTAAAAGATCAAAATCAGAAATGATGATGCATTTTCCGCTGTCATACCATAACACATTCCTGAGAGAAACGCAGTATCACGGAAGGTCTCTGAAAGTTTTTGCTCAATGAAGGGGGGTGGAAGAGGGGGATGATAAATATGATATTATTATGTAATATTATTATTTCCCTACTCGTTGGTGCATAGTCACATAATCAAAACTTGTTTACGTTGCCAAAAGTAATTACATTTTGTTTGAAGATTACAGGGACATATTAATGTTGGCTCTTAAAAATATGATTAATATGCTTAATAAACTCACTGGACAAAGTAATAGTCACTTGCATCATTTCTTTTCTAATACTTAGTTACGCATCCCCTTGCCTTAATAACATCAGTCATTTTTCATGAGAAAGTTTCAACCCATCTTAACCTATTCTTCTTTTATGCTTGGAAGCCAGAGTTTGTGTGAATATTTCAGCATCTCATCTATGAATCTGGGAATTGGGATTGAGGACTGATGATTTCCCTGGTCAGTTTTCCCAGGATCTAAATGATTCATCTGAAGAACCAGTTACACCCACACACCCCAAATCACACCCACCCACCCAACCACACACACCCACCCACCCACACACACACACACACACACACACCCACCCACACACATCCACCCACCCACACACACCCACCCACACACACCCACCCACACACCCACCCACACACCCGCACTCACCCACCCACCCGCACTCACCCACACCCACCCGCACTCACCAAACATCCTGACTGCCTGTGGGTGTATGGCAAAACATCATCTCTGAGCCTCTCCTCCTCAGACCTTCACCATGCTCTCAAGCCAGTGGCAATCACAGCAGTGAACTGTGAGCACACTCTATCAGGAAAATCTTTCAGTTAGTTTGGGTGATTTGTTTGGGTGTTTCAGTCTGCTGGTTCCACTGTGGTGTTTATGTTCTCTTAACATGTCCATCACATCTTGAGTGAGAGTGTGTGTGTTTGTGTGTGTGTGTTTGTGTGTGTGTTTGTGTGTGTGTGTGTGTGTGTGTGTGTGTGTGTGTGTGTG